>JAODAL010000223.1:0-368330 GCA_025379985.1 Phyllomedusa bahiana | reverse complement strand
TTCGGGTTTTTTTTAAAAAGAAAACAGACAGTGGGGAGTCAGTGGAAGCCACAATGGGTCTACCTGGAGGGTTAACTGGGTCTTTATGAACCTTGGGAAGAATGTAAAGTACTGGGGTAATGGGATGGTGATTTAAAACGATTCTATAGAACCATCAGATTGAAAGCCCACTTCTACAAATCGCCGCTTACTACCACTCCCCAACCCTCTGAATCTCAAAATCCTGCTCTTACTTTTTCCATTTCTAATTACCAGCTTCACCTTAAATCTACCTTCAATCCACCTAAAAGGCATCATCCCGTAGAAACGTTCATCTCACTTATTGAAAAGGACCTTTACAGATTCTTCCCTGATATACAACAGGGTAACCCTAAATACCGTTCCAACCTCCGCACTCAATGATTTCCGGAATGCCCAAGATATCATCATTAAACCTGCCGATAAAGGCAGAGCCATAGTTGTCATGGATAAGTCCTTTTATGTTAATGAAATCCACCACCAGCTTGCTGCTTCAGACACTTACGTCGCTTTGGATCATGATCCCACTTCTATCATCCCTCAACTTATCTACAATAAAGTACAATTCCACCCCACCCTACAGGATATTGATTCTAAAACTGTTGAATTCCTCATCAATCACCATCCTATTACCCCAGTTTTTTACATTCCTCCCAAGATTCATACTGTAAAGACCCAGTTAAACCTCCAAGGAGACACATTGTGGCTTCCACTGACTCCATCCTCTCCCCACTGAATATTTTAATTGAAAAAATCCTGACCCCTTTAGTCAAAACCACTCCTTATTTTCTTCTAGTTACTAGTCACTTTCTCTCTAAAATACACTCTGTCTCCCCAGTTTCCCTAGGCTGTCTACCAGTCTTTACACCTCTATTGAACATTCCAATATTATTGTGCTCATTAGTAGTGTAGAATGTGCCTGAATCCATAAACTTGTTCTACTGTGGGTCATAGAGTTAGCACTTTCTAGCAACGGTTGTGGTGCGACACGCCTCCAGAACGCCCCTGCATCTTAGGCCCATTTCAAAGTGCCGCTGGCGCTTTATAACGCACCTAATTTTGGAGTATTCTTGCTCATACAGTGAGCATAAAGGGCTGAAAGGACGCCAGACTACTGGCACAGCCCCATACATACATGTTGCCCTATGTGTTGTTAATATGTGGTCATGGTGGGTGGTATTGTTCAGACACTATGCGGTAGTGATATGTGGTCATGATGTAGCGGTGTTATTCAGCCACTATGTGGTGGTGATATATGGTCATGGTGTGGTGGTATTATTCAGTCACTAAGGGCCACATGTATGAAATCTGGCATTTAAACCTCAAATTTCATATACAGCGGGTCATAAAACAGGCGCATTCTAACACTAGGATGACATTTCTGGCTCTGGTATGGCACTTTAAAAGTTGTATACCTGTCCTAGCAGTAATGTGCCTAGAATTGCCATAGCAAAGCTATAAATCTTCACGGTTTTAGTGCACCCTGCCTCCTGCACGCCCTTCGAAATCAGGCGCATTACAAAGTGCCACTTGCGCTCTGTAATGCACATGATACGGGCATATGGGAGGCATTACACTAATGTGAACGGGGCTGCGCCTGATGTCGGGCTGAAAATACTCCAGACTTCTGGCGCAGCCCCATTCATACATGTCCCCCCAAGCAGGGGCGTAACTACCGGTGTAGCAGGGGTAGCAGTTGCTCCAGGGCCTGTGCGCTCAGGGGGGCCCGTGCCCCGGGGCAGCTGCTACCGCGTCTGCTACCCCGGTAATGCCGCTCCTGGGCCCGCCGGCGGGCGCAGAGCTGCGGGGCCCGGCGCATGCTACCTCTGAACGCCCGGGCCCTCCGGCCCGAGCGTTCAGAGGCAGCGCTATCCGGAGGTAGCAGAACGGAGCGGCGATCGCTCCGCTCTGCTACTTCCCCCTGCCGGCGCTCTGTGATCACGTTGGCACGCGCGGTGACGTCACATCACCGCGCTGAGCGCAGAGGCTGTAGGGAGAGCAGCAGAGCAGAGTGAGCGGCGCATCGGGGGAGCATGGACCGAGGTGAGTAAACTATTTATTGTTTTACCTGCCCCTAAGCCTGCCTGTACACCCCCTAAGCCTACCTATCACCCCCTAGCCTGCCTATACACCCCCTAAGCTGCCTGTATACCCCATAAGCCGGCTGTATACCCCTTAAGCCGCCTGTATATCCCCTAAGCCGCCTGCTGTATACCCCCTAAGCCGCCTGCTGTATACCCCTTAAGCCGCCTGTATACCCCTTAAGCCGCCTGTATACCCCCTAAGCCTACTGTATACCCCCTAAGCCTACCTGTATACCCCTTAAGCCGCCCGTATACCCCCTAAGCCACCCGCCGTACACCCCCTAAGCCGCCGGCCGTATACCCCCTAAGCCGCCGGCCGTATACCCCCTAAGCCGCCGGCCGTATACCCCCTAAGCCGCCGGCCGTATACACCCTAAGCCTGCCTGTATACCCGCTAAGCCGGCCGTATACCCCCGACGCCGGCCGTATACCCCTAAGCCTGCCGTAGGCCCCCTAAGCCTGCCGTATGCCCCTAAGCCTGCCTGTATACCCCCTAAGCCTGCCTGTATACCCCCTAGCCTGCCTTTATAGTCCCCTAGCCTGCCTAGATACCCCCAGCCTACCTGCATAGCCCCCTAAAGGCTGCCTATATAGCTCTAAGTCTGCCTGCCTGAAAATCCCTATAGCTACCGTGAAGCCTGTCTGCATATATAGCCCCCTAAAGCTTGCCTACCTATATGGCCCCTATAGCCCACCTAACCCCTGTCTACCTGTATGGCTCCCTATAGCTACCTAAACCCTGCCTGCCTATATGGGCACTCTATTTCTTACCTAAACCTTGCCTATTTGGGGCCCCATATATCCTATCTAAACCCTGCCTGCCTAAATGGACCCCATATAGCCAGGGGGGCAGGTGCTGGAAAAGTGAGGATTCTAAGATATTTGTGTCTAAATCTGCAGGGACAAGTGGCCGGAAGATGTCATCATGATGGCGGACTGGACCGGATGCAGAACAAAAGAGAAAGTCAACGACTCGTCTGAGAGACGTCTCCTGTGAGTCACAAGATGTAACTACACTGTAATCACTTATATGTATACATAGTCTGTGTACACTGGTGTCTACCACTATATGGTCACTGTATGGTGGTTATATACAGTCTGCAGAGCCTGTGTACACTAGTATATACCACTATATGGTCACTATATGGCGGTACTATTGGTCTTTGTGTACTGATCAGTAATAGTGTAGGGGTATTATTCAGTCACTACGTGTAATTTGTGGTCATGTTCTGGCGGTATAATCCGGTCCATATGTAGTAGGGTTATTGGTAATATTGGTTTTGGTATAGTGGGATTTGATTGGTAGCAGTATGATGGTGATATGTAGGGTGAGGTATTTATCCCTTGTATTATCTATATTATCTAACAGCATGTCCTGGTACATGGTCGTGGTCAGGGAGATGGGCGATGGGGGGGGTAGAGGGCCCCATCCAAAAGTTTGCTTTGGGGCCCTGGCTTCTCTAGTTACGCCCCTGCACCCAAGTGTTTTTATGTTTTTTGAGTATTTGGTCTTTGTCGAGTATCTTGTTATACTTGCTTTTAGATTCTATTTTTGTATTGTGTTATTTGGTAAATGTAAAGGGAAACGGTCAGGAACTGGTTAATAGCGATGAAATGTGTCACAGCGTGGTGCAACATGTTAATGGGGGGGGAGACATTTTATCTCCCACTTTGAGTGCAATTTAGCCTAGAAACAGCACTGTCTCTACATGTAAACCAAGTATAAGACAATAACAATATAGGACTAAAGCCCTATATTCTTTGTCTGTTGCCTCTTTTGAAGCTAGCTATCAACATGATATGGAATGTTGTTTCTACAGCAGATGAGAGATAAGTATTTGACAGGCACCTTTTGTTATTTATGTCTTATCTGTCATATTTAAATTTTTCACAGAAAGGAAAGTTTTACTATAGTCAGATTGTTGACAGATCACATTAAAGAAGAGTGAAGAAATCAGGCGATACCTTTTAGAGGCTAACTGAGTATATTTGATGGTGAGCTTTCGAGAGAACTAGCTCCCTTCTTCAGACATGGTGTTATATACTACTAGATCACATTAAAATCAGCCAGGTCTACGAACAATAAATGGTCATCATACAAAAGTCATTGATGTTTATAATTTAAAAAAAACATATAGGTGGGGAAAAAAGTATTTAGTCAGCCACCAATTGTGCAAGTTCTCCCACTTAAACAGATGAGAGAAGCCTGTAATTGACATCCTAGGTAGACCTCAACTATGAGAGACAAAATGAAAAAACAAATCCCAAAAATTGCATTGTCTGATTTGGAAAGAATATATTTGCAAATTATGGTGGAAAATAAGTATTTAGTCAATAACAAAAGTTCATCTCAATACTTTGTTATATATCCTTTGTTGGCAATTAAAGAGGTCAAATGTTTTCTGTAAGTCTTCACAAGGTTGGCACACACTGTTGCTGGTATGTTGGCCCATTCCTCCATGCAGATCTCCTCTAGAGCTGTGATGTTTTGGGACTATCGCTAGGCAACACAGACTTTAAACTCCCTCCAAAGGTTTTCTATGGGTTTGAGTTATGAAGACTGGCTAGGCCACTTCAGACCTTGAAATGCTTCTTATTAAGCCACTCCTTTGTTGCCCGGTTGGTGTGCATGGGATTATTGTCATGCTGAAAGTCCCAGTCACATTTCATCTTCAATGCCCTTGCTGATGGAAGGAGGTTTGCACTCAAAATCTCATGATATATGGCCCCATTAATTCTTTCACAGACCTGGCTGTTTTTTTACGGATTTTGGTGCAAGAATACGTTTTTATTACGTTTTTTGGCACTAAAATAATTTTTTTTACAGATTATGGCGCTAATAACATTATCTCGCCTCTGACGCCAAAAATACGTTTTTACGGATTTTGCCGCAAGAATCCGTTTTTTTTACGTTTTTTGGCACTAAAATAATTTTTTTTTACAGATTTTGGCGCTAATAACATTATCTCGCCTCTGACGCCAAAAATACGGGTTTTTTTACGGATTTTGTTGCAAGAATCCGTTTTTTTACGTTTTTTGGCACTAAAATACCCAGCCCACGTTTCATCTTCAATGCCCTTGCTGATGGAAGGAGGTTTGCACTCAAAATCTCATGATACATGGCCCCATTAATTCTTTCATGTACAGGGATCAGTCGTCCTGGTCCCTTTGCAGAGAAACAGCCCAAAAGCATGATGTTGCCACCCCCATGCTTCACATTAGGTATGGCATTTTCTTTCCTCCAAACACAATGAGTTGTGTTTCTACCAAACAGTTCTACTTAGGTTTCATCTGACTATATAACATTCTCCTAGTACTCTTCTGGATCATCCAAATGCTCTCTAGCAAACTTCAGACAGGCCCGGACATGTACTGACTTAAGCAGGGGGACACGTCTGGCACTGCAGGATCTGAGTCCCTGGCGGCGTAGTGTGTTACTGATGGTAGCCTTTGTTACTTTGGTCCCAGCTCTCCGCAGGTCATTCACTAGGTCCCCCGTGTGGTTCTGGGATTTTTGCTCACCATTCTTGTGATCATTTTGACCCCACGGAGCCCCAGATGTAGGGAGATTATCAGTGGTCTTGTATGTCTTCCATTTTCATAATTATTGCTCTCACAGTTGATTTCTTTTCACACACAAGCTGCTTGCCTATTGCTATTCAGTCTTCCCACCTATTTGCAGGCTACAATTTTTGTTTCTGGAGCCCTCCCCCAGCTCTTTGGTCTTAAACATAGTGGAGTTTGGAGTGTGACTGTTTGAGGTGTATTTTATACTAATAAGTTCAAACAGGTGCCATTACTACAGGTAATGAGTGGAGGACAGAAGAAAGAAGTTACAGGTCTGTGAGAGCCAGAAATCTTGCTTGTTTGTAGGTACCAAATACTTATTTTCCCCCAAATAATTTGTAAATAAATTCTTTCCAAATCAGACAATGTGTTTTTTCTGGATTTGTTTTCTCATTTTGTCTCTCATAGTTGAGGTCTACCTATGATGTCAATTACAGGCCTCTCTCATCTTTTTAAATGGGAGAACTTGCACAATTGGTGGCTGACTAAATACTTTTTTTTTTCTCCACTGTATATCACAGGAGCTAACTTAAGGAGATTACAAATAACATTCTGACCGAATTTAAAAATGAGAAACTTTATTGAGGTTTGCAAAATGTTTAAATACCAACTGTGCTAGATTACAAATTGTGAGAAATCTAGAATATTTTTACTAGTTGCAGATAGAGCCACTATCCCTTGAAACTTACGCAGAAAAACATACCTCCTCTACTCTGCTTGAGAAACATTCTGTCCAACTTCCTATTCATCTCTTTGTTATTTCCTGTTACATGTTTCCTGTTACATGCAGCTACAATGACCTCATACTTTCCATGTAGTTCCCAAACCGTCTTAACGTGGTGTCTATATTTGAAACAGGATCTAGGCCTCCCCCAGGTAATCATAAACCTGTAAACATAATGTCTCTCATAGGAAACATATTGGGGGGGGCTGTTCAAAGAGTCCCTACAGGACTATAGATATTATTTATAAGCAATAGCCAGCATTGTTTTCTGAAAGGCTATGTCTACACTGCACAGAAAAACGTCCGTTTTTTCAGCGTTTTTCGTTTTATAAAATCGCTGGAAAAACGACTGTAATCATCTCCCATAGACTTCATTGTAAAAACGTCCTGCTGTCACACTGAGCTTTTTTTCTGCTCGTTTTCTTCACTGGTCGTAATTTTGCAACATGCTCTAAAAAACTCCAGAGCCGTCAGAAAATTTACTACAGGAGTCTATGGAAAGCGCCGGACGTCTTTTGGGGGCGTTTTTTGGTGCGTTTTCGCGGCGATTTTTGCCGCGATTTTCAATGAAAACCCTCCCAGACACCCAAGTTACACCTATAAGGGCTGGTAACAAAGGTTAATCCTTATCAAATTTGCATTTCAAGTGTCTGATTGTCCTTTTTTGTACCTTTTGTAATAAATGATCATGCTTTGGTCGCTAACGATTTTTGCGCAATTCATATTTTTTTCGCTAAAAATACGTTTTTTACAGACTTTGGCATCAGAATCAGGTTTTTTTTACAGATTTTGATGCTAAATCATTTTCTAAACATATTTTGGCGCTAATAAAGTTATCTTGCTACTGACGCTGCAAAATACGTTTTTTACGGATTTTGGCGCAAGAATCCGTTTTTTTTTACGTTTTTTTGGCACTAAAATATTTTTTTTTTACAGATTTTGGTGATAATAAAGTTATCTCCCTTATGACGGCAAAAAAATGTTTTTTTTTACGGATTTTGGTGCAAGATTCCGTTTTTTTACGTTTTTTTGCACTAAAATAATTTTTTTTACAGATTTTGGCGCTAATAACGTTATCTCGCCTTTAACCCCCCAAAAATAATTTTTTATTAAAGGGTTTTGGCGCAAGAATACCGTTTTTTTTTACGTTTTTTGGCACTAAAATCATTTTTTTTTTACAGATTTTTGGCGCTAATAACGTTATCTCGCCTCTGACGCCAAAAATACGTTTTTTTACGGATTTTGTTGCAAGAATCCGTTTTTTTACGTTTTTTGGCACTAAAATAATTTTTTTTACAGATTTTGGCGCTAATGACGTTATCTCGCCTCTGATGCCAAAAAAAACGTTTTTTTTTTACAGATTTTGGCGCAAGAATCCTTTTTTTTACATTTTTGGTACGTAAATAATTTTTTACAGATTTTGCTGCTAATAACGTTTCTCCCCTCTGACGCCAAAAATACGGGGGGGGGGGGTTTTGGATTTTGGCGCAAGAATCCTTTTTTTTACGTTTTTGGACTAAAAAAAAATTTTTTTACAGTTTTGGCACTAATAAAGTGATCTCGTTCTACCTAAAAATATTTTTTTTTATGGTTTTTGGGGCCAATAATACTTTTTGGGGTTTTTGACAAAAATTCCTTTTCTTTACAGATTTTGATGCTAATAAAGTTATCTGCTGTATGGAAAGATAATGTGGTATTTTGGGGATTGGTGCAAGAATCTGGTGAAAAATTTTAATAAGTATGCACAAAAAGGAAATGTGTACAAGGGCTACAGTGATTAAAGGAGTGACTATTAAAGCAAACTCCCCTGTAGGTGTAGTTTACATCCAATTGTTAATTTGTGCATCCTTTAAAAAAGCAGAGCAAAGCCCTTAAAAAAACACCCCAAAAAAAAACGAAAAACCGCCAAAAAACAAAAACGCCCAAAAAACGATTTTTTTTCAGTGCTTTTGACAGGCGTGGACAAAAAAACCGTTTCATGAACGTTTTTAGTAATTCTTTTTTCAGATCGTTTTTTTCCACTGCAGTTGAAAAACCATAGACTGAAGCTGTCGGATAAATGTAATTGTTGAACAAGCTGAAACTTGTATGGACTGCTTAGGTTAAAGTATTTTTGACTTTGCAAAAACATTTGACACTGATCTTCTGAGATAGCTTCTTCAGATTTTTCTCCCTTGTTCTGATCACATAGTGTCTTGTAAGAAATAGAAGACTTTTTTTTCAAACCAATACCATTGAATAATAACAATGTGTCAGGGAAAATGTCAGAGTGAACAGAGATAAATAGATGTTCTCACCATATTGTTTCACAGAGCCTGCTCTTGCCTCACACAGTTAGATTCAGACTCCTACATCCTGGTTAGGCTTTGGGTAATTCTACAGTAGTAAGTGGCACATCAGCTCTGCTACTCCTAGCTGAGCCTGCTAGACGGACATGGTGTAAAAGGGGTTCTAAACAGAGTAGAAGGTTTCATATCTATAAGGGTTAAAGTCGTCAGCAAAAACTAAAAAACTCTTGTCTGCTAGATAAGATACCGCAGGGTGTGATGACATCATCTAGGCCAGGGCTCTAGATCCGGTTAACGGAAGTTTCTCGCTACAAAGATCATATCTCAAATGATGGGGACAGTAAAAATAACATTTTTTGCAATTGGTTTGCATTACCTAAATCCCTTAGTATAGCTAATCTGAGCTAATCTGTGCATCTACAGCTATTTTTCTGCAGCAGCTGGATGGGACACACCCCCTTTTCTGTGATTGGTACTGATATTCATTCACCCTGTTTGGAACCCCCCTGGATGGGAAACGCCCTCTGTGCTGTGTTTGGGCTGCCTGCCTCTGTGCTTACCCCCCTCTAAGCTGTGGAAAAAAAAATTAAAGATAAAAGGCCTGAGGGGGCTAGTTTTTAATGAAGGCTGTCTCAGCTTTCCCTATATCATCTCCCAGTGATGACCTATATAAAGGATTGGGCAATTCTGGGTTCCAGCGTTAGATTCACGTTTCCCTCATAAACACACCCTTTACCTGGCTCCCCCAATATAAAACCCTTAACTCCGTGCTCCCTCCATATAACAGCCTTATACAGTCTGCCTACTCCTCCTAAAACAGAGGGGGGAGGGGGCAGCAAACATTTTCAATTTGTTTCATCATTTTCGGGCTGATGTAAAACTGTTACAGCAATGCAGGTGTTCTGGTAAAAGAAATGAAAGGGTTCAGTTACAAGACCTGTGCAGCCTGGGGGGCAGGTGACACTCTGCAGAAAGAAACATTGCAGGAGGTCTGCAAACTGTGAAGTCCTCTCCCTCCACGCTGCAACAAAATGATGATGTCACCCCTTTCATGGGGAAGACAACCCCTGGCAGGAAGCACGCCTACAGAGAAGAGAGACTCACCCCTTGGATTTGAAGCTGAAACAGAAACAGCTCAAGTCTGCGAAAGTGTTTAATAAGAAAACCCCTTTAAATGTGTGAAAGGTGGTTGCTAAATGGAAAAACTTTTATACACAAGCAGAAAATAAGAACTGCTCTAACTGAAGGAAAGCAAAATCAGAACAGCAGTCTTTTTGGTTATAGTCTTTACTTACCTTTGTCTACATGTTTAAAGCTTATCAGTGTGGTGAGAATAGCCCTTTAAGGATAGTATGGTTTGTAACTGAATAAAAATGGAACAAACAATCATGTCCAAAGAGTTGTGATTCATACTTTTTATATCATCTATCTGAATCCCGTGGCTTTTACTGTGCACTGAAATTAATGGCGCTCAAAAATAACTAACAATAATACTGTGAATGGTCTGCGGTTATAAAATTGCTCAGTGCTGGGATTATAATTGTACAATTTATTTATGAATTATTTAAAGCAGAGGATTAAAATGAACCTCTATTTTATTACACCTTGGGCTGTACTGTGTTAAACTACGGGGTGATATTACTTTTTAATAATAAATCACTAAAGAGGCCCTAAATTTTGTTATTTCACACAATAGAATGAAGCAATCTGAACAAAACAACGTGCAGGGTGCCCCTCAGTATAAGGAGCATAGAACAAGCAAGGATGTCCCTGTTTTTGGAGGGAATGGGACAAATCACCTTGGAAAGTTTTTAAACCCCTTTTATGATTCCAGGTGCATTCCCCCCCCTCCGTCCCCTTTTACTCATAATGACTTTTTTTCAGGATGGGGGTGTACCAACTGAAACCCCGGGCTTTAGGGGCCAACCCATTTGGGGCGCAATGTTCAAGGAATTTAGAACAAAATATGGTGTTTTTTGACGTATCTCAAAAGTGTTTTTCTCATAACTGAAATCAGAATAAACATTTCCATTTTTGGTCAATTGGATTACCCCAAAAATTTCTTTTATTTTCCAAATGCCAGAAAAAAAGAGAGAGAGAATTATTATTTTAATTCCTGCAAAAAATGATAATCAAAAGTTTACATACATTTTTTTAGTATTTGGGGAGCATTTTCCCCTTAAACTGTATGATTGGGTCAAACGTTTTGGGGTATCCTTCCACAAAATTCTCACAATAGTTGGTAGAAATTTGGGCCCTTTCCTCCCGACAGAAAATGAGCCTGTTTTTAGGTTGCCTTGTTGCACCGCCTTTTTTAGCTTTCCCCTAAATTTTCAATAGGGTTTAGATCAGCTTTGTGAGGCCCCCCCCAAAAAAATTGATTGGGTTTTCCTTAACCCCCTTTGTAACCATTTGGCAGTTGCTTCAGGGCATTTTCATTTGGGAAGACCCCTTTTTTGCCCCAAACTTTAACTTTCCCGGCTGAAGTTTTGAGATGTTTCTCGCATTGCCACATAATCTTCTTCCCATGCCATCCCCCTTTTCCCCATTGGGGATGGGGTTTTAGGCTTCCAAATTCTCCCTTTTTTTATCCAAACGTAATAATGGTCTTTTGGTCAAACATTCAATTTTTGTTCACGACCAAGGAAAGTCTCCAAAAAAGTAGGTCTGTTTCCGTGTCATTTGCAAACTTTAAACTGGCTTTTATAGTTCCTTTTGGAGAATGGCTTTTCCTGGCGGGGGTGGCCCTTTTAGCTTATGTTTTTTAAAGTACTCGTTTTTCGGGATAATACACAAACTTACCACTTCCCCCAACATCTTCACAAGGTCTTTTCTTTTTTTCTTGGGTTGAAAATGACGTGTTGGAGCAAAGCACATTAATCTGAGACACAGAACCCCTCCCTTTCCCGAGGGTATTATTGCTGGACCTTCCCCTCTTGTTTGACTTTCATGTGATTTGTTTGTAAGATGAACGAGGCCCCCTTTAGGATCTGGAAAATTGCACCCCAAAGGGTGATCTAGACCTGTCAATCCACAAATTTTTTCCCGATATCTTGGTGATTTTTTTTATTTTTCCCCTGAGTAAAAAAACAGAAGCAGTGGTTTTTGGGTGTGCTTTAAAATACAATCCACAGGTTCTCTAACTCAATGTTTCCAAAAACCAAAAGCTTCCAAAGAATGGCAT
This sequence comes from Phyllomedusa bahiana, assembly GCA_025379985.1. Classification (NCBI taxonomy): domain Eukaryota; kingdom Metazoa; phylum Chordata; class Amphibia; order Anura; family Hylidae; genus Phyllomedusa; species Phyllomedusa bahiana. Next base: position 356,465 of record JAODAL010000223.1, on the reverse strand, counting down.
CATCATATGAGCTGTCCCCCAAAAAGTTTAAAGGCATAGTAATCCAAATTTTGTAAACTTTGACTTGGGAGAAAGTGATAAAAGCCCTTAAAATTATTCTCTCTCCATTATTTTGGCATTTTGGGAAATATAAATAATTTTTGGGTTTCCCAAATTTACCTAGAAGGGGAAGGTTTATTCTGATTTCCCCGTCAGTAGTGAGAAAAACATGCACATTTGGGGCTTTTTTTTAATGATGTAAAATTCAGGTTTCAACTGTATATACTACTCACCGACGTGAATTGTACAATAGTGGCACACCTGAGGATACGTTTAAGGGGGTCACACGAAATGCGTTGCACAGATACTCTTTTATATTTTGTAAATTTTTATTCATTACTAATGTTAAGTGCCCAAAAAACTTTACACTTTGTTAAAAACGGGGTGCGGGCGGTAGTAGTGGATCCTCTGACCACCGAAAAGATGGCTAAGCCACGCCAGCGAGCGGAATCTAAGTAAGTCCCGGTTTTCAACAGAGCCCGCCGCAAAGCGGGATGGACTTGCTGCGGCGGGACTTTCTTCCGGAGGCAGCCGAGGTGTAGCTGGTAAAAAAATTTTAAAGGGAGTCGGGGGAAGGGAGGAAGTCAGGGCAGGCGCCAAGGTTTGGGGTCGTGGACAGGCAGGGAAGGTCAGGGCAGGCAGCAAGATTCTTTGGTCGGGGAACTAGGCAAACGGAAAGGTACACGGTAATCAGAAAAAATAAAGGAAGCCTTTCCCTCAATAGGAAAAGGGCCCACAAAAGATCCGGCAGGGTAACCAAAAGGGGTTAGGCATAAATGGGGCCAGCACCGGCAATACCCAAATTTAAACCGGGTGGGGCGGGCCCCTTTTTAAATTTTAACACTGCCTAAAGGGGCCGCGCATCCTGGGAGCGGGACTGCGCGCCCCCAGGGGGACGGGAGCCTGCACAGGAGCGTGGCCGGGAAAAAACCTCCCGGGGAAGCGGGGAAATTAGCGCTCCCGCGCCCCGACAGGGGCGGGGACGGGCGTCGCTCGGGTGGGGGGAAAAGGGGATGACCCCGGGGAACGGGGTTTCACAGGGGCATCCGGGGACACAGGGCAGTTTGGGAACAAATTTGCACTTTTTTAACTATTAAGCCCTTTGCCCCCACAAAAAACTTAGTCTAAGACAATTTTCAGTCTTCAAAAAAATAAATCCATTTTTACTATGGGGTTTTTCAATTTACATCGGGGTCCGGCCCCATGTTTATTTTTACCCCCCATAGAACTGAATGGAGAATTGTTTGAAAACCATGACTCCCCTTTTCCCTTTCTGAGATGGATAAACACACATGTAGAAAAAGGGAAACACTGCTCCAAAAAATCAATAAGGGAAAAAAAAGGGGGGCCAAATTAACAGCATAATAAATAAGGGGCAAGTTCACAAAGCCCCCGTAAAACCTGTTTTTTGGCCTCCCCACCACTCCGCATGGGGTTTTTTGAAACCACAACTTGGAAGAGGGATTTGGGGGTTTTTAAAGAAAATTTTGGCAAAGGGCCAGCCCCCCCCCCGGGTTTTTTGTAACTAATATTAGCGACTTATAAAATATTTTTTTATAAAAGGGTTTTTATAAAAAAATTTTAAATATTTTCTGTTTTTATTTTGTTTTCTCTTTTACATGAATTTTCCCAAATATTAGTTTTTATATTTTTTGTTTTTTTTTTGATTACAAAAGGGTTCAAACCATGTAGTATTTTGGCGTCAGTTTTCCTTTTTTGGGGCATCAAAAATTAAAGCGTTAGAAATTCGCCTGAATCTATGCCCTGTTTGACTGGGGGTTTTCATAGATTTAGTGTTTTCTACCCAAAACTAGGCAAAACCTTTTTCGGTCATAAACCATTTTTTAAAAGTGCTCTACCTTTTCCAGCAATAATGCCCCGGGATTTGCAGTACCAAAGGAAAAAAAAGGTGTAGAATATTTATGGTTGAAGGGGTGACCCCCTCCAGAAACGCCCCCCACACCCTAGGCGAAATTAAAAATTTTTGGGTGGGGCACTTTACATCGCCATAACATGGGAGCGCACAGGACGCTAGTTTTTGGGTTGAAAGGACACCAGACAACTGGGGCAGCCCCGTACATACGTGTCGCCCATAATCTTTTTTCATCTACCCACCTGTTTTTTATTCTGGTTGTTTTCTATTGTTTTATTGTATGTTTTTATATGTAAAACTTTTTTGCTGAATTTAATAAAGAACATGAATTACTTAGGCAATTTTTTTATCAAATGAAATTTTTTTTATTTTTTAGCCCCCCTTTACTTTTAAAAAGGGAAAAAAGAAATTTTTTATTGGTTACTTAATTTAGACATTATTATTATTTGTCTGAAAGGGAAAAAGTAATAGATAATTACTGGTTGCATATTAAATAGGGAAGTATGCTGGGTGGAAGCTCAGTGTATTGCGTAGCTGGAGAATAAAGCACATATCTTGAAGTCTGGGCCTGATAACCTTTTCCATACACTGCATATCGGTGATGAAGATTTTAAAAAAATTTTTTTTCCCTCAAACCCAACTGTTGGGGTTGGGTTTTCACACAGTTTTTCCAAGCCGAAATTGGGGGACGGTTTCCCCCCGCCCGCAATACGGTTTAATAAGGGGCGGGGGGGGGGCGCTGCCCCGGCCCCAAGCCCTTTCATTATCCACGGCGCATATTTCTCCCCGGGAAAAATGAATTTTACAATTTCCCCTCCAACTTGGATTCCCCATAATGGTTTGGGTTTGGAAATTCCCCGTATTGCGGGCGCAGTACCCCCACGCAAAACGCTGCAACCCGGGTGCCCAAAAAAAAAGCCGGTAAAACGGGCCCCTTTTTAAATTTTCTTTTTTGTTTCTAGGAACCACACTAGTTTGCCGCAGCACTGGGACAAGTGGAAAATGGGACTAAGTTTCTGGTGAAATTAAAAAATTTGACTGCCCCTTTTCCCAAAAAAAGACCCCTAACACTGAAATTTGGCACAAGCAATTTCAAAGGGCATTTTTGAAACTCTAGAAGAAACAGAGAAAAATTCCTAGTATGAAACAGCCATAAAAGACTTACTGAATACTTTGGTTCAAGGAAAACATTCCGTATGAAAGATTTACGTTTAGATTAGATACAAGAAATGGGGGAAACTGCTGACAAATATGTGACCAGGTTAAAAAAGTCTTTCAAAGGGTTTTTGATTTTGGGCTGTAAAAAAGTACAAACGTGTTTTTTTTGGGAAAGGGAAGAGGGAGCTATGTTTTTGTTGAAATAAAGCAAGAAAAAATGTCAAAACCAAGGGTGACATTTTAAAATCAAATTTTTTTTTACCCTTTTTGGGGGCGAAAGTGCCCTTTAAATTTGGGATTATATGATGCCTAAAAGTTCCCCTAACAATTGGGTTTTTCGCATTGTTATAAGAAACACCCCTTTCCAATGCCCTAAAATAGTGGAAACCCATCTGGGGGCGTTGGGCCCACCACACTCTTTAAAATTAAAACACATTTAAAGAATTTTGGTTCGGCAAAACTGAGCATTTTCTGGGTCCGACAGGCAAACCCCAATTTTCAATGTGGTCTGCCCTGAGCCCCGAGGGGCCCAAAATGGGGCAACATTTGCTTTTAGGAGAAAAAATTTTTAACATTTCTTTTAAATTAAAAAACCAGTGCAATTTAAAAAAAAGTAATTTATGATAAATATCAAACCCATATCAAATTAAAATTTTTTTTAAATGTATAAAAAAAAAGGTATCAAATAAAATGGGAAAAAAAAAAAATATAATATCCCAAAAATAATTTAAAAATACTCCTATAAAATAAAATTAAATTTAATAGAAAACTAAAACCCAAAATACACTTTTTTGAACATTTGGCAAATATTTAAAAATGGACAGGTACTTACACCCGGGGTCAACAAAAACATTTTTAAACCGAAAGCCCCCTTTAAAAGTTCTTTTTTCAGATTTTACTTTTTGGTATGGCATAGAAAAAGTAGAACGCCCAGAGAATGGAAGTGACTGGCAGCCCCACGGGGCGCCTCCGTTTAGGCTTTCTGGGGTATATGAACTGGGAAAACCAAGGGGAGCACCGCTCGGTATGAATCATAGAAAAAAAAAAACCCAAGGGCCAAAAATTTATTTTAAAAAACAACCCCAGTAAAGGGACCTGAACCCTTTGTTTTTTCTAGTTTTTGGTAAAATTTTGTAATTTTAATGGGGGTTAAATATATAGATAATTTCTAATTTTATTTTAAAAAAATGAAATGACTTTGTAAGCCCCCACCCCTATACCTACCCCCCAAAAAGGGAAACCCCCCAAAAATTTGGGGTAAAGAAAAATAGTAAACAAAACCCCCGAAAGGTTTAAGGGCGTGCGGGGAGGTTTAGGGGGGGCGGGGTTCGACTTTTTTAAAATTTCAAGGGTTTCCCCCAAAGGAAAAGAAAAAAACCCAAGGGTTTTCGCCCCGGGGTTTTGGAAAAAAGGCCCGAAAGGCTAAACAGGGACGCTTCACTATTTCGGCTCCTCCCGGGAACGCAAAAACTGAATGCCGAGTACAGCGCACAGGGGGTTTTCCCAGCGCTGCGCTGCCCCACACTGTTTCGCGATTTCCTTTACCTATATTCGACCTTTCCCCTTGGGGCGCAAAATAAATAAGGGGATACCACTGCAGGGCACAAAGCGAGCGCTCCGTGCTCCGCAGGGGCCCCCAGCGACCCCCCAACTGGCGGCTGCCCTGAAAATCCCGGGAACCGGGGAAACGTTTGTCCTTTATGCTGCGGGGCGGGACTGAAGGGCGTCACCCTTTCCGGGCCCTGGTCCGAAAAAAGAAAAAGAGCAAGCGGAGACCGCGGAGACGGAGCAGGGGGGATCCAGTAATTATGTTTTTTTTTTTGAATTATTGCCTACACCCTCCAAAAAACGGGGGCCCATACCGCCACAGCTGCCTAACTGCCCTATACCTGCCTACACTGCCTATACCTGCCTACACCCGGGCCCTATACCTGCCTACAGCGCCTATACCCCCCTACCCGGGCCCTAACCTCCTACAGCTGCCTAAACCCTCCCCAAAACCTCCCTACACCCTTTCCCCTATACCTGCGTAGGGGGCCATAACCTCCAATATAAGACATACCCCGAAGAAGACAAGGGGATTTTGGGGTAAAAAGAATGTAAACGCGTCTTACTTCGGGGAAAAAAACGTTTAATGTGTAAGTATTGTTCTGTATGTTACCATGAGCAAGGGCAATATGTAACGCCCAAAACGCGTTGGTTTTTATCCTCTTTACCCTCTGTATCTACGGATATAAATAAATGCTTGATTTTATCACAGAAGAAACGCTGGTTCCTTCATATTTTTAAACTCATTTTTTACTTTGGGGTTTGTAGCGGGGAGCCGGGACCCCTTTGGGGCCCAATAAACTGTGAACACAATCATCAGTGAAACGGGTTCGGGGGATCACGAAAGTTTAAGAACCCGGGTTTCACTTCTTTAAATATGAATTTTTTTGCTGTAATCTAAAACTAGTTTTTTTTTTAAAAACCCTTTGATGTTTTTGTTCAGTTTTTAAATTTTTTTATACATTTAAAAATTTTTTGCTCTCACTTTTTTTTCCCATCCCAGCAGGGCCCAAAGAACACCAAAAGATCTTGCGGGGACTTGTGGCCCACCAATAAAGTTTCTTCCCAAATTTTTCTTTTCACTGACTGTTTTTCTTTTTACTTTTTTGTTACTTCCACCCTTTATCTATAGCCTTTATACTTTTTTGGGCGCATTAAAAAACGCCTAATTTTTCGTAAGGGCCCCTAAAACATAGGTGAGGTGCAATGACTTTTTACTTCATTTATAATTGCACAAAAACATTTTTCATACATTCGGGTTATTATAAAACTAAAATAAACCCTCAAACATTCTTTTTAAGCACCTTCCTTTTACATGTCCCCCTCAAATGTTAGGAAACTGGAAAAGAGAGCAAAAACACAGAGAGTTAGAGAAAGCAGTTTTTGTTCCCTGCAGTGAAAAACCCCGGCCCTTCCCACAGCATAAAACCCAAATGCACCCTTTCACCAGACACAACACTGTGAAAGGAGGACAGATGACCCATCTGACTCAGAGAGAGTTGAAGGGGTATTCCCATTTAATTGATTAGTGTTAAATGTGTAGGCAACAAAAAAATATTACAAAATACACTTCTGTTCTGATTTTACTTCTCTTCAGAGTTAGAGCATACCTATCTCTTGCTTTTGTACACAAGCCTCCCTAGGTTTCCAAAACCCCCTTTTTCTTCGCCCTTTAAAAGCTGTGCACAGTGGGGCCGGGGTGGGCATCCCCTTTCGCTGTTTCTTTTCCCGCTTTATAAACTGGGGCTTGTTTTTTAATTTCTTATGAACTCTGTAGCCTTGTGCAATGCCGTTTATAAACCTACAACACAGAAACCTCATCCGTACAGGCTCAGCTAGGAATGTCAGAGCTGATATAACAATCGCAACCTAACCAGGAAGTGAGAAAAAATAAAGCTGGGTTGGGGGTTTTTTGTAAACAGCATGGTGAGAAACCCCTTTTAAAAAGCCCCAAAAAGACTTTCTTTAACTGCTGCAGAACCACCACCCCTTCTGAACTCCTCTAATTAAAAGATAACTTCACACTCTAAAATGCACTAAACATTAATCTTAAATTTTTTGGGAAACTAAAAACATCTTAAATTTTCAAACATATGGTAAAAAAAATAGGTTATTAAGACTAAGTCTGAGAGAACCTAATCTGACACTTGTAAACCTACTTGAGATTGTTAGAACCACTGAAATGTCAAAGTTTCATGCTTTGAAAACAAAACCTATCCATGCACTTAGGGCAGCTATTGGCCGAATACTGGTTCAGCCAACAGTCATTTGTCCCAATGCTTCCAAATACATGCATGCTTGGTTGTGCATAGGGACAAAGGAGAAAGACGCTACCTGACTCCTCTCCCCAAAAACAAAAGAATCCCACTGTCTAATCTCTCTCTCCCCCAACATGATCTTAGAGGGCATGAGCAGAACTATAGCCATAGTAGCAGCTGTAAGACCCAGGGGTTAGAGGGCCAACTAAAGGGCAAAAACATTGCATTGTATTCAATCTAGCAATACTATGTGGCGTCCCTGATATACGACGCTATTCTTAATACCTTAATCTTAACCTTAACCTTAATAATTACCGCTGATGCTGCTGTTTCAGTTTTCTGTCTATTGATGGTAGGGGCCAATCTTACATTAAAGGGGTTTTCTCCCTACAAAGATTATAGTTTAACATGAGGCAGACCAAAAATGTAAGCATGTAGGTCTTTGGTTACCATAAGCAAAATGCTATGGTTTAAGAGAAACAGGCTGTTTCATGTGTGCCTAATAACGAAGTTTGAGCCCAGGTTGTGATCCGCCCAGCTGAATGATCATGGGCTGTCGGACGAGTTGTGTCCCGCCCCGGTCCTAATGGGAACGCACATGACGGAGATGCAGAGAATAGGTTGTGGACAGGAGTGCGCAGGGGTATGCGTGCAGGGACGAGAAAGAGAGAGAGAACAACTCCTGAATGTCAAATGAGAGAAAGGAAAAACACCCATATTTCCCAGGGTCCTGAATGTTGAGATAAAAAAAAAACACCCATATTTCCCAGGGTCCTGAATGTCAAATGCACATTCTAGTTACAAAGTATGTAGAAAGAGCGAGAAATGTAGATACACACTATCGAGTTACACTTAGCTTTTCACTCCCAAAGACAGCTGTGAACTTCTCCCTTCCCACAGCTCGTGTCTGCAGAGAGTGAAGATACTCCATTCATTGAGGAAAAACACGCCAATCAATTTCACAAGCTCTGCTTGGAAACTAGTATAAACGGCTGCAAAATGATGAGACGATAAAACCCCCTTAAACTCTGATTACGCTCCTCAGGATTTGGTCTCTATACACATTAGATGGTCAGGCATTCCTGCTGAAATCAGAGGGTTTGGTCTCTAGTGTGAATGGCCTGCTTAAGAGTCATCAGTTAATTTATTCTCCAAACCTACTTTTTATAATAGGGACATCAAAAGTAGAACGCATATTTTACGGAAAAAAAAAATTAAATCTGCAAACTGCAGTGCCTGCGTTAGAAAAGGTCAGGATTGGACTGTGCCACAAACAGAAAAAAATTGTTATGCTTGTGGAAAGATTGCACTTTTGCATATAGCTGCAAAATGACCAACCTCAGAAAATCAATGGAAAAACAAGCTAATAGCACAAGAGGGGAAAGGAAGAGTAAATCTTATGGCTGCCAATACAGAGACTACTTCAGATTGTAAATTTAGATTCTCAGTGTGTTCACTGGAGGCAGGGATATTACTCGTTAAGACTGGTGCCACAAACTTTAAAATACTGATTAATTCTGCAATGTTATGGACTCGGCCTCCTGGGACATTCTGAAAATCACATAAAAGACATAAATTACACTGTGTAGCACCACCAAGCAGATTTACACATATTTACACATGGCTCCACTACTCTACCGCAGCTTAAAGGAAATCTAACACAGATATTTTTTTTTCCTAATTCAAATCATTTTTTGCTGTTCATTTTCTGATTTTAGATGCTTTCATTCAGTTTTCTGTATAGGATTGTGGGGGTAGCCACCTTGCCTGAGCTTCTTTTAAGAGCGTTTAGAGAGAAGCTATTCAGCAGTTATGGACATACCATATTTTTGGACTACAAGACACAGTTTTTACCCCCAAACTTGGGGGGAAAATAGGGATGCATCTTCTAGTCCGAATGCATTATCAGGGGCTAGCAGGAGGCTGGAGAGGAGCGATGCTGCGGGAAGCTGACGGTGGGCTTTAACCCCTTAAACCTCACCACTGGCTTCCAGCAGCATTGCCGCACTCCAGTCAGTACAAGATAGTGCTGTACAGCGGTGGCCGGCAGCTGCTGTTAACAGCAGGGATGGAGCCGGCTCAGTCCCTGATGTTAACACATTAGCGTCTAGCTGAATGAGGAGCGGTGCGCCCTCCGATAACTCACTTGCAATGTAATTGCAGGGTGGTGATCGGTTGTCATGGCAGCAGGAAACCTCTTGCAGGCTTCCGAAGCTGCCATGTATGTACACCTATTACATTATGTAATAGGTAATAAGTGAAAGTCCTATATATGGCAATACAATAGTACTGCTATATAAAGGACAGGGGATTGTGCCCCCTAGTGCTCAAGTACCCTAGGGGGACTAAGTATTAAAGTTAAAAAAATATATTGAAAATTTAACCCCCCTCCCCTTTGCTGTTTTACAAATACAAAATGTAAAAAATTACACATAATTGGTATTGCCTCATCTGTAAAAGTCCAATCTACTAAAATAAACATCATTTATCCCATACGCTGCACAACACAAATGCCAATTGTGGTGTTTTTAGTCATTTTATGCCTCCCCCCCCCCCCCCCCCCCCAAAAAAAAAAAAAAAAGTTAAAAAAAAAAAAAAACCCATCTGAAACCCAGCTGCTTTGGACAAAAAACTGACAAAATACTCAGGATTTAAAATGTTTTTTTGGTTTTGTTTTTCTGCAAGTTTTTTATCCTATGCTGTGTGGCCCTAACCTTAGAGTCAAACTATTATTAGGCCTAGTGGCCGAAGTAAAAACTGCAGGATTAAAAAAAAAAATTATAGTGATATGAAAAAGAAAAAAAATAATCAAAAATTCTTGAAAAAAATGTGTGTTAACATAAAAACATGAGTTAAAAAATAGGTCATTTTTTATTACATATTCCCTTTCAAGGCAAATTCTACAGTGTTGGACTGAATACTATGTTGTTGATGGAAAAGTATCCCAAAGGTTGGAAGCAAAAGATGTATCAAAGATGGAACTTGATGCAGACATGCTGCCTTGCAGATGCCTTCAGAAACTCCTTCAGATTAGCCGTCAACGGAGACCCTCGCTCCCAGCTGGGCGTGCCCAGGCCAGGGCTTCACCGGAAAGCAGACTTATAACAAATGCAACATTGGCCCAATCTGAATTGAACTGGTACACCAGGACCTCAAAGTATATGGTGCACTGGTTTAAAAACCCACAGCATGTTTTGGGGTCCCCATGGTAATGAGGTGGTAGTGGCGGGTGCAGTCAAGGACTAGTAAGGACAGTTGGAGGAGAAGCTACTGCAGATGCAGGTGTGACAATAGGTAGACATGTAGCGATACTCCAAAGCATCTGAAAAAGCTGTTCCTGATGGAAGTCTTGTTGAGCCACTATGGGCAAGATGTCTTGAACATCAGGCAGAGGCTCCTTGTCGGAATCCATGGCCAGACTGTACTGTCACAGGTGGTGGACCCTTTGGGTCACTATGAGAGATGACTTGAACCACGCCAGGGAGTGGACTCTGCGGGAGACTCACAGGTCGCAACTCCTGACATGGTTGCTCGCGGTGACAGCCAAGGTGCAGTGGGGTACAGAGGAGCAGGCTGAGGCAAAGTCGGGTCACAAGCAGAGAGGTCAGACAGAATGTAACCAGGTCACTCTCAGCGTAGGCGCCAGGCAGATAATGGTCCAAAAACATGAACGGGGATCAAAAACCGGAAAGACACTGAAAACAAGCAGGATAGTGCATAACAAACGTAGGAACACCAACAATCTGACAGGGAAGGTAGGGGGGTGTCCTAATAAAAGTGGAGGTCATATGTAATAGGATGTCAGGGGCTCATTGGCCCTTTTAATCTTAGAGTTGTTGTGAGTGCACGCGCCAGACAGAAGCAGGAAAAACGGATAGAGCAGGAGCTTGGAGAGGTAAGTAGCGCATGGAGTGGTGAAGCAGAACACAAACACACCTGTGGCCCAGAGTGTAGCATATCTGAATGCCAACTTGGGTAAGTGTTCTTAGCTAATACCTTGGTCACAGTTTTTCCACAGCAACCACAAGTATTCAATTAAATCACCTATGAACGAAGGCCAAATATTTCTCAATCTCTCCTCAAGTCCACAACTCCTTTCAGGGTTTAAGAGTGCAAAGCAGCAGATTCCATAGATTCCCACCTTAATCTAGCCAGCAAGAAATGGACTCTAGCTCTGAGAATCCACATCTTTGGTATAAGATGATTACAAACAGATTCTTGAAAAACAGAATTCAGCCTTTAAACCAAGTATGTAATACTTGCCATGTTAATTCTATGGTGATTGATTTCAAATGAAAAAGTTCTGGATGGCTGTCTCCATTACTTGGACAAGATTTAAAGTATATAGCATACAGTTTTATATGGAGAACAATGTCTGCTACATTATATGTAGTAATTTTCTAAACGTTCTCTATTGTGAGGTGCCGACAGTCATATTTCTATCTATAGCTCTATCTCTATTTAAAGGATTACCCATACTGTGTTAGTGTGTGTAAATGATATTGTACAATGCAGAGAGTACTGGTGTCACGGGTGATCATGCGAACCTTGTCCTGGTTCAAAGGGACACCCGTGTGTGTCCCGCGAGCGGCGCCGCTGCCCGCATGTCGGGCAGCGGGCACGCTCCCTCTGCTGGCCGGGTACCTGCCTACTTACCCGGCCACGCTCCTGCTGCAGCTCCAGTCTCCCGACACGCTCCCCGCTCCCTAGGACGTGCACGCGCTGGCTCTGTGAAATTTAAAGGGCCAGCGCACCGGTAATTGAGTATTGCCGGTCGCTGCCCTTATTTAAGCATGCCCCTTCCTGAGTCTTGTGCCGGATCTTTAGTGCCATTTGCCTATAGAGAAAGCGTTCCTTGAGCCTCGTCTGTCTTACTGTGTACCGTACCGTCCAAGCTTCCATCCCTCGACCACGAACCTCTGCCGCCTGTCCTGACCTACTACCTGTCCCCGTCTACGTCTAGCGATTCTGTACCATGCTTACCCTTGGCTGCCACTGCAAGCAAGTCACGCCAGTGGAAGCAACCTGGTAGTTTCCCGCCGCAGCAAGTCCATCCCGCTGTGCGGCAGGCTCTGGTGAAAACCGGGTGCTACTTTGATTCCGCTCCCTGGTGTGGCTTACGCGATCGCTTGCGATGGTCTAGGGCAGGGGTGTCAAACTGGTTTTCTCCGGGGGCCGCATCAGCCTCACGGCGTACCTTAAAGGGCCGACATAATTTTAGAACTACTTGTAGGTAGATAAGTGGCTATAAAGCCCCCTGTAGATGACAGTTATATCTGCCCATGTAGGTAGATAGGTATTTTTGCCCCCTGTAGCCAGATAGTAATATGCCCTCTGCAGCCAGGTAATATGCCCCATATAGAAAGGGAGATGCCCCACATAACCCCCCGGTAGCCAGGGAGATGCCCTATAGTCCCCCAGTAGCCATGTAGATGCCCCATATAGTCCGCCAGTAGCCAGACAGATGCCCCATAGTCCCCCAGTAGCCAGGCAGATGCCCCATAGTCCCCCAGTAGCCATGCAGATGCCCCATAGTCCCCCAATAGCCATGCAGATGCCCCATAGTCCCCAAGTAGCCATGTAGATGCCCCATAGTCCCCCAGTAGCCATGTAGATGCCCCATAGTCCCCCAGTAGCCAGGCAGATGCCCCATAGTCCCCAGTAGCCAGGCAGATGCCCCAGTAGCCACACAGATGCCCCATGGTCCCCAGTAGCCAGGCAGATGCCCCATGGTCCCCAGTAGCCAGGCAGATGCCCCATGGTCCCCAGTAGCCACGCAGATGCCCCATGGTCCCCAGTAGCCACACAGATGCCCCATGGTCCCCAGTAGCCAGGCAGATGCCCCAGTAGCCAGGCAGATGCCCCATGGTCCCCAGTAGCCACACAGATGCCCCATGGTCCCCAGTAGCCAGGCAGATGCCCCAGTAGCCCCCTCAGTAGCCAGGCAGATGCCCCAGTAGCCAGGCAGATGCCCCAGTAGCCCCCACAGTAGCCAGGCAGAAGCCTCAGTAGCCAGGCAGATGCCCCAGTAGCCAGGCAGAGGCCCAGTAGTCCCCTCAGGAGCCAGGCATATGCCCCAGTAGCCCCCTCAGTAGCCAGGCAGATGCCCCAGTAGCCAGACAGATGCCCAGTAGCCAGGCAGATGCCACAGTAGCCCCCTCAGTAGCCAGGCAGATGCCCCAGTAGCCCCCGCAGTAGCCAGGCAGATGCCCCATAGCCCCCTCAGTAGCCAGGCAGATGCCCCAGTAGCCAGGCAGATGCCCCAGTAGCCCCCTCAGTAGCCAGGCAGATGCCCCAGTAGCCAGGCAGATGCCCCATAGCCCCCTCAGTAGCCAGGCAGATGCCCCAGTAGCCCCCACGGTAGCCAGGCAGATGCCCCAGTAGCCAGGCAGATGCCCCTGTAGCCCCCTCAGTAGCCAGGCAGATGCCCCATAGCCCCCTCAGTAGCCAGGCAGATGCCCCAGTAGCCAGGCAGATGCCCCAGTAGTCCCCTCAGTAGCCAGGCAGATGCCCCAGTAGTCCCCTCAGTAGCCAGGCAGATGCCCCAGTAGCCCCCTCAGTAGCCAGGCAGATGCCCCAGTAGCCAGGCAGATGCCCCAGTAGCCCCCTCAGTAGCCAGGCAGATGCCCCAGTAGCCCCCACAGTAGCCAGGCAGTTGCCCCAGTAGCCCCCTCAGTAGCCAGTAGATGCCCCATAGCCCCCTCAGTAGCCAGGCAGATGCCCCCTAATGATTATAAAATTAAAAAACAGCTACTTACCTCGTGTCCGTGCAGCGCGGTCCGGTCCGGTTCGGGAGCTATATATGGTGTAAGCGGCGTGACGTCACGTCGCTTACGCCGGCACGCAGCTCCCAGAGATCTCCTCGGCGGCAGAGGCTGCTGGCGAGGAGACCCAGCGTCACAGGGGGCGTGAGCAAAGCGGCGCGTCACGCCCCCTGCGACGCCCTATGTACAGCGCTCACAGAGCGTTCTACATACAAGGGGAGAAGGTGGGAGGGAAACGATCCCTCCTGCCTTCTCCCTGTACTGACTGACTGACTCTGCACGGCTGTGGTAAAACAGCTGTGCGGAGTCAGGGAGATCGCGGGCCGCAAAACACAAGGCCGCGGGCCGGCCTTGTGTTTGACACCTGTGGTCTAGGGGATCCACTACCATTGTCCGTGACAGTAAGATCCGACCACGGATCCCGCCAAGATGCCTCTGCCGCCCAACGCTGACCTCACCACCATCATGGCACAGCAGTCGCAACAGATCGCTCAGCAAGCCCAGCAACTCAGCCATCTCTCCGCCATGATGCAGCAGTTCCTGGCCGCTCAGCAGCAGCAACCCGCTCCCGTGGCTCCCGCTGCACCTTCGGTTCCTGCACCGACCGCTGGTCCAAGGCTCCGTCTGTCTATGCCGTCCAAGTTCGATGGGGACTCCAAGGCTTGCAGAGGCTTTATCACCCAATGCTCCCTGCATATTGAGTTAATGGGCAACCAATTCCCTACCGAACGGTCAAAGGTGGCATTCGTGCTCAGCCTTCTTTCTGGAAAAGCCCTGGCTTGGGCTACTCCCCTCTGGGACAGGGACGACCCGATCACGGCCAACCTTGCCACATTCCCTACCGAGTTCAGGAGTGTTTTCGAGGAACCTGCCCAGGCTTCTTTTGCCGAGACTGCCTTGTTAAATCTGCGCCAAGGGGACTCATCGGTAGGCGAGTTTGCGGTACGGTTCCGCACTTTGGCTTCTGAATTATCATGGAAGGGCCTCTCCAACCGTATCAAGGTTGCCCTGTCCGCCCGGGACCTCCCATCTTCTTTGAGTGACCTTATCTCCCTGGCCGCTTGGATTGACATCTGTTTCTCGGAACGCCAGGAAGAGCTCCGGCAAGAACGAGAACAGACTAGATCCCGTCGTCTCCCTCGTCTGGCTCCGGTATTCCAAAGGCCACCACAGTTGCCCTCTCTGCCTGCTGCCGAGGAGGCCATGGAAGTGGATAGAGCCCACCTGTCTGCACCGGAGCTAACCCGAAGACGTGAGGAGAACCTTTGTTTGTACTGTGCCAGTTTAGACCATTTCCGCAGATCTTGCCCATTGCGTTTTCAGCGTCCGGGAAACCGGCGCACCTAGGGTACGTGGGAGAGGCGTCCATAGGCGGGAGCAAGGCCTCTCCTCATCTGACCATACCCATTCTCGTCGGCACTGGGTCAGGTTCCCAGTTTCAAGTTGCTGCTTTCCTGGACTCTGGGTCGGCTGGAAATTTCTTGGACACTGCCCTGGTGTCCCAGCATAACCTCCCCGTGATCCGCCTGGAGAAGCTCCTACTCATCTCCTTTGTCAGTGGAGAAATTCTCAGTGATCCAATTCAGTTCCGCACTGAGCCTCTGTTCTTGCAAGTAGGGGCCCTGCACAAGGAGAGACTTGCGTTTTACATGCTACCCCGTTCTTCCTCGTCCATTCTCCTGGGTCTCCCGTGGCTGCAGCGCCATGCTCCCGTGCTCAACTGGCAGACGGGCGAAGTCTTGAGTTGGGGGCCGGAGTGTCGGTCTCGCTGTCTGGTGGCACCTCGCCCGGTGCTTCCCGCTTCTCCTACAGTGCCGTCTAAGCTTTTGGCGGGCCTTCCCGCTCCGCATCAAGCGTTTGCGGACATTTTCTCAGAGAGGTAAGCCGAGACGTTGCCTCCCCATTGCCCATATGACTGTCCTATTGATCTTCTGCCCGGGACGTCTCCTCCACGGGGCAGGGTCTACCCACTGTCGGTACCTGAGACCTTGGCTATGTCTACCTATATCAAGGAGAATCTCCAGAAGGGGTTCATACGCAAGTCCTCCTCTCCAGCTGGGGCGGGATTCTTTTTCGTGGCTAAGAAGGATGGTTCCCTACGTCCTTGCATAGACTACCGAGGGCTCAACAAGATCACGGTAAAGAATCGCTATCCTCTGCCCCTGATCACGGAGCTTTTTGACCGGCTTCGTGGTGCCAAGATATTTACTAAATTGGATCTGCGAGGGGATTACAACCTCATACGGATACATGGGGGTGATGAATGGAAGACCGCCTTCAACACTCGCGATGGGCACTTCGAGTACCTGGTCATGCCCTTCGGACTCTGCAATGCCGCAGTCGTCATCCAAAAATTTGTCAATTACATATTCTGGGGCCTCCTGTACACATGCATGGTCGTCTACCTGGATGATATTCTGGTGTTCTCTCCCGACCTTGAGTCCCATCAAGTTCATGTATGACAAGTCTTCAGACGTCTAAGGGCCAACCGCCTCTATGCCAAGCTCGAGAAGTGTCTGTTCCATCAGCAGAGCCTTCCATTCATCGGCTACATCATTTCCGACAGGGGTCTGCAGATGGACCCCACTAAGTTGTCTGCCGTCCTACAGTGGGCACGTCCCGTGGGTCTCCAAGCCATACAGAGATTCCTGGGTTTCGCCAACTATTACAGGCAATTTATACCACATTTCTCCTCGCTGATGTCTCCCATAGTGGCGTTAACCAAGAACAACGCCAATCCTAAGCTCTGACGGCAGCAGAGGAGGCCTTCACCAAGTTAAAGTCTGCCTTTGCCTCTGCGCCTGTGCTCTCCCAGCCAGATACTGAGAAACCGTTCTTTCCTGAGGTAGATGCCTCCACGGTGGGGGCCGGGGCTGTATTCTCTCAGAAAGGGCCCAAAGGCAAGACCCTCACTTGCGTTTTTTTCTCTAAGAGTCTGGATATGAAGACGATCAGACGGAAGCGGTTTTTCCTCATTGACTGGGAGGGGTTCGGGCCCGAAGAGAGGTCCTGGGAACCAGAAGACAATATTCTGGACCGTAATATTATTCAGAAGTTCCTTCAGGCCAGAAAGAGGGGGAGGCCGAAGGGGGGGGGGGGTACTGTCACGGGTGGTCCTGCGAACTTTGTCCCGGTTCGAAGGCAGACCCGTGTGTCCCACGCTCACTCTGCCGGCCGGGTCCCTGCCTATTTACCCGGCCGCACTCCTGCTGCAGCTCCAGTCTCCCTGCACGCGCGGCCCCGCTCCCTAGGCACGCGCTCTCCGGCTCTGTGAAATTTAAAGGGCC
Organism: Phyllomedusa bahiana; assembly: GCA_025379985.1. Taxonomy (NCBI): domain Eukaryota; kingdom Metazoa; phylum Chordata; class Amphibia; order Anura; family Hylidae; genus Phyllomedusa; species Phyllomedusa bahiana. Next base: position 339,538 of record JAODAL010000223.1, on the reverse strand, counting down.
AGCGCACTGGGTAATTGGGTATTGCCGGTCGCTGCCCTTTTTTAAGCCTGCCCCTTCCGGAGTCTTGTGCCGGATGTTTAGTGCCATTTGTCTATAGAGAAAGCGTTCCTTGAGCCTCGTCTGTCATAATGTGTACCGTACCGTCCAAGCTTCTGTCCCTCGACCACGAACCTCTGCCGCCTGTCCTGACCTACTGATACTGCCTGTCCCCGACTACGTCTACTTCTAGCGATTCTGTACCACGCTTACCCTTGGCTGCCACTGCAAGCAAGTCACAGCAGTGGAAGCGACCTGGTAGTTTCCCGCCGCAGCAAGTCCATCCCGCTGTGCGGCGGGATCTGGTGAAAACCGGGTGCTACTTAGATTCCGCTCCCTGGTGTGGCTTATGGACTGTGACAACTGGACTGTCCAGCAGAAGCTTAGACCAGAGCTTTCAATAACATTGCAATTGTCTCAACTACATTTAGATCAGTACAGAGTGAATCTTACAGATAACACAACATTGGCCAGAATAACAGCTGTCAATATAGTATGTACAATAGTGTAATATGGGCCTAAAGTGTAAATAAAGATTAATTGGTTTAGAAGTGCTTTATAACTGGATCAATAACTTGCTTAAGAACTAAAAAAACAATCAGAAGAAAAAAATATCCATAAAACAATTTTTATTCCAGCAAAAAATTAAATACAAAAATAATTCAACAATATCTTAAAAATACAGAAAATGGGGAAGAAACTGTATCAAAGGGGCAATGTATTCAATATAAAAGTAGTGATGGAAATCCATATTAACACGATCCAGATAATATAAGTATAGAAAAATCCAACAAAAGTGTAATAATATATACAGATTATAAGTATACTGCTTATATTGGGTAAACATATAGGAACATATGTATGTGCACGTGTGCAAGAAATAGTAAATCCCTAATAATCCAGTCATTGAATTACATAGTAAAATAATATATAAATCAAGAAGACATGATAAACTGGAAGCAAAACAATGATGATATGAGTAGCAATATTACCCAAAATGATAACAGTTCACGCAAGCCTCCCTACGTGGTTTCGCACCAGGGGCTTCTTCAGGGAGTATATACATGATCTAAGTAATCGTCTTTTTATAGCAAGCCCCATTATGACAGAGTATACACACCGTGGTTAGTGTATTTCGGCGCTTCCTGCCGCTCACCCCGGGGGACCTTCCGGACGCAAGGATAGAGGCTGTTCACCCGGCGTTATGACACGTAAGATGCTTTCCCTGACGGTCTTGAACTGCAATCGCATCATCACGGACAGGCACACAGTCGCGGTATCCATGGCGACGGAGCTCCAACGGAGCGGGAGAAAGCACACTGCACACAGGCTTAACATACACAACTTGAGGTATTATCTTTGGGGATGACTTTTTTTCCAACATCATCTTTTGACTTTTTTTCAGCCGTAAAAGACTTACCATTTATTCGCACAGAAAATTGGTTTTAAAAAAAATACACATGATAAAAAAGGATCAAGGGATGTACAATGGTCGGCACAGGAATTAGATGCTATTGCCACATTAGAGGAATTGGATGAGGATTATGAAGAAGCTGGTCTGCGTAAGTTGAATATTCATTTAACCCCCAAATCCAAGAAATTTCCTCCATTAAATATTTGTCCCAATGTGGAGCTTTCGTAAAACTGGTTATGGATGAATTTAGTAAGATCCCTCATACCATACCTTGGGATAACCTTACTAAAGATTCAAAGGGTGGCTTACGTGAATTGTGCAAATGGATCAATTCTTTTCAAACCCAGCAGACAAGGAGGGCATGTATAGTGGTTTGGCCTAAGGCAATGTACGAAAGAGATAGCTTTATCGGTCAATTACGTTATTCGGATTTATATAAAAAATTTACATTGAACCCTCTCTCATCTTTCCAGGAATCCCTAACCAAATTAGTGGATTCAGCGTATCAATTGGGAGTTATTTCAAAAGTCACTCATGATTGTTATACTGTTGGATATCCTAAAGTATCGTGTTTTTACCTGATTACCAAAGGTTCATAAAAATCCGAAGTGTCCCCTGGACCGCCCAATTGTATCTGGAATGAAAATTCTCTGAATAACCCATATGTAAGTATCTCCAATTCTTATTTGAAGACTATGGGGACATTACTGCCTTCTTATGCTAGGGATACTGGAGATGTTATTCACAAGCTGTCAGGCTTATATTTGGAGGGAGATATGATGTTTGGCCACATTAGATGTTAGAAGCCCTCTACACATCTAATCATTCATGCACAAAGGCTTGGAAGACATGCGGAGATTTTCATGGGAATGAATTCCTTTCCTGAAAACATTATGAAGTTTATATTACAATCTCTTGAACTCGCACTTACTCATAACTTCTTTATTTTTAATGATCCTTTACCTCCAGCTTCAGGAACTGCGATGGGCGGCTATTTGCACTTCTATGCTAATTTGTTTCCTAGGAACTATGGAGGGTAGGGAAGAGAGAGGAGAAAATGTTTTGACTAATTCCTAGTGAAATATTTTGAGTAGGTTTTGTTTTGGACTCGATTATTGATGAATCTTTTGATTTGGCAGGGCAATGAATCAGAATTAGTTAATTTGTGGACATTTGAACTCTAATAAGGAAGCACATCAAGCTAACTCTGAAATATAGGAAAACCTCTAATTGAATTCCTTAACATCTTTGATTTTCAAGATGTGGATGGTTCACTCCAGTGTGGACTGATATGTTTAGGAAAATGAGACCTCTGATAAAATTTTATCTTACATGCTACATCAGCCACATCCATCTGCTACCAAAAAAGGAGCATAACCTGTCAGCCCAATTTTTGAGAGCTCGACGTATCGCTCTAATGATGAGCTTTTATGAAGCAAATCCAATGATTCTTGTACATCGTTTTCTTGTTGAACGCGGGTATAGAAGGAAACTTGAAATGGCCTTCATCGGGGCTCTGGGAACAAGCGAGACCAACTTCTTGTTACTAAATAAAAGCCTCTAAGTGAAGAATTTTCCAAATGAACGTAAGGTTTATTTTTATTTTAATGGGAGATGGCAGAGATGACAAAAGTGCCTATAACAAAATATGGATGTTTGACATCAGTATTGAAAAATTGTGAATCCTTATCCATCTATCACTTACCGTCGGACAAAGAATTTGAGGGATATTCTTACCAACAGTTACTATCAAGGGACTACTATTATAAATGCCATTGGATTCAAAGGACCTAAATGGGGATGTTTCCCTTGCAAGGAGTGTGTGGCCATGGCTAGACATTATTAGAGCTAGTAATCTTTTCTACCAGTGATGGAGCCAAAACTTTTGAAATTCGTCAACAGTATCTCTTGTCAGACTGAGGGAGTGATTTTACTACGCTTCATGTCCATTGTTAACCCTTTTCTATATTGAAACTCCACTTCTCGCAAACTGAAAATGCGTGTAAGAGAACATGTCCTGGACATTACCAAAGCCTCTCTGACCTCTGATACCACACTGCTAAAACCAATTGCTAGACATTCCTTGGAACAACATGACTACCCTCCTCAAAGTGAAAGGATTGATCAGATTGCCATCACCAGCCGCAAAGGTAATTGGAAAAGATCTTTGCGCCCAGCTAGAGACTCGTTGGATAATGAGACTTGATACGATATAAACCTAGAGGGTTAATTAAGTGTTGAGTTTGCCTTTTTCTATGAATTTTGCTTTTATACCTTGTTGTGTATATTTTATAAATTTTTTGTTCTTTGTCTTTTTTAGGTTCCGAGCCTTTTCTATTTTTAAGTTGTTCTTTTTGGTGACGATGAGTTATAATGGAAAAGATGTGGGTTGTGACGTTTTTTTTTTTTTTTTTTCTCTTCACCAAGCGTGAGTTTATGCTGTGTTTGTGTTATATTTATAGGTTTTTTGAGTGTGTCACATTTTTCATATTTGATTTATATTTTACTATATAAGTACATATTTTTTTCTACACTTATAGGTATTTTTTTATCCACACTTTTCATATTTGTGTTATTATTTTACTTTCACTATATAAATATATATTTCACACTTATTATTCACTTACATTATTACGCATAAAAAAATCTTTTTTTACGATATTTTTTACATTAGATCTTTATTATTTGTTCACTTGAATTATTTTCTTTATAAATATATTTTTCATTGTTATTAATATATTTGATTATTATTATTTCTATTTTTATTTTTATCTTTTCATAGTATATATTTGTTCAACTTAAATCACTATCATATTATTGCCTCACTTGTATTTTTGGTTTCACCTTATATATTGGTTTCAAATTTATGAACCTCTTTTATATATACATTCCACAGCTTCTTTTCTCCAATTAGACCATAACTCTTCATGTCTATATATAGACTATTTTATGATTCATGGTGTATGTTAAGCCTGTGCTGCATATGTGCGCTTTCTCCCGCTCCGTCGGAGTTCCGTGCCATGGAAGACGCGTTCTGTGTGCCGGCGTGATGACGACAATTGCGTCATCACGTCAGGGAAGCTCTGGCGTGTCACGCCGGGGAGACGCCTCGTCCGGGCATCCGGCTGTCCGCCGGGTGAGCGGCAGGAAGTGCCGAAGATACACTACAGGTGTGTTACTCGGTGTTCATAATGGGCTTGCTATAAAAAAGACCGTTACCTTAGATCTATGATTATACTACCCTGAAGAACCACTGGTGCAGAAACGCGGTAGGGAGCTTGCGTGACTGTTATCATTTTGGGGTAATTATTGATACACTATCTCATTGTTTTGCTTCCATTTATCATGTCTTCTTGATTTATATATATTTTACTATGTAATCCTAATAACTTGATTATTAGGGAATTTACTATTTATTTTTTCGCACGTTGCACTTTTACATATGTTCCCTATATGTATACCAAATATATGCAATATAACTTTATATCTTGTATATATATTTACACTTTTTGTGGATTTTTTCTATAATTAAACTTTTATCTGGATCATGTTAATATGGATTTCCATCCCTAATTTTATATTGAATACATTGCCCTTTTAATACAGTTTCTTCCCCATTTTCTGTATTTTTAAGATCTTGTTGAATTATTTTTGTATTTAATTTTTTGCTGGAATAAAAATTATTGTTTTATGGATATTTGTTTATTCTGATTGTTTTGTTTTTTTTAGTTCTATTTGAGTTAATCGGAAGTAGATTATTCTTTGGTTCTTATTTGTTGTAACTTGCTTAAGAACCATACACAGAGTTAGAATTAATATTTTATATTCTGAATGGTCCCCATTTATATATGATCTACCCCAACATTTGGTTTTAAAATAATTATAGTTCATATTATTAATAAACAAGAGAGATTATTCATTTGATGTTCAGCTATTCTAGGTAGTTATGAATTACAAGGTAATCTAGACACACTTGGAAGATTTTGCAGTTTTGTTTACTTTCTTATAATTTCTGTACACATTTGTTGTATATTCATTTATTTTTGAAAATTAAATTTCATGTTTCAAAGAATATGTATTTAGATGTTGATTAAGTCTTTTTGTCACACAGATTGGTTCTTGAATTATTAAGGGCATTAAGGTTTTCTGGTTTCCTCTAAATTACTAAGGATATACAAGCATTTTTCTTTAAACCATTTTCTTTATTGAAAATGATGGACACATCTTCTTTCATCATAAACATTTATCCAGAAAACAATGGCGGAACTTAGTTTTTTCCCCCATTTTCCTGACCCAAAGCTAAGAAAATCTATGGAACATCTTTGGGCCCAAAATGCACAATACACCTCTAGATGAGATCCATGAGGGGTATTCAATCCAAGACGGTGTGACTTCTGGAAGGTTTCATCTGTTCTGGTAGGTACTTTAGGGGCCTTTCCAAGTGGCACCCACCAAAATTGCCTTCCAAAAGCCAAATAGCGCTCCCTTCCTTGTACACCTTGTCATGCACCCAAACAGCAGTTTACACGCACATATAGGGTATTGCTGAACTTGGAGGAAATTACGTAACAAATTTTTTGGTACTTTTTTCAGGATTCCAGATTGCTGGAAAAAAAAATATCATTGTCACAGTTTAATGCTAAAAAAATTGTGAAACACCTGTGGGTTTGATATACTCACTATACCCCGATATATATTCCGTAGGGTGTGGAGTTTCCAATATGGGGTCTTTTTAGGGGTATTCATTTAGTTTTAGCAGCTTGGGGTGCCCGCAAACTTGTAATGGTGCCAAAAGAAAATCGTAATGAAAATGAGACCCAGAGTCCTGTAGGTGCTTCTCCTATTCTGAGGCTTGTGGTTGAACCAAGTAGAACACTAGGGCCACATATGGGATATCTCTAAAAACTGAAGAATTGGGGGAATCGATGTCGAGTTGGATTTCCCTGATCACCTCTACTGTATTCCAGTGAATAATGGATAAAAATGGAAAATCTGCAAAAAAAAAGTGAAAATATAAAATTTCACCTCTACTTTGCTTTTATTTCTGTGAAACACCTAATGGGTTAACAAACTTCCTAAACACTGTTTTGAATACTTTAAGGGGTGTAGCTTCTTAGATGGAGTGACTTATGGGGGAATCTAAGATACAGGCCCCTCAAAGCCTAGTCAGAACTGGACTGGTCCCTAAACAAAAAATCTATGTTGCAAATTTTCTTGCAAATGTGAAAAATTACTACTAGCCCCCTTATGTTGTAAAAGAATAAAAATACATTTAAAAAATTATGCCAACCTACAGTAGACATATAGATGCTATTTATAAACTATGTTGTGTGTAATAACGGTCTTACACGCAGACATTTTTTAACTTTAAAAATGGCAACATTTTCACATTTTGATATTTTTTATATTTTTTCACAAATAAACAAGGATTTAATGGACCAAAATGTCTTACTATCTTAAAGCACAATATGTCATGGAAAACAATCTCTCAATCACACTGATAGGTAAAAGTATTACAATGTTATTCCCATATAAAGTGACACATGGCAGATTTCAAAACTGGGGATCATTCAGGAAGGTCAAAACTGGCTGCTGCAGTAAAAGGTTAAAAAGACCAAATTGGTAAATTATTTTGGACCCATGAACACCCAAAAACACAGCCTTTAGGGCGCAGTTTGCAAAAACCCCATTGCTTTTGCAGAAATTCACAAGAATTAAGACTGTTGGCAAGGATGTCCCTAGCAGACGAAGCAGGCAATTTTTATGGTTCAAAATCACAGTAATTAAAACTTCCCAAGAAATGATACCAGGATGCACAGTTCTCTGCCAACAATTAGCACAGGAAAACTGTCATTGAATTAGTACTTTGTTTGTCTGTTTGACATATTCCAAAAGCAGTCAGACAAGTCAGTAAGACAAAACTATGTTTTATGGTAAAAAGGAGTATGGAAATTCCAGCAAATCTCACAGGCCAGACAAGTTGTTCTACCTTACTAGAAAAAAACAAATGTTTCCTTGTCACTGAGTGGATGAAAATGATACAAAAAATTGACTGCCAATATTTCCTTGGACACAAAACAGAAAAGTACAAGTAAGATAGATTTTGTAAAGAAAAAGTTCGATTATTTTCCTAGTACTCATACAGAAATGTGTTGCGGCAATCACAAGTTTTTTTTTGTATTCAAAAAAGTAATTTTATTAACAAATGCAATCAGCAGTACAGAGAAAACAGAAATAATACAACAGTCATTTCTGTAATTCACATCTAGTAGAATAGACATAGAAATTTCTGTTGATTTTTTCAAATGGTTTAGTATAACCTCATGAAATAACACAATGCTCCTGGATTGGTAACCTAACAGCAAAAAGTTATACCAAAATGTACCATTAATGTGACAGTAGTCTACGGATTAGTAATAAGAAAATTAGTCTGAACCAAAGCATATCATCAGATCAAAACTTACATTAAAACAAAAAGAGAAAATTAAGTGCTGCCATTTATGCACGTCCCACGGAGGACCCCCAGCCCCAACAACTTCATTCTATATCGAGGCAGAGAAAAGTTCCCAAAGGATACAAAGAAGGTCTTATATGATGTTGGAGTATTCAGGGGAAGATGTGAAGGAGACCCAATCCCTCCATGTCCTATTGTGCGGCAATCACAAGTTTAAAGGGGTTGTCTCGCTACAAAGAATAGCTTTCAAATTGTAGGGAACACAAAATAAAGACATTTTCCAAATATATTGCTTTGTTCCTCTGTATTCCCTAAGGAGATACAAGTGAATTTATGACCTCCCTGGCTATTTCAGTTCCCTCAGTAACCAACCTGTAAACAATTCTCCCCCTGCTGTTTGTTCAATGAGATAAAAGTGAGTGACATCATCACACAGGTCACACCAGTGTCCTGTGCTGCTCAACAGTAAAAAGCTTGATTTATGTAAAATAAACAGAACTGTAATTAGGGCTTTTGTTTTGGGGATCAGATAAGAAGTCCTGTTAGTAGTTTGAGAAGCTAATCTGATCTAATTAGCATCTGAAAGCACAGCACAGAGCTGTACAAGCACTGAGCTGTATGCAAATGACTCAGTCTGAACCAGGAAGTGACAGAGTATTTCATTCATGCATTCTCTGAAACTCTGAAGGGAGACAACTCCTTTAAGTAAGTTACTATGAATAAAAATTGGTAACAGGACAGAAAAGGACACCATCAAAATCAAGGCATCTACCAAACAGAAACCCTGCTTCAGGTTATTTTTATTAAATCATAACATCAGTTGAAGCTATATCTTGTATTTGATGCGTATTGGCTTTCTCCCTTTTCTTTCCTTTGGAGTAGCAGCATTGGAGGTGTCTCACCGCTCTCTTCTTTTCTTCATTGCAATAACAAATCTGTTTAGGCAAACTGAGCGGGTATGATGATGGGCATTGGAGGAGTCAATGATGATATCCAAAAGTTAACTTATGGCTATGGTCAGGTTTAGACTGGGAGCCAGAATTTTAGCCTTCTAACCAGTTTAAATATTTTACTTTCTATGGGAGTTCCAAATATAGTGGAGAACACCTGCTTGGATACATTCAGAATTCCTATAGAACTGAATGGTGAGGACAGCTGCAAGCGCTACCCTTGCCATTCTCTGAGAAGGTTGGCTCGTATCTAGCTACAAGCTGTCCTACAGCTCTGAAAAGTGCATATGGGAATACCTGTTGAACAGTAGATATACACATAAATAACATGTCCAGGGGGTGGGACAGCATGTTTAGGAACAGCCAAAAATCGTAATAAAATCGCACTTTATTTCATATCCATAAATGCATAAAATTCGCAGAGGCAAAATATAGGAGGGAACTACGACTAAGGGCACGGACGGGCCTGAAACGCGTTAGTTTTTGAGGGTGTCATTTTGTGTCCCTCCTATATTTTGCCTCTGCGAATTTTATGCATTTATGGATATGAAATAAAGTGCGATTTTATTACGATTTAAACTGTTCCTAAACACGCTGTCCCACCCCTTGGACTTGTTGTATTCATGCTCTATGCTGCTGGAGCAGGGGACGTGCGAGAGGATAACATGCCAAGCTGCTGAATAGGTGATCTGAAAAACGCAATTTTTTATTTACATAAATAACATGCCTGCAGATGAAAACTATCTGATAATTTGATAAATAAAAGTACATTTTTCTTGGTATACTTGAAAACATTTTTAGATAACTTTTAGCCAATTTATTTGACAGTATTCCACTATAATTACTACTATAACCTATAAATTTGTCCTTTTTATCTACCACTTTAGATCATTTTACAAAAGAAAAAAAGCCTCTAGTTTTTTACCTACATTAAAAAATAGCATATTTTAGCATTTTTGTCAATGATGAAATAGCTGCTATTATTCATTGTTGAACTAAACCCACTGTCCTATATGAGTTAACTTACCTTTACTACAAAATTGTGGCATTGTATTAATCCATATGTGAGTTAAATACATATCTCACAAAAATGAGTACACGCCTCACATTTTTGTAAATATTGTATTTATAGATGGGCGAATTGATTCTGACGAAGTGGAATTCGTTTAGAATTTCAGGAAAACTTCGGTTCGGAACGAAGTCGAACTTTGGGGTACTTGGGTAAAACGAAGTGTGTTTTGTTTGGGGAAAAAGGCTGGGCACTGGGTTACATGGGAAAAAAACTCTGGGGAAGAAGGGTAGCCGGGCAGAATTGCGAGATGACCCCAATAGAGCCCGGCGGTTTGTGACGTACCAAATTAAAAGTGGGGCGCGCGCTGGGAGTCATACCGCTCTCACTATATGTTTTAGGGAAGGTGCTGCCACTGTGTTTATGATAGTGATACTAAAAAAAATCATTTTTTACAGCGATTTTTGGGGGGTGTCACAGCTTGCTCGAGACTGTTTCCTTAACGTTCTATTTCTGATTTTGTGGGTATTGGACCCCAAGTCCCAGTGTGTGCCCAGTGCAGCTGCAATAGCATTAAAAATGTTTGTCAAGCACTTGAAAACCAAGGGTGTTTAAGCCTTTTCCCTGTTGTTTTCATTTAAAAAAACAGGTTTTTACAATACAAATCCCCACTTTTTTTTGGCTGCTCATTCTTTTGCGCAATTTACTCCAGGGGTTTTTAAAGCTTGTTCGTGTTTTTGGTGACTAAAAAAAACCGTTTATTTACTCCCAAAAAAAATACTTTTTTTCCTTTTTGCATAATTCACAAGCGAAGGTTTAATTAAATTTTTCCTTTTGTTGGTAGCTTTTAAAAAAACACCCCATTGTAAACGCTAAAAGCTTTTGTTTTTGGTTGCTCAATTCTTTGCGCCATTTACATCCGGGGGTTTATTAAGCATTGTTCTGCTGTTGTGGTGATAAAATAAACCGTCTTTTTCAAGGCAAAAAATACATTTTTCTGTAGCATGTTCACAAGGAAGGTTAATTACAGTTTTCCTCTTGTTGTGTAGCGTAAAATTTTAACGCCATTGTAACACGTACAAAGCTGGGTTTTTTTTTGGGCTCAATTCTTTTGGCAATTTACAAGGGTTAATAAAAGTTTTTTTCTGCATTTGACTCAGAAAAAGAAACTTTGTTTTTTCCCGCCACAGAAAAAAATTCTGTAGCTTAATTAAAAACCCAAAGGGTTTAATTGACCCTGTTTGTGATTTTATATTCAGAAAAAATCCAGAGTTTTTAACGGCACATCCCCAATTAATTTTTCCTCCCCTTTGGGGAGCGAATTTTATTTCAAGGGTTCCCCAAGCTTTTTTAGTGGGTTAATTTGGAGTCAAATACAGGGTGTGTATTATCATATCAGATATCTTCATCAAACGTGTCTTTTTACATTTTAGAACAAACAGTTTGTCAGACAGGAGGTGGCAGGCTCTTCCCTGCAAGTGGCAGAGGACAAAATTCCTGGAGCAGGCCCAGGTCGCCCCAGCAAGGGGGGGCGCAGCGGGGTCACTGGGGTGGGGCCCACTTTTCTCCCGTGTATTAGGGGCCGTGTGTTTTTCAGAAAACCCAAGGGGTTTTTGATTGGTTGATAGGTCATCAATTTCCCTCCCAGATGACATCTGACAACCCAGCAAGGTGGGGGGGAAGTCGCAAAACCCCCTTATTTGGGCTGGCCCGGGAGGGGGTCAGCGGCCCTCACCTGTCCTCAAACCCCCCTCTGTCCATCCGGTTCCTCAGCCAGAGTCTACTATGTGGTCTGGGCTCAGCGCCACTATTAGCGGGGATGAACTTTTGGAAAAGGGGGCAGTAGCGCTATTTGGCAGCGAAGAAAGGGGCCCAAAATTATCCCTGCTTTTGCGTGGGCGGCAAAGTTAGAGTTGGGTGGCATGGGGATATTTTGTGAGGGGTCAGCCTCGCTACAAACCCCGGTGATGAGGACAGCAGTGAGATGAAAAAAAATAGATGATGATATAGCGACCGCCTTGGACCCGGTGAGGCAAGGGTTTCTCATTGTCAGGAAAAGGGGGGCGTCAGCTTGCGCGTCAGGCAGCGGGCACAGCAATGGGGTTGTGTGGCCGTGAGTCAGCAGGATAGCAGTAGTGTGGGGGCGGGACCAATTTTGGCCCACGGGGAAAAAACCCGCTTCGAGGTCCAAGAAAAGTGGGGCACGGGGCTCAGGGGCAGAGGTGGCGTAGTCATCAGTGCGGAGCGTTGGCGGTAAATCAGCTACTCGGGCGGTTTGGAGTTTTTTGCTAGCCCCGGAGGAGCTGAAATGGGTATATGTAAAATCTGTAGGCAAAAAAGGTGAAGGGGTGGCCGGGGAGTTTAACGTTGGCAACCACGGGCCCTGCTCAAACATGCAGCGTCCCCATCGGGGGCCTGGAGAAAAGGGGCTTAGTGTGGTGGTCCACCCTGCCGCCGCAGCAGGCGCACCCGTGGCACGCAGCCATTGCAGCCAGTCGGGCTCCACCACTCTGCAAAAGGGAGCTGTTTCTCTTTGGACATTTCCCGGCCCCAGTGCTCCTGCTCCTCGCTACTCATGGCCCAGCGGGGTTCAGCGGGGCGTTGAAAGAGACAAAAAATATGCGTCCAACCACCCCCTAAAGTGCGAGCTGCCCGTGTCTGCCCCAAGTTTTTGGGTCTGCAGTCCCCCCCTTTCCAAATGGGGATCGCCCCCGTCAGAAAACTTGGCTTTCCCGAGCCGGATGGAGAGTTCCCAAAACCCGTAATTTTTTTTTCCAAAAAGGCAGTCCCCAACATTAAAAATATGTAAAAAAGGGGGGGGCCATTCCTTGGTTATTGGTTTGTTCCCAAGGTGCACGGGCAGCGGGCGTTGGGCTGTAACTACGGTCAGGGCCGTACATGCCCTTTAGGGCCCCCTGGGGGGAATGGTTCCCTGCCGGGCACCCCAAACAATTTGGGACGGAGGGCCGCTTTTTTCCCCACGTTGTCAAATGCGGTCCTGCACCAATGTCCCCCCTCCCCTCCACCACCCCCACCATTCAGCCTCCACAGTATGCTCCTCATACCACAGTGTTGGCACAGCGGTGTACGCAGTTCTACCCTGGCTTGCCCCCGGCGAACGAAGTCACACAGGGGAGGGAATTTTTCCCCCGTCATGCAGCAAGAAATCGATGTGTGGCTTTTCCGCGCCAAATGCAAATCGGAAAACCTTTGGGGACGGGACAAAGGGAGTAACATGGTGTCCGCGCTGCACCGAGGGGGATGGTCCAGGTGCCCCGCATGGCGATGTGTTTAATCGGTTGTGAAAAAAGGGTTCCTGAGTCTTCCACCGATCTTTAGAAGATTCTGAAAATGGCCAGGGAAATGTGCATGACTTCATCCTTCCTAAAAGCCCGGAAACCCCTCCTCGAGTTGCACAGCAGAACGGCCTCCCCCAAAACACTCTGTAGCCGATGTTTCACCCCTTTGGGAAATTTCCCGCCTGCACAGGGTTGGACCGCTGTATGAACAGGAAAGGCCATTAAGATTTTTTGATGATCCGGCGGACAGGATACTCCCTGTGTAACTTTTATGCAGCCGGTTCGCTCATGCGTGCACCTGCCGTTTTTTTGAGGCCTTCGGGAGGCCCGTTGTCAGTCGCAGGATCGGGGTGAAAAACGTCATTCCACTGCTTCCCTGTCCTGGAATAGATGCTGAAAAAAACTGTTTGGGGAGGGGATGGAGATGTGGCGATACATCTCGCGGGGACATGAGTGGTGGGGATGAAATGGAGGGGAGGGGAGGGGAATTTGGGGCAAAGCATTGTCTGGTGAAATGAGTGGTTTTTTTCCCGGTGGGAGGGAGAAGCAGCTGGAGGGGTAGTGGAGATGGGAAGGGGCGAGGCAGATGACCCACAAACACCGTGGCAGTATACAGTGGAGATGGGCAGGGAGCCCCTCGGGTCACTTGTGCGATGGCCGCCCGCATGCTGATTTGCCTGGCTAGTGACAGCCGAATAGTCAGATCCCGGAGAGGGATGATTTGGTCTCCCCCCCTATTGGACCGGCGCTCCCGGGCCCGAATGGGAGCCTTTTTCCCCGCTATTGAGAGGGAGGACAACCAAATAATGGGAAATCCTCCGTAGTAGTTGTCGCTGCCTTGTGCGGCATCATCCCCCCTCTGACGGTCTGCCGGGGGGGGTTTTCAGCGCTCACGTACCTGCCGCGGCTGCTGGGAGAAGGTGGGGGGGGGTAGGAGCAATCCCCGCTCATCAGCAAAACCTAATTGCTGAGTTTGCAGTGGGGAAGCTTTTGCCCGGCCAGTAGTGTGGCATCGAGGGGTGTTTAGTGCGGCGGGGGGCCATCGTTTTACCCAAGAAGAAACCGCTTGTCCCGGGAAAAGTGAAACGACTGACCCTTTTTCAAGGGAATCAGGCGTGGATCGGAAGGATTTACAACACCAATTCCTTAGGGGGTCAAACTACACAGCCATGAACCCCACCCAAACTGTGAGAAAATGAACGGGGGTTTTAAAAATACCCGCCCCAGCCCCTTTTGATGCCGCCCCTGCCTGTGCCAACATCTGTGACAGTTTCTCATCTGCCACCAACCCTTTACCGGGGTGGTATTGCCCCCCCCTCCACACTCTGTCATTGGCCACTTTATGACCTCATGCTGCGGGGTGTTGTTGCTGGGGCCATGCATCCACACTGTGTCATTGTGCCACTCTCTGACCTCATGCTGTTTCTCTTTCCGCCCTCCTCCCTCTTGTCATTGTGCCACTCCGTGGCCTACTACTGTTTTTGCCACCTCCCCTATGTCATTTGGGGACTGTTGACCTCATGCGCTGCTGCCGTGACCTCCACCTTGTCTTTGTGCCCCTCTGGGGCATACTCCAGTTTTGACTCCCGAATGGGCATTGTGCCATGTCTGATCGTGCTGCCACCCCTCACCCCCACTCTCTGTCTTTTTGGGAAAACGTGCCTACTACTGTTTTTGCCACCTCAGAATGTTTTGTGCCACTGTTGACCTCATGCTGTGCCGCCCTCACCCCCAATTCGTCATTTTGCCATCTGTAGCCCATACTGTTTTTCCACCTCCGAATTTTATTTGCCACTGTCTGACCTCATGTGTGTTGGGGCCGCCGTGACTTACAAACTGTTTTGTGCCACCTGTGGGCCCACTCCTGTTTTTTCAACCCCCAGAAAGTCATTTGTGCCCCCTGTCTAACCTCATGCTGCTGGGCTGCCCCGTCACCCCACTTGTCCCCGATGTTGCCCCCTGACCCCCAGCTTGTTTTTTTCCAGCTGTCGTGCCATGACTTTATCAGGCTACATTCCCCCCTTCAGTTTTTTGGTCAGTTTTGCCCCCTTTAATTTCCAGGGAATTTTACAGTGAAGCGATTTAAGAGCGGCGGGCAGTCTCTGCATGTCTTCTAAAAACCCCAAAATTGTATGAAGGACCAAACCAAGCCCCTCTGCTTTTAAGCATGGGACAAGTTTTACGCCCCTGCAGGCTCTGTGCAGTTGGAAAAGTGTTTTTTAACCCTGTTGTCCCCAAAGGTAATTCGGCCGAATTTATTTTTGTCGGAAAAAAACGGCGAAGTGAGAACCAAATTTTTGAGAAAGTAGCGCATCTCTAATTGTATTATATCTTTTCATATAAAATTTTAAAAACCCCACACTTTTATGATGAAGAATCAGTTTTTTATTCACATTTTTTGTACTGATAAGTAGGAAAATTTTGAAATTCAACTTTTTTTGGTTGGGTAGATGTGGAAAGAAAAGGCCCCGGGCCAAAATTTTCGGCCAATCGGCTTTCTCAAAGGCCTAAGTAGTGGGAAGGGGACAGGAGTGGGGGGGTGTATATCAAAAATGTATATTTCAGTTTGTCCCATAAAAAGTATTTTTTGTAAAAAGATGGTGCCCCCACACCCCAATAAGGTGTGGGTGCTAGTTGGAAAAAAGGGAAGGGCCCAAAAGCAAAAAACAATATAATCACGGCACTTTTTTGATGAAGAATCAAGTTTTTTATTAATATTTTAAACACATGATAAGTATGAAATTTAGAACACTCAACTCTCCATATGGTGTGGTAGATATAGGTAAGAAAGCCCACGGTCCGACATTTCAGCAAATACAGCCTTTATAAAGCACATAAGTAGTGGGCAGGAGCTGGAGACTGTTGGGCAATAAAAAAAAAATGAAACTAATTCCTGAAGCTGCCACTGCTGGTCTAGTGTTCCCCACTAGACCCCAACCAATGCCATCACACCCATGGTTCATGTGACACTGCAGGCAATCACTGCACTTAGTAAAACACATTTTCCTATAATGTACCCCACTGTATCTTACCATATATACCATACCATGTCAGACAGTGCAGGACATGTGATTGACTGGAAGATCCAAACAATTCTTAAGAATATTTAACTGGTAAAACATCTGTATTAGTGAAGTGCATGGACTGATTGGTGGTCCAGTAGCGCCTCTGTACAGTACAGTGCGGTACTACATGTTCAGTACTGCTCTTTACATGTGCAAAGATGAGTGGCACCTTTGGGCTCCAGGTGAGGGCCCCATTTTCTTGTTTCTGGTTCATCATGTATAATGTAAATGAACCAAAGAAGCTCCTATCCCCAAAAGAGTATGTGATTTTGAGCTATCAGCAGCTCTGACTGTTATCTGTAAGGACTTGCTTTATCTCTATTAGCTATCTGCTTGATTTTCTTTCATCTTCATTTTCCATTATATTGGGTGACATTTTGAGGCTTTGGACCCAATTACCAATTTTCCATGGAGTTATGGTTTCAACATACAATGGTTGTCACAGAACACATTTATATTGTATTTTGGGGGATCACTGATATGTCAAAAGAAACAAAAAACAAATCCTCAAAGGCTCCCTAATTATAAACAGCTATGTTTTACTGTAAAATCCTGCATCATTTCAGAAAAATATATTTTAACCCTTTAACGACAACAGACGTATGGGTACATTCCAGGGGCGTAACTTTGGTTCAAAAAGTGGAGGGGGACCAATTTTTCTTCTCATCTCCTATCTTCCTATCACTCCCTCCTTCACGCGCATTCCCTTCATTTCCCCTCCCTTCTCACCCCTCCTTTCCCTGCAGTGAAGCGGTATGTTCACACGACTTATTTTGGCGTGCCTTTTGCCACGTATTGCACGTTATATGCAGCGAAATACGCGCTGCAATTACGGTAATCCCGTAATTACGCATCATCCCCCTGCGCGTACAATACAATCCGATTGACATGTCAATTAAGAATGGACATGTCAATTGTTCGCGCCGATTACACGTCGTGAACAATGCACGTCAATGGGGCCAGCGGGCTGCAGGCCCCCCTGTGCTTTGGGAATACACGCTGATCAGCGTGACTCCCAAAACACATGGCATATTGCGGCACGTGCTGTACATACTGCAATTATGCCATGTGAACATACCCTAACTCAGCAAGGAGGTAGTGCTGTGAGCTCCACAGCAGGTCCGGGCGGAGTCCTTGTGGCAAACACTTTTGGTGCAATCCGTAATGTTATGAGTGGCATTCTAATTACTGAAGTTTAGAGCCGGACTGGGACTAAAAAGCAGGCCTGACAATGAAACCGAACCAGCCAACCTATAATATTTCCTCCTCTAGATGGAAATAAAAAATATTTTGCAATGCAGCAAATTTCGCTTAACCCCTCCCATCCCCCATCACTACTCCATTAAATTTGTTATACACACAACAGAATGAGGAAAATAAAAGAACCCTATCTCATTGTACCCTCAAGAATTACTTATGTCACATGCTGTACCCCAAAATGTATTTTATTGCATACAATACGTCAGAAATGGCACCACTCACTGCACCACAGAAATGAATTACCGTATTGACTCGAGTATAAGCCGACCCGAGTATAAGCCGAGACACCTACTTTTGGCACAAAAACCGGGAAAGCTTATTGACTCGAGTATAAGCCTAGGGTGAAAAATGCAGCGGCTACTGGTGTATTTTAAAAATAAAGATATCAACAAAATTACATAGGCAGATATAGGCAGTTTAATGTCCCCCATAGGCAGATATAGGCTGGTATAGGCAGTTTAATGTCTCCCATAGGCAGATATAGGCAGCTATATGTCCCCCATAGGCAGGTTATAGGCTGGTATAGGTTGTTATAGGCAGGTATAGGTCCCCCTAGGCAGGTTATAGGCAGTTATAGGTCCCCCTAGGCAGACTATAGGCATGGTATAGGTCACCCTAGGCAGGCTATAGGCATGGTATAGGTACCCTAGGCAGGTATAGGTCGTTATAGGCAGGTATAGGTCCCCCTAGGCAGGCTATAGGCAGGTATAGGCCCCCTAGGCAGGATATAGGCAGTTATAGGTCCCCCTATGCAGGCTATAAGCAGGGTATAGGTCCTCCAGGTAGGCTATAGGCAGGTATAGGTCCTCTAGGTAGGCTATAGGCAGGGAATAGGCAGGTATAGGTCCTCTAGGTAGGCTATAGGCAGGTATAGGTCCTCTAGGTAGGCTATAGGCAGGGTATAGGCAGGTATAGGTCCTCTAGGTAGGCTGTAGGCAGGTATAGGTAGGCTGTAGGCAGGGTATAGGCAGGTATAGGTCCTATAGGTAGGCTGTAGGCAGGGTATAGGCAGGTATAGGTCCTATAGGTAGGCTGTAGGCAGGGTATAGGCAGGTATAGGTCCTATAGGGAGGCTGTAGGCAGGGTTTTAAAACAAAAAAACCCACTTACCTGGCTCCCCGCTGCTCCGCCTCCCGCGCGCTCCTCGTTCTTCTCGGCACAGGCGGGTGATGTCATCAGGCCGCGCACACAGCGTGATGACACACGCTGCCTGTGCCGGAAACTCCGGACGGCCGCGAGTTTGCGGCCGCCCGGAGTCCACTGCGGAGCAGGGAGCACTCGCTCTCTGTGCCGCAGTGGTACCTCTTCAACTGTGTGCGCTCCGGAGGAGTCGCACACAGGGGAGGAGATCGCTGACAGCGCCCGGGCCACTGCAGTGCCCGGAGGCTGTCAGCTGTACTCGGCCTTCAGCTATATGCGCTCCCTGAGGAGTCGCATATAGCTGATGTGTCCCTGTCGGCACTCAGGTCATCGCAGCGCCCGAGCGCCGACAGTGACGAGTATAAGCCGAGGGGGGATTTTTCAGCACATTTTTTGTGCTGAAAAACTCGGCTTATACTCGAGTATATACGGTATATTATACATGATAGGCATAGAAATTCTATCACTAACTACACCTTAGAAATGAATTTCACATTCTACTCAAGAAATAATATAATACACTATACCCCAAAAATGTATTATTACATAATGAACCTAAAAATGAATTATATTACTCACTGTACCCCAGAGATTACATTGCACCATACCCCAGAGATTACTACATTACACACCATACACCAGATATTACATTACTCACTGTACCCCAGAGATTATTAAATTATACACTGTACCCCAGAGATTACATTACATACTGTACAACAGATTATATTACACCATACCCCAGAGATTATTACATTACACACTGTACCCCAGAGACTAATTACATTAGACAAGGTACCCCGGAAATTGTGTGTGTATATATATAAATATGTTGAACACAGATACATTAGACACTTAAGGTGGATTCACGCAGAATTCCAATGAGCAAACGACCCAGACTGCCCGAGACAGATTTCTCCCTCCTATCCATTAGTGCTGTTAGTGCATAAAACACCTCGAAGAATACTTTGTAGGCGCTGAAAGTACACTCCGAAAATACTCAAGTAAAATCAGTGTCATCTAAACAACGACACTGATTTTACATAGGGTATAATGTTAAATCCGTTTCCAGTTGGATTGGACGCCGGTTCTGAGGCAGATCCAGCACTGAATCCGTCCCAGAATCAACATTCATATCTTCTGCATGAATTTACCCTTATGGTATGTTCACACAGCGTATAGCGGGGCGTACTGTGAGCTCTGCTATATGCTAGGTGTTTTAGAAGTACGCGCTGGCAAGTCCACACTTATAAAATGCTGCAGGGCCGGCCTAATTCACTTTCATTTTCCCTGGTGCGTAAGTGCAGGAAAGACGTGACATGGCTAGACACATGGCTGTACATACAGTATATACACATCTCACATATACAGTACATACCCTACTCACATGCACACACGCCTAGCACCCTTGTCCCTTCCCTACTTGTCTCCTGTAGTCTGGTGCAGTTGGCATTCGGCAAGAGCTTTCCTTCTTCTCTGATGAGGGCTGAGCATAGGGGAAGGGGTATACAATGGGAGGGAAGTTACAGCCACATATAAAGAGGGTGCTGTACTGTGAGAGGCGTTCTGATTGATGAAGCTGCCCCTGCTGACTCCTGCTCTGACAATCAGCACTGCTCTCACTCTGCACTGACACTTGAGGCTGCTACCTACTCTGTCCCCCCAAGATGCATAGAAGTATAGGAGGCAAAGGGTTAACTTCTGAGCCAGCTCCAACCCCTGTTGTTTAAAAGTTTAAATGCCTCCAATCAGCCCTCCTGTGACGAGATTGAGGTGTGGCAATTGGTTACCATGGCAGCTGGAAGCCTAATGAAGCCCTTTCATACCCGCTATGTTAAGGTTTTTATTATATATACCACCATCTTGGTATATAAATAATGCAAAAGAGTATACAAGCAATCAAGCCCTCTAGTGGTCAAGAACCCTAGGGGGACTACTTGTACTAGTTAAAAGAAAAAAGTTTCTAAAGTATAAAAAATATTAAGGGGGACATATCTAAAAACTGTGTTGGTCTAAGACTTTTTGTTGCCCAAAGCAACAAATCATAGCTCCCCTTTAATTTCTTCAGAGCTCTATATGAAATGAAAGCGGAGTTCTTATTGGTTGCAATGGGCAATAAAGAAAGTCTTAGACCAACACATTTTCCATACATGTGTCCCTAAAAGTTCAAATCACCCCCTTTTGCCATTCTACAAATACCAAAAAAGTTACACATAATTGTTATTGTCGCATCCGTAAAAGTCTGACTTATTAAACTATAACATCATTTATCCCATACACTGAACACAAGAAAAGAATTAGAAACGGCATAATTGTGTTTTTTTTTGGTCATTTCACATCCCCAGAAAATCTGAATAAAAAGTGATCAAAAAGTCGCATGTATCCCAAAATAGTACCCAAAAAACTACAATTGAGCCTGCAAAGATGAACCCTTACTCAAGTCCAAAGGTAAAAAAAAAAAAAAAAAAAAAAAAAAAAAAAAAGTTTTTGGTTGCAGAAAATGGTGCTGCAGCACGAAATTAAGAAAAAAAAGAGTGTTTGTGCTTTTAAAAAAGGACTAAAACATAAAGAAAACCCTAGATATTTGGTATTATATTAATTTTTCAACCTTCAGAATACAAATAACTCATTATTTATACCAAAGAGTGAATGGCATTTGTTTTCACATTTCACCCTACTCTTTTGGTTTCCCAGTACATTCTATGGTACGGTCAATGGCACCATTAAAAAATAACATCTTGTCCTGCAAAAAAACAAAAAAAAGCCATCATTAGCATATGTAGATTGAAAGATAAAATGTTATGGCTCTTGGAAGGTGGGAAGGAAAAATCGAACAGCCAAAGAATTATGACCGGCTGGTGGGAACGGGTTAAAAAGAAGTACCGGATACAGTATAAACTCAGCACTCTCACCCATAAAGCTCTCCACAGCGCTGCTCCTCCCTACATCTCCTCCCTAGTCTCTGTCTACCGCCCTACCCGTGCTCTCCGCTCTGCTGATATCAGACTACATTCCTCAATCATCCGAACCTCCCATGCCCGCCTACAAGATTTCACACGTGCGGCACCAATTCTCTGGAATATGCTACCGCGGGCGATCAGGCACATTCACAACCCTCACAGTTTTAAGAGGGCCCTGAAAATACATCTTCTCGGTCTGGCCACCAAGATCCCTAACTGCTATCACACACATCTGTCACTCCCTGCACTTGGGCACTCACAGGCACTTATCTGTATATAGATGTACAGTCTGGGTGGCAGGTTCATCCATTTTTCATGTAAACCACCCCCTATTTATGAAACATGGCCGGCCCATTGTAAACTTGGCACTTCTTACCAGATGGTTCACCCATACACCCTAATAGATTGTAAGCTCTCACAACCAGGGCCCTCACACCTCGTGTTTCATTTGTAAGTACTTTTAATGTGTAATGACTGTATGGTTACCCTTGAATTTGTAAAGTGCTGCGGAATATGTCGGCGCTATAGAAATAAAGATTATTATTATTATTATTAAGTAAGTCTCCACTTAGCTCATTAGCAAGTCTCACCATATACATAAGTAGGGAAAGGCCTGTCAAAAAGACAAGCCAGGAAGAAGTAAATAGGAGGGGAGCTACCAAGACTCTTCTTCTGGTTCCCGAATTCCAATGTTTCAGAGTAAAACATGCTTTTTTTTTTTTTTTTTTTTTAACAAAGGAGCCTGTTTAGATGTCATGCTCCCCAATGTTTGGCAGATCCCCTTTAACCTCAAACTTATACTAAGTGTTCTTAGGTCCTCTCTAAGCTGCGTTGTATTCCCAGAATTTAATAGCTGTTATTATTTTTTTTTTCTGCTGCTATTGAGACATAAGAGCAATTTTGTTTCACTGGCGGATTTTTAAATAGCCATCAGGTGTCCAAAGGGTTAATGCCAAAGTTATCAATGGAAATAGCAGATTTGCTAATAATTCACATACTTGCACAGGCTCCTGAGGAAAGGACTTGGAAAGTATTTTGCCATGATGTATTTTCCACACAAAAACTTATTGCATAGATGTTGAAAGGCAATACAGTTGGAGACAATATAAAGTAACCCATTTAAATCGAACACATAAATACAGCAATAATGCTCATAAAATACAAGTACAAAACCATAAGTGTCTTACTCGTTCATGCTTTTTCTGTGAGTTCTATATTATTTTGCTTCGTTGCCAGTTGCCAGATGAAAGGATCTGTGACTTGCACTTGTGAAGTTATCCTATTTAATTCTCAATGTTGGAGGGTATGGATTGCATTAAAGCATTGCATACACATACTTTCCATGTGCAGACGTCTCTCTTTGGAACTTACCAACATATCCGAATTATTTCATTTAATAAACTGCCATAGGTACAAATATAACTGCAAATATAAAGCCGAGAAGAATCCCCGACAACAAAACTTGTATCGCAAAACGGAATAGTCATATAATAAAATTTAACCTTTAATGTTATCTTTTTAAAAAGATATCAAGACCCACGTATTTTTACATCACAATACAAAAAAGACAGAAAAAAAGTGTTCAGGCCAGCAGAGGGAGGGAAAAAAGCACTTGCCCTAGTAGTCCCTAAACTGATCTACACTAACCCCTAACAAGGTCGTATCTAACTGGAACCTCAACCTGTTATGTGACCATAGTAATCCCTAATGTCCCTGCCCCAACATATTTCGATCCTCCCAAAAAATCACAGGATCTCCTCAGGGAAAAAACAGCAGGTTAACAATGGACATAGGAGGTATCACAAAAGGGGTGTCACAAAATGCACAGTAATCAGATATGGTCAAGATTTTACAAAAACATGGACACAAATGAACAGATAAACGTATGTTGGGCGTATGGCTTTGACTAAGATAGCAAATGGTCCACCAGCCTTAAGAGAGAGGCCAAGACAAGTAAGGGCATGTCCCCACGGCACAGAGTAAACACTCTGTGGATTATCCGATCGGTACTTGCTCTGTTTTGGAGCCATATACACGGCCGCAGGGGGACAGCTTTTCTACGCTGTTTGCAGAGAAAAGTCCTCCCCCTTCGCATTGACATGTTCATGTTCCGCCCGAAACCAGGCAGAAGAATGAATATGTTCAATGTTTTTGGACCGCCAGTGGTCTTAAAAAAAACAGTCCGGCAGAAAATCTGTGCAGTGGGGACCACTGCACGGATTTTCCATTAAGGTCCATGATAAAGTTTGACAGCCGGATTACAGACGACTTTCAAAACCGAAAACCATCTGTAAAACTGGCTAAAAAACCTGCCGTGGGGACATGCCTTAATTGTGAAGTTTCTGGACTTCACAGACAAGTCCAATATCCTGAGACTCTTTAAATACCTAAAAACCCCTTTTTCAATTGAAGATAGCAAATGGATAGAAAAATAAATGCTAATACCTTTCAAAAAAAATAATGCATACATTAGAGTCCAGTGTATGGCTAAACACAGAAAATGCCAAAGTTACAAAGGCAACAAGCACTAAAGTACTAGGCTTGTAGCCAAAAACATAAGACATGTATTGTCACCAAACTGTATATTCATATTAGCAAATGGTTTAGCATATACAAACATACATGAATTCAAATGGATGAAAAAACTGTAGCTCACCTAATGTCAGGAGGCTAAAACAGAGAAAGAACCATCTTCTAATATACATACATAAAAACTTGTCATAAAAAAAGCAGGTTATATGCAATATGGCCCTGGCAAACCTAGTGTCTGACAAAGAGAGCGCTGAGCGCATAGTGGAATCAATGATCACAGCATGTTGCTGTGTACAGCAACAAACCTAGGTCTCGCACCTTATATCTGTACTCGGTCTTCACGTTTCAATTTAAGTGCCTTGTTCAGTTGTGGTTGGGTTTCAGCCTTTCTTACCTTGGTTATGTCTCTGAACACTGCACACTTTGTACTTCTGGGCACTTGATGGACAGGGCAGTTCTGGAATATGACAGAACTGGAGAATAATGGTTTCCTGGTCGCTTTATGTTTGATTTACTGGTTTTGTGATCACGTCCCAATACCTTAGCAATTTCAAGAGTGCTGCATTCCTATGAAAGACTCTTAAAAATTTTTGTCTTTTAGAGTCAGTTAAATACTTTTTTGGGCCCATTTTGACCGAGGAAAACAAGCTGCCCAATTATTTTTTACACATCAATATAGGGTTTTGATTTCCTAAGGACACACCCTATACACACCATGTTGGATTTTTCAGCTTGGAAAAAGCTGTCCTGTGAACATACCCTTATCCATCCTAAACAAATACAGTAGTCCTGCATATTACAATATTAATTGGTTCTGGGATGACCATTATGTGTTGAAACCATAACTCTAGCCCCAAAATGTCACCCCACATAATGAAAAATGAAGATTCAATGGGTTTTACCATGATGTAAAATTGATATGATCATTAAACATTCTCTACCATTTTTGTTTTAGCTGCTACCTTAGTGATCCATATTGTACAGTTCGTCTCTAGGGGATATGGCCAGCGACAGGAGCTCCTCAGTCCTGGCCGCACATGTTCAGACAACACCCCTCCTCAAAGGCAGTTATTGTCAGTCTCTTCCCTGCTTAGTAATCTCACACACTCACTGCTGAGAGTGTGTTCAACACCAGGTGCTGTTATTTTACTCCTGTCCTCTGTACGCCTTAGTAATTAGTCAAACAGTGCAAATAAATAAAAATAAAAAAGAAACCTCAATCAGGTATATACACTGAGAAAAAAAAATCCACGTTTGGTTCCTGCAAGGATTTGAAGCTTGAACCCCTTTGCTGAAAGGCAAAAGTGCTAACCACTCACTGCTCTTTACATATACAGACCTTTGTTTCACGGAGGCGCATAGCTTATCATTACAAGTATATGAAATGGTCCTAATACATACTTGTAATGCGCCTTAAATATACTTGTAAAATATGAAATGTGCCTAACACATATACACTTGTAAAGATGTGCTATGTGCCTCAATAGGCGCATTTCGTTATGGAGGCGCACAGTGCATCATTTTTAGGTGCATTATGTTTACTATGCAAGGTATACATGATGCCAGATTTTTGATAGGGTTGGACTTTCTAGCGCACTTTACACTTATTTAATGCGCCTAAAACCGGACGTAGCACCGCCAATTTTCGGACATCTCGCCCTTAAGGTTTCTTGTTGTGGTCCCTACTAAGGATCAGGTATGTTGGAGAGCAACTAGTCTACTACTGATGCTCACAAAAAAATGAGGGTGCTGTAAAAGATCCTAAAATGACAATTTACATCTGTAAGGTTATCTGCATTTTTCACATAAAATCCACCCAAAAGCATTATGAACATGGCTGAGTGGCAGGCCTCTATAAGGTTATGTTCCCACCATGCTTGGCTAAGGAACCAGACATATACACTCACCGGCCACTTTATTAGGTACACCATGCTAGTAACGGGTTGGACCCCCTTTTGCCTTCAGAACGCCACAATTCTTCGTGGCATAGATTCCACAAGGTGTTGCAACGATGCTCAATTGGTCCCCAAGGGCCCAAAGAGTGCCAAAAAAAATATTCCCCGCACCAGACCCACCACCACCAGCCTAACCGTTGATACAAGGCAGGATGGATCCATGCTTTCATGTTGTTGACGCAAAATTCTGCCCCTTTACCATCCGAATGTCGCAGCAGAAATCGAGACTCATCAGACCAGGCAATGTTTTTCCAATCTTCTACTGTCCAATTTCAATGACTTGGGCAAATTGGAGCCTTAGTTTCCTGTTCTTAGCTGAAAGGAGTGGCCCCCGGGTGGTTTTCCCTGCGCTTAGCCCGTCTCCCTCAAAGTTCG
Source organism: Phyllomedusa bahiana (assembly GCA_025379985.1). Taxonomy (NCBI): domain Eukaryota; kingdom Metazoa; phylum Chordata; class Amphibia; order Anura; family Hylidae; genus Phyllomedusa; species Phyllomedusa bahiana. The sequence continues at coordinate 313,089 of JAODAL010000223.1, read as the reverse complement.
CCGTACTGTGCGTTCAGAGATGCTCTTCTGCCTACCTTGGTTGTAACGGGTGGCATTTGAGCCCACTGTTGCCTTTCTATCAGCTCGAACCAGTCTGCCCATTCTCCTTTGACCTCTGGCATCAACAAGGAATTTCCGCCCACAGGACTGCCGCTCACTGGATGTTTTTTCTTTTTCGGACCATTCTCTGAAAACCCTAGAGATGGCTGTGCGTGAAAATCCCAGGAGATCAGCACTTTCTGAAATACTCAGACCAGCCCCCTTTTGGCACCAACAACCATCCACGTTCAAAGGCACTCAAATCATCTTTCTTCCCCATACTGATGCTCGGTTTTGAATGTAGGAGATTGTCTTGACCATGTCTACCCTGCCTAAATGCATGAGTTGCCGCCTGTGATTTGGGTGATTAGAAATTAAGTGTTAATGAGCAGTTGGACAGGTGTACCTAATAAAGTGGCCGGTGAGTGTATGTCTGATACATAGAGTCCATACAATTCTTTATTAGGGCTGTATGCACTCTGATTTCTCAGGATGGTTCTGTGTTATGTGCTAGAAACAGTGCTTTAAGATTATGTCTACACAGCACTGTTTTTTCATCTGATTTTCGGTAGTTTCAGCATTTAGAATCCGCTTAAAATCCGACTGTGACCTGTGCTGTGTTGACCTCAAAAACCACTCCAGTTCTTAGGGGCTTGTTCACAGCTCAATGGCTGAACTAAAATGAACCCAGAAGCTAGCAACTCTGGCCTTTATGCAAACTGTGGAAAAAATACACAGGTGTAGCTAATTGCTTGAGCAAGATGAAAAACTGCACACCAACTTAAAGGGGTTTTATCGTTACAAAGATCATGTCTCAGATTATGGGGACAGTAAAAATAAGCACTTTTGTAATTGGGTTGCATAAACCCCAGTCACTTGGTTTAGCAGATATGAGCTTCTCTTTAAATCTGTCTTCTATTTCTGCTGTTGCTGGTCAGAACGCTCCCTGGTCGATTCTCGCACCCTAGACACGCCCCTGCAATGTGATTGGCTGGCTGACATTTCATTCAGCCCGTTGGGATACGCCCTAGGGCAGAAACGCCCCGGCCATTTCCCCCTGCGCTGTGATTGGCTGCCTGCACACTCTGTGTTTACGCCCCTCTGAGCTGTTAAAATCGATAGTGAAACCAAGGGCTGCTGTCTCTATATACATCTCCCAGCTCTAGGGTGAAGAATCTGGGCAATTACTGGCTGTTTAAGGGGCTTTTGCCAAGAGGTTGATTAACCTCCTCACAGGTCCAGTCCTTAAGCTGCTACTTGGAAAAGAAGGCGTTCTGTTCCTCAGATCGAATGCAAGCCCCGCCTCCTTATGACATCATCATTTGTAGTGTATAACATAAGGATTCAACACTGTGTCTGTATAAACTGCTTGTATAGAGCAGTGCTTAGCTGATCAGGTCTGCAAGACAGAGATTGGGCGTTCAAACCCCATCAGTAGTTTTTTTTTTTTTCTTTTATAAATTTGTACACATATGTAAAGATATGAAAATATATTGTGTGACATCTATAATTTTATTTCATATACACACACAAAGCTCCCCTATATAGTGTCCTATCCTTGCAGTCACACCAAGCACTTCCAACATATGTGATACAATGAATATTTTGGGGATGAGACTGTATAGGGGAGCTATGTATGTGTATATTTTATCATTATAGAAATTAACATATATATTTTAGGTCTCTCTACATATGTGTAGAATTTCGGGGCAAAAAAATATACCCTGTGACGGACTAGAACTCCAAACCCCCTTTGTTGTAAAAGCAATAGTCTACCAATGCTTACCCCTGCACCACCAGCCCAAGTTAGTTACAAGCTGAGTAGGGCCTTCTCTCAAAGCTAATTTGCTTCTCCCCCCATTGTTTTCACTCACATGTCACTGACATCAAGCAGAGATCTTTACTTGAAGCTGTCATTTGTAGTTGAGTAAAGGTCTCTGCCTGTTGTCAGTACAATTTGGATGAACACCACTTGAAAGTAAAGCTGCTGGCTTTATTGTGTGTAAACTAAGACATATGACAGGTGCTTGCTGGAGTTTGGAGCCTCAAGGCTTCAGACATAAGCAGGGAGGAGGCTACAGAGCTGTTATATCCAGACAACCTTCTGCATCCCCTGCTTCAAACACAATGATGATGTCACAGTTCTTCAGTGAGAGGAGACACGCCTCCTGGGAGGAGAGACACGCCTGCTGACAGGAGAGACACGCCCCTGTATTTCAAACTCAATCTGAGAAAATTAGCTGAACAGCATGAGCAGCTCAAACGATAACACTCCTTTAACACCTGTTCACACCAGCATGCAGAAAATCCGCATTATAATGCATGGGGAGATCGCACAGATACAAAATTACCAACAACCACTCACACAACCTCAGTGCATGAGGAGGGTGGTTGCTGGTACTACAATTGCATATAATAAGGCGATACAAAAGGGTGCCATAAATATAGATATGTGTGGTACACAATGCTGGCTTACAACCTATTAATAACACCCATACTATTAGACTAAGTGGGCTGCCCAGTAATTTCTAAGTGTCCAACACAAAACACAGGCACACTCTGCTCCCCAGCACTGTTGGGCAGATAAAAAATGACATACTGGAAAAATGTTAAATATGAGGTATTAGTTGGTAACGGGGCCCCAATACACAAGCTCACAAGCCTCGTCACGGCTCCTCATGTCTTGCTAGTCCCTACACTAACAATTTACAGAAAAAAAACATACAAGAAATGGGACATTACTTACTCAAAAACCACTCCAGTTCTTAGGGGCTTGTTAACAGCTAAATGGCTGAACTAAAATGGACTCAGAAGCTAGCAACTCTGGCCTTTATGCTAACTGGGAAAAATCTATAGAAAATCTGTGATGTAGTATACACAGCACAGAATTTTTACTGAGCATTTCTAAACCGCCTGCTGTCTAATGAAAGAGAGAACATGTTCTATTTTCCACCGGATTCCCATAGCTCTCAATGTATGGGGTCGCAGGAAATCTGACCACATCTTTTTGCACAAAAACCGCAGTGCGGTAAAGTTAAAATACCATCGTATTTCCAACGATATTTTAACTTAGCTGTGCAGACATACAACAAATCAAAAGAATGTCAACTAAAATTTAACTTTTACTTCAATTATCATTAAGAATGATAAAATTTGAAATGTAGACTTACATGCTCATGTTTTTTTTTATAGTACCGACCTCCTACTGGCATATTTGAGATATTTATAATGTTTTCCTGTGTCCTAACTAGTATTGAGCGAACAGTAAGAGATTCTAGTTCGATTAGAACCTCGAACTTTTGTGAGTTCGGTTCGAAGTTCTATTCGAACTCGAACCCCATTAAAGTCTATGGGAGAAGATGTTCTGGTTAATTGTTATACCTATACAGATGAGGAAAAGCTGGAATTACCATCCATAACAGTAAAATGGATACGTGGAACAACTTAGTGAATAAAATTTGGCTCTAAAAGTGACAGAAAAAAATTGAGAGGCTAAAATACTTCATTCCTTTCAATGGCTAACTGAAAAGATGAGGACAGTCTGCAAGCAGGGGTGTAGTTATAGGAGGTGCTGCGGTAGAAGCTGCTACGGGGCCATGCATTCTGAGGGGGCCCAAAAGCCCCTTTGACACATAGGAGATTTGGAGAAGGTGTGTTATACAATTACTGAATCCCCAAAACTGCAAAAACTTAACTTTTGGGTACTGAATATGATTTAGCAAATCCAAGCACTCTGTATAATTTATATCCATGTATATTGGAGTTAGGAGTTATCTGAGCCTGCAAATAACAGCTTCTGGGTGTGGGAAAGATGCAGCCAGCATAACCAAACTCCCTAACTAATGATGTCTATGGAGAGGAAAATGCTATTTAGCTAACTAAGCACAGTCTGTACAGTTCAGAGTGAGCTGAAAATGGCGTTCACAAGGCAATACAGTGAAATATATATAACATGGTCATGTGATTTTAGCAGCCAATGAGAGCCCTACACCTCAGCGATGACATTTTTGACACTTGGATGACTGCCAAAACTGCAGAAAGGTGATTGGATAGCCGACAAAAGTGCAGAAAGCTGCTGAAAATGAAACTGAAAATAGCGTGTCGAACTAGAACTTTACTAGAAAGAACAGTAAAGTGTTCAGTTCGGGTTTTAAAAATTCGAGAAGTTCTACTAGAACTTAACTTTTCTAAAACAGTTCGATCAACACTAGTTCTAACAAATAAATCCATACAGAGGGATAATATGTAGGATGATGCCTTAGTGTATTGGTATCTTTTTAAAAAAAATCATAATATTGCAGTAATAATATACAATGAGTCCATTAATGTTGGAGGTGTGAACATATCTTACCTGTGTATTACCTGAGTGGGACATTTTTGTGATCTTTGTACAGCTATATCCCTTGTATGTGTATTTATTCACATTCATACTTTGGGTGAATGAATGTTGGTAGTTTGTTAATTGGTATATCATCTAATTGTGTGTCCTTAAAGGGGATTTGTCAAGAAGTGCCTTATCTGCTAAGAAGCAAAAGTAAACAAAGCATGCTGAGCTGAGAGAGAGAGCAGGTCAGAGCACAGAGCCATGCATAAGGGATTGTGTGCAATGTTCACTCAAATAATCACAATACAACTAGTGGATTCTGTATACAAAAGACAACACCTTTCTCCATAGCCCCTTGAAAGCTCGTTCATGTTCCTTATCATCAGATAAAGCAGGGATCTACTCAAATAATCACACTACAACTAGTGGATTCTCTACACAAAAGACAACATATTTCTCCACAGCACCTTGAAAGCTCCTTCACGCTTCCTCTCATCAGATAAGAAGTGTGCTCTGTGCAAGCCCGGCCAGCAGCTCTTGTCACTCTGCCTGTTCGTATCTAATGCAAGCTTTTAAGTAACTAAGGGCAGGTAAGGCAACCTGTAGCTCCCTCAGGCTGCAATTTTTTTAATCACATATATTTAGAAAAGAGATTAAATATCCATTTTGGAGGATCCCACGTCAACATTACATTGTGGCAAAACAACTTTAATAAAGTGATGGTATTATAGCGGGCATCCCAGTTAGGAATTGTGTATGTTGTGGGAGACCTTGTTTATGGGTTTTTTTCCTGCATGTCTGTCATCTTTAGCACACCGTCTGCGGATTGGAAATATGGAGTTTTCTTTTTACATCTGTTTATATTATTCTACATTTACTTCCGTTTTTGTGATTCCCTTTGACTATGGGTATTATGGAGCAGAAGTATGTATTTCTTGTTTGTCATCCTGGGCACGCTATATCCAATTGCTCTTGCACTGGGATGCGGGCTGGAAGTTCTTATTGCCTGCATTGGCTGGAGGTATCTGATACTTGCTTCCGGATTCCCTCTGCATGAGGTTGATGCAGAACGGAAGAACGTTACTGGGCCATCACAAACTACTATTTATGAGATGCAGGTAAGAATAGTGAGAAGTCTGTGTCTGCATCGTACGGACTGGGACACACACATCTATATTCTGACCACTATTTAGTGGCAGATTGTTTTATCAGCTTTTTTGTGTCTCCATTTGAGACTTTTGGTCCATGTTATCCAGATCCCCTGTTATCGAAATATAGGGAAATGCGGTGGAGTATGTATATATATGTATATTTGGACATGGTATTTGTTGGACCTCTTATAGTGCTTTATATAGATTTAGTGTATAACAGGTATCAGCCTTAGAGGGGTGCAGTCACCCCTTTCGGGGCAGTTGTTCCGCTCGATAGATAGGGTGTCATAGGGATTTCTAAGCTCAAATTTGAATTCTATTTAATCTTCCATATAGGATTCTCTCCCTCTTTTTTTGGAATATCCTCTATTGGAAACCTGGATCTAAAAGTTATCTTGTGGACTATTGGTTTCCCATAGGACTACATGGGTCAAGTGAGTGTATATGTCACAGGGAATTGATGAAAATAGGGATTTGATCAAATCACGGAAGAAGTTAAAATAACAACTTTGTGGGGTGATTTCCCTAAAGAAAGTCAGTGATTTGATCAAATACCTGAACTGTTTTACTGAAAAGATGGATCATCTCCCTTAGGGATTTGATCAAATCCCTATTTTTATCATTTCCCTGTGACGTATAGATGTATACCTACCTATTTTGTTTATCATTGTTGATATATAATTGTGACATTGTATAAGCGCTTGATAGAGCTCGTCATCTGGGGCCACTAATTTCACTATTGTCTTTATTACACATTTTAAAATTCTTAATGATAATTGAAGTAAAAGTAAAATTTTATCCGATATTCTTTTGGATTTGTTTTGTAAAATTAAGGCTATATGGGCCTACAGGGCACCTTATGTTGTTTTTTTTTGGCTAGACATAGCCTAAGTGTACAACATCTCTATTGTCATTTCTTCCTCACAAATAATACATTTGTAAGAAAAGAAAATACCTTTGTATGAAATTGGAGGCACAATAATGTACAGTATGAGCTCACAGATTTCTATAAATACACTATTATGGATCAATGTGACATGAATAATTAATATGGCTGTGTGCATGAGCTCATATACTGTAAAATACCTATAGGTTTGTATGGGGCACACAAATGCTAATAGAGTGCTTTTGGATATGTGCACTGCATACAGTGGATTCATTATTTAAAACAGTTTGCTTTAAAGGGGTTTTCTCGCCACACAGATGCACTTTAAACACATAGGCAATGGTAAAGTAAAGTTATTAGCAAATACACTGCTGTTCTGTTTTTGCCTCCTTTTAGAGATAGAACAAATCTCATCTTGTGCTTGTGTACACAGGTTTCCCTAGGTTAGCGACCCTCTCTTTCTGCTCTCATTACACCAGCTGTCCTGACCCGATGGTTAAATTACTTCCTGCAGTGTCTTATCATCAGCACAGGAGCTTGTCTTTCTAACCAACAAACAGAGTGCATACTCTCTCGCCCAGCCAGTATCATCACAGGGTTAAGTACTTATTTTTTACTGTATTTATATTATTGTATTACGTTGTACCCTTATTTATTTTGATGAATCTTAACACTCTAATTTTTTTACATGCATAGTTATATTTATTCTTATGCACAGTTATATTATTCTATATACTATATTGTGCTATTTGATTCCCTGGGCAAGGGTGTCTTATGTTTCATTTTGGGTGATTTTTTATTTGTATTGATTTTTAATTATTAATAAACTATATCATTTTATATTTTGTTTTGAATCATATATTGGAGTTTTTTCTAACAAACTTCAACCCTTTTGGGCTCTGTAACCTTGTGCCCAGCTGTTTAAATTCTTTTATTAGTAATGTTCTTCTAATAGACTCAGCTTCAAATAGCAGAAATGCCAATCACTGCTGTAGAAACACCCACAACCTGAACAGGAAGCACAAGCCTGAAGCTGGCTTTGAAATAGCACGGTGAGAACACCTATTTAGGTGTGGAGAATTATTTTTTTATACATTAACCCCTTAAGGACCCTGGACATATGAGTACGTCCCAGGGTCCATAAGGGGCTTTGCAGGGTGATCGCTCCACTAACACCCGGCCGTGTCAGCGCGAATGGGCAGCGTCGCCCGCACGCGCTGTTTAACCCGTCAGACACCGCGGCAAAGATGGCCGTGGCGTCTGAATGAATTAAGATCGGTGCCCCGCACCGATCTTGAGGGTGATCTGCACCGTCGCAGCATAGCTGCAGCGATCCGACCCACAGACATGGCAGTGGGGAGCCTTGGGAAGGCTCCTGTCACTTCCATGTCCTGGTTTGCCCCACTTCCGTCCGCAGACATCTTGGTACAGTCTAATGCATTGCCTATGCAATGCATTAGACTGTATTGACAATCGCGCCACCTAGTGGTCAAGCACCAACGTTGGCCTCAATGTTAAAGTAAAAAAAGTAAAAAAATAAAGTTTTACAGTACAAAAAAAAAGTATTAAAAGTTCAAATCACCCCCCTTACCCCATTTTACATATAAAAACAATAAAATAATAAAAAAGTTACACATATTTTGTATCGCCGCGTCTGAAAAAGTCCGATCTATAAAAATATAACATCATTTATACCGTGCGCTGAACACCGTAGAAGAAAAAAAATTCCAAACGCCAAAATTGCATTTTTTGGTTATTTTATGTCACTTAAAAAATGGAATAATAGTGATCCAAAAAGTCGCATGCATTCCAAACTGCTAGCGATAAAAAGTACACTTCAGCCCGCAAAAAATGCACCCTTACTGACATCCGTAGGTGTTAGTACAAAAAAGTTATTGGTCGCACAAATTGGCGCCACGGCACAAATTTCAAAAATAGAAAAAGTTTGGAATTTTTTTTACAGTACCAAAACATAACGGAAACCCTACATGTTTGGCATTGCCGGATGCGTAGCAACCTGTAGAATACAGATAACACATTGTATTGACCGAAGATTGAACGCCATAAAAGTAAAACCCCCGCAAACATGGTGAAAATACGTTTTTTTTCCACAATTTGTCCCACTTGGAATTTTTTTGCTTTTTCCCAGTATATTCTCTAGTATAGTGAATAACACCATTAGAAAGTACATATTGTCCTACAAAATAAAAGCCCTCAAAAATCTAAGTAGCTAAAAAAATAAAAAAGTTATGGCTCTGGGAAGGCGAGGAGGGAAAAACGAACGAGACAACAACAAAAAAAACGCCGGGTCCTTAAGGGTTTAAACGAAGGACTAGACAAATTATTAGGGAGCCAGGCTGAATTTCTTAAAATCTTCCAGTCTTGCCACAGCAACAGCCACAAAACATGATGTGATTCCAGGAACTCCATTTTATTGAATGTGAAACTATAATATGTAGCGCAGTTCCTGGAAACAGTACATAGGAAATATCCAGTACATAGGAAACCTCCACGCACATGCTGCCATCACTGCATAAAGGCAGATTTGGAACCGGTTGTATATCACAAAGTTGCATAATGTCACATCACGATTCCAGGATCTAAGGCAACATTTAATAATGCTGGAATACTGAGGTTGTCTGCTTTATTTTAATTAAAACTTTTTAGCGACGTGATGGCCTAATAAAAAAAAAGCATACTCACCTCTTACCTCAGCTGCTTTCCAGTGCTGTCGTGTCCTACCTCTCCCAGGACTTCTGTTTACTTCCTGGCTCTACCTGAACGGGACATCAAGTGCCATTGATTGACATCACTGTACAGAGTGTTCACTATGGTAACACCATGCAATGGCATGTGACCACTGAAGCCAATAAGGGTATATAAGGGTGTGTTCACACGGGGTAATTGTGGGACGTATTTTGGTGCATAATTGCGCTTCAATACGCCCGAAATGCGCCCTGCAATTACAGTAATTCATAGTTCTCATAGGGAGCTATGAATTATGTCCGTCTTTCCCGACGCATATTGAACATGGGGATGATAGAAGTCAATGGGGCCGCCCCCCTCCCCGCACTTTAGAAGTACGCGCTGGCCAGCACATACTTCTAAAACACTTGGCGTATAGCGTCGTGTACAATATGCGCCGCAATACGCCGTGTGAACATACCCAAAAATGCTGTGTGCTGGCTCCCATAGACCTTTACTTCTTTCTTGCCAGGTAATCATAGGTCTTTAAATGAGAGCTATGAATTATCTTATTTGTGATCCATAGTTTGGGCGTATTGCAGCGCCATAATGCTCCGAAATACGACCGCAGCTGCACCGTGTGAACATACGCTAAACGTCCGGGCGGTAGCTGTATATCTCTGCACGTTATGCAGCTCTGTGAGTGGAGAACTGGCTATCAACGATAGCTGGCTCTCCATGGAAAAGGCAGGGATGGTTTGTTACTGTCCCCGCCTTCCCGAAAGCTGTTTGGTCACGTGACTGCCAGGTCTCGGTAGTTACAGATGCTGCCAGGTCTTAACAGAAGCAGATCAGCTATGTAGTAAGTACAGGAGGTTGTCTGCCCTAATATATCAGCCCCAGTTAATCTGCAACTTTTATTCCCATCCTCAAAGGAACCTAAAACTTTGTATCACTTATATATAAATGTCCGTGACGAAAAAGTGACATAATTACACAACTTATTTTAGTGCCACCTTTGCTGTTAAAAAAAATAAAAATTAAAAAAAAAAAATTTCTAATTATTTTTTATTCTTAGCATTATTTTCCTATTTTCCTCCGTATTATAGTAAAAAAAAATCTATTATCTAGCCAAAAAGAATACAGTGGTGGTCAAAAGTATTGGCACCCCTGCATTTTTGTCAGATAATACTCAGTTTCTTCCTGAAAATGATTGCAATCACAAATTCTTTGGTATTATTATCTTAACTTAATTTGTCTTCAATGGTAAACCACCAAAAGAATTGTCATAAAGCCAAATTGGATATAATTCCACACCAAACATAAAAAAGGGGGTGGACAAAAGTATTGGCACTGTTTGAAAAATCATGTGATGCTTCTCTAATTTGTGTAATTAATAGCACCTGTAACTTACCTGTGGCACCTAACCGGTGTTGGCAATAACTAATCACACTTGCAGCCAGTTGACATGGATTAAAGTTGACTCAACCTCTGTCCTGTGTCCTTGTGTGTACCACATTGAGCATGGAGAAAAGAAAGAAGGCCAAAGAACTGTCTGAGGACTTGAGAATCCGAATTGTGAGGAAGCATGAGCAATCTCAAGGCTACAAGTCCATCTCCAAAGACCTGAATGTTCCTTTGTCTACCGTGCGCAGTGTCATCAAGAAGTGTAAAGCCCATGGCACTGTGGCTAACCTCCCTAGATGTAAGCCCATGGACGTGGCTAACCTCCCGAGATGTAAAGCCCATGGCACTGTGGCTAACCTCCCTAGATGTAAAGCCCATGGCACTGTGGCTAACCTCCCTAGATGTAAAGCCCATGGCACTGTGGCTAACCTCCCTAGATGTAAAGCCCATGGCACTGTGGCTAACCTCCCTAGATGTGGACGGAAAAGAAAAATTGACGAGAGATTTCAACGCAAGATTGTGCGGATGGTGGATAAAGAACCTCGACTAACATCCAAACAAGTTCAAGCTGCCCTGCAGTCCGGGGGTACAACAGTGTCAACCCGTACTATCCGTCGACGTCTGAATTAAAAGGGACTGTATGGTAGGATACCCAGGAAGACCCCACTTCTTACCCCGAGACATAAAAAAGCCAGGCTGGAGTTTGCCCAAACGTACCTGAGAGCCTAAAACGTTTTGGAAGAATGTTCTCTGGTCAGATGACAAAAGTAGAGCTTTTTGGGAAAAGGCATCAGCATAGAGTTTACAGGAAAAAAAAAGTCATTCAAAGAAAAGAACATGATCCCTACAGTCAAACATGGCGGAGGTTCCCTGATGTTTTGGGGTTGCTTTGCTGCCTCTGGCACTGGACTGCTTGACCGTGTGCATGGCATTAAGAAGTCTGAAGACTACCAACAAATTTTGCAGCATAATGTAGGGCCCAGTGTGAGAAAGCTGGGTCTCCCTCAGAGGTATTGGGTCTTCCAGCAGGACAATGACCCAAAACACACTTCAAAAAGCACTAGAAAATGGTTTGAGAGAAAGCACTGGAGACTTCTAAAGTGACCAGCAATGAGTCCAGACCTGAATCCCATAGAACACCTGTGGAGAGATCTCACAATGGCAGTTTGGAGAAGGCCCCCTTCAAATCTCAGGGACCTGGAGCAGTTTGCCAAAGAAGAATGGTCTAAAATTCCATCAGAGCATTGTAAGAAACTCATTAATGGTTACCGGAAGCGGTTATTCGCAGTTATTTTGGCTAAAGGTTGTGCTACCAAGTATTAGGTTGAGGGTGCCAATACTTTTGTCCGGCCCATTTTTGAAGTTTTGTGTGAAATGATCAATGATTTGATTTTTGTGTCATTCTCTTTTGTGTTTTTTTCATTGCAAGCAAAATAAATGAATATATTAATACCAAAGAATTTGTTATTGCAATCATTTTCAGGAAGAAACAGAGTATTATCTGACAGAATTGCAGGGGTGCCAATACTTTTGGCCACCACTGTAATTCCTTTAAAACATAACCTGTATTGTCTGCTAGTACTTAAAACATAAAAATATGCAAATTACCCACTGCAGTACAACCCTCTACTCACTGAACCCAGTCCCTGAAGGTATCTACCTCTAAAACTATCCCTTAGCGGAGAACCTGCCCTGATAAGGGCGCCCCCGCACTCCTAGTGCCTATCAGACCCTATCCTGTATCCTAAGGTAAAGAGATTTACAATAGGTGTAAATGCGAACATACATAAATGAGGGAACATGAATGCAAACATATATAGATAAATGCCTGCACAACTGCATAAGCATTCACACCACTAGATGCAGGTCAAGGATGATACTATAGTACATAGAAGTACAGTAGATATAACACATATATATCTCATATATATCACAAATATACCTCTCAAACTTTCTCTATAAATCCCAATGGTATGATAAATAGAATAGATATCACTTAAATATATCTCCAACTTGCTGTTAAACCCACCAGACACGTTTCGTCTATAATCCAAAAGACTCTTCAGTGGGGTTAAATCCTCTATGTTCAAAAGATGTTTAAGCTGCCCACGACTTTCAACGTGATCTCAAAGAGGGCAGTCCTATGCTATCTTTTACCTCTCAATAGAGCCTCCAGGCCTCTCACTGGGTCAACAGACCTCCTTTATCCAGAGAGTAAAAAATAAAAATACACCCTACCTGCAGGCTGCACTTCTTATGACAGCCTGTGAGAGTGGGCGGGTGCAGAAAGCCAAAATGGAGGCACCCTTTCCTCCCCATATAGGTTAAAATCAATATACACCAAATATAACGTATGGTTCTGCACAAAAAACATTTCTGAAAAAACGTATGCAAACCTGGGTGCCACTGACAGGGTTGCGGCACACACATATATATATATATTGTAGGAATGCACAAGGCCTTGTGATAGATGGGAGATATGTGCCACCAAAATTCCTGGCTTTGGTGGAGTGAAGGTCAGAAATTTTGTGTCAGCGGCATTAGGCCACTGATACGTTTAAAGTTAGTTTGGCTGCAACAGCAGCAAGTCTGGGTCGGCCTTCACTGGAGCAGTCAAAGAGTGGGGTGGGATGACTGCTCCCACTCTGGGATCCAGGCCGGAGTTTAGGATGGCCTATGTAAGCCTGGAGATCAGGTGAGCTATGTGTTTTGTTCAGTTCCCTTCGAGTTACCAGAGAGTAACCACCTTGGAGGCTGAGGGAAGCTCTAAGGTCCTTTCAAGGAGCTGTGCTTTACACCACGCCGGAAGGGTGAGAGCCCGTGTGGGCCATACAGACTGTGCCTGCGATAGGGGCCAGGCGGTTGCGCCTAAAGACTGTGGTGAGACACCTGGGTGTTGGCTGAAGTAAGCCTTTTGTTTTGTTTTTGTTTTTGTTTGTTTTGTTGGAGAAACGGATGCCAAGCCAATGAACGCACCCGTTGTTTGCACAAATATAGACTGTGGTCCTGCTTGTGTAAGCCTGCCATTGGGACTAATCCCCTACAATATATATACATATGTACACTCGAACACCACTGCCAGCGGCACACTACTGCAAAAAGGGCAATACATTACGTGAAAATCCCTAAAGAAGCATTTATGCTATCTATCATACATGAAAAAAACTTTGAGATTCTCGGTTCACATATTTTGATCAAAAGATGTTTAAGCTGCCCACGACTTTCAACGTGATCTCAAATCGGGCAGTCCTATACTATCTTTTAGTGAGCCGCTGGCAGTGGTGTGCGAGTTGTGCAGTGTACATAGTATATATATATATATATATATATATATATATATATATATATATATATATATATATATATATATATATATAATATATGTGTGTGTGTGTGTGTGCCGCAACCCTGTCAGTGGCACCCAGGTTTGCATACGTTTTTTCAGAAATGTTTTTTGTGCAGAACCATACGTTATATTTGGTGTATATTGATTTTAACCTATATGGGGAGGAAACGGTGCCTCCATTTTGGCTTTCTGCACCCGCCCACTCTCACAGGCTGTCATAAGAAGTGCAGCCTGCAGGTAGGTTGTATTTTTATTTTTTACTCTCTGGATAAAGGAGGTCTGTTGACCCAGTGAGAGGCCTGGAGGCTCTATTGAGAGGTAAAAGATATCATAGGACTGCCCTATTTGAGATCACGATGAAAGTCGCGGGCAGCTTAAACATCTTTTGATCAAAATATGTGAACCGAGAATCTCAAAATCCTCTATGTTATCACATGAATATGATTATAACTATACATACCAGGAGAAGTATCTACTTATTTCAATGCACAACCGTCCAGGACAGGTATCCTTGTAGGTAGAAGGAAAAGTGCTCCTGTCTGGGTCAGTGAGACCCAGCAACTTGAGATGGTTGTCCCAGGTAACGCAACCATCTCAAGTTACCGGGTCTCACTGACCCAGGTAGGAGCACCTTTCCTGCTACCTACCAGGATACCAGGACTGGGTTCAGTGTGTATAGGGTTGTACTGCAGTGGGTAATAAGCATATTTTAGTGTTTTATGTACTCGTAGACAATAAAGGTTATGTTTTAAAGGAATTATTCTTTTTGGCTAGATAATGGTTTCTGAAAAATTTCTTTCTATATTGGGAAATATTGGTTTTGGCTTAAAAAAAAACTAATGTCAAAATTTCATTATAATAAAGCCTTACATGTTTCAGAAAAAAGGTGAAAAAATGGGTAGAATAAGTCTGAGAAAGTGTTATAGCGTTCAAACCCGCGTGTACTATAGAAAAGGAAAACATGCCTGCTCAGGAAAGGGGTAAATGGCCCAATCAGAAACCAATTAAATAGATAAAATTCTGTTTGTAGGGTTATCCCTTGCTTTTGTATCTGTATGGCTAGATCCACACAGCATATGACAAAATACAGTCAGAAATCCGACGGCATTTTGATATTGCTGGACCGTGGCAGGACCGCGGTTTTTGCTGCAGATTTGCACAAAAGCCATGGTCGGTTTTCGGATTTGCCATCCGCCCCATACATTAAATGTACGGGGTAAACGGATAATCCAAGCAGAATCTGGCGAAATATACAACATGTTGCCTATTCCACCGTATTTTTAACGGGATGGTAAAAAACTCATGCTGTATAGAGTACCGCAGGCATTTATCATTGCTGTCTATGCAGCACAGTGTACCGTTGGATTTTCGGCGGTTTTTCAAAATACTAAAACTGCCGAAAATCCGCCTGTATCCCTATGCTGTGTAGACATAGCCTATCAGTTTTAACTCAGTGGAAGTCTTACTAATTACACATTCATCCTGATCACAGGATGATGCTGGCACTACCCTATGGAGAGGCCTTAAATCACATAATATTCTTTACCTCTTCATAGACGTTAATGGAGACATCACACATTTTTCCATGTACTGCTACAGAATTGAACTGTCACACAACAGAGGTACATGATATAAGGGATGTCGGTTGCATGCTGTCATAACCATTTGTACGGACAGGGTTTGGTTCTGTATCAAAAGTCTTAATTCTAGTAATGCCTGCAACATATTTTTCATTGTATATGCTCTAATACTAGGGCCTCAGGCACACAAGCAGATTTCTGTATAGATTAGACCCCTGAATACTGGGCTAGAATCATTCTCTAGAACTATCCACACGTCAGTGATTCTATACCTGTCAGCGCAGTTCAGTTATATTTGTGAGGTAACATGAATATGTTGGGCTGGTAATTGCCTGAAGTTTATGCCTGTAGCTGTGAAGTGGGTCCAAACGATACCGGGAAACCGACAAATATAACTGAATATAGCAATCGCTGGTGCCAGGGGATCCAGGGCACAGAACAAAAGACCCAGGACAAGTGCCCCTGGTTCTAGCAATACCACTGCTAAATATAATATATACTGTGTATAATGTCACTGCATACAATGCTACTGTACAGACTGTTACTGTACTATGATACTGGAACTGTGTATGTCATTGTATATAGTGTATATGATACTACTGCAAGGTATATATGATACTGTAACTACTGTATATAATACTACTGTACAGACTGTTACTGTACTAGGATACTGGAACTGTGTATGTCACTGTATATGGTGTATATGATACTACTGCACGGTATATATGCTACTGTAACTACTGTATATAATTCTACTGTACAGACTGTTACTGTACTAGGATACTGGAACTGTGTATGTCATTGTATATAGTGTATATGATACTACTGCACGGTATATATGCTACTGTAACTACTGTATATAATACTACTGTACAGACTGTTACTGTACTAGGATACTGGAACTGTGTATGTCACTGTATATGGTGTATATGATACTACTGCATTGTATATATGATACAGTAACTACTGTACAGATTATTACTGTAAACTAACTGTGTAGTGTCACTGTATATGTGTATATGATACTACTGCACGGTATATATGATACTGTAACTACTGTATATAATACTACTGTACAGACTGTTACTGTACTAGGATACTGGAACTGTGTATGTCACTGTATATGGTGTATATGATACTACTGCATTGTATATATGATACTGTAACTACTGTACAGATTATTACTGTAACTAATGTGTGTGTCACTGTATATAGTGTATATGATACTACTGCACGGTATATATGATACTGTAACTACTGTATACAATGCTACTGTACAGATTACTGTAACCACTATAAATGTCACTGTATATACGGTATGTGATACTGTAACTTCTGTATACATTGCTACTGTATAGACTACTGTACCCATTGTAAATGTCACTGTACATACTGTAGCTACTGTATGTTACCGAGTACTATATATGATACTGCAACTACAGTATACCATGCAACCATACAGAATGTTACTGTAACTGCCGTATAGTTTTACTGTACTGTATATGATATTGTAACTACTGTACTTGTATATACATAAGATGAAGCTACTGTATTATGTTACTGTAAATAGGGTTCATAATATTAATTTTACTACATTTTACAGATTAGTGTAATGTATACAATGTTACTGTACAATATATGGCACTAACTACTGTACATTTCTGTAGTTACAGTTACTACTGTATGTTACTGAAAAAATTGTACATATCCCTGTATATACTTTATATTATGCTGCTGCACTGCAAATAACTAAACTGTACCTACTGTATGTTACTGTAAATACTGTACATATCTGTATACATTGTATATGATGCTACTGTTCTGTATATAATGATGCTGTAATGACTTTGTACAAGTTAGTGTAACTAAGGTATACAATACTACTGTATATAATACTATAACTTCTGTATTTCATTACTGTAAATACTGTACATGATGCTATTGTTATATATATGATACTGTAATTACATTGTACAAGCTAAGTGTAACTATAGTATACAATCCTACTGTACATGATACTGTAACTACTGTATAAATTACTGTAAATACTGTATATGTCTGTATATAGTGCATATGATGCTACTGTTCAGTATATTGTATATACTATACATGTCACTGTCACTACAGTATATGTAACTACTGCATGTAATGTCATTATAAATACAGCACATGACATCATTGCATTTACTGCTCATAAAGTCACTGTAACTACTGTATATAGTGTTACTGCAACTATAGTATGTAGTTTTACTGAACTGTATGTTACTGCAAGTACTGTACATAGTCACTAAACATATTGTTACACTCACTACATAACATTTCTATGTATACTGTTTTACTTCTTACAGGAAACACTGTATATATCACTGTATGATTTGTGGAAAATATAACAGTAAAAACTTTACAAAACATCACTGTATATTCACTGTAACTACTGTATGCCAGTGTATATGCTGCATAAGCTCCCTGTATGCTACTTAATATTATGTACCTGTGTACAGAATGTGACTGTATATAACATCACTGTATAGAATGTAACATATGGTGTGAATATAACACCAGCGTATAGAATACAAGCATATAGAATGTGACTGTATATAACACCAGTGTATAGAATGTAATTGTATATAACATATATAATGATAAAAGGAAAGTCAGCTCACCCACCGATGTCTATTGAATCTGCAATTGTATATAACACCAGTGTATAGAATGTGACTGTATATAATACCACTGTATAGAATGTGACTGTGTATAACACCAGTGTATAGAATGTGATTGTATATAATGCAACTGTATAGAATGTGACTGTGTATAACACCAGTGTATAGAATGTGATTGTATATAATGCAACTGTATAGAATGTGACTGTATAGAATATGACTGGATATAACACCAGTGTGCAATATTATTCGGCCCCTTTACTTTCAGTGCAGCAAACTCACTCCAGAAGTTCAGTGAGGATCTCTGAATGATCCAATGTTGTCCTAAATGACTGATGATGATAAATATAATCCACCTGTGTGTAATCAAGTCTCCGTATAAATGCACCTGCTCTGTGATAGTCTCAGGGCTCTGTTTAAAGTGCAGAGAGTATCATGAAGACCAAGGAACACACCAGGCAGGTCCGTGATACTGTTGTGGAGAAGTTTAAAGCCGGATTTGGATACAAAAAGATTTCCCAAACTTTAAACATCCCAAGGAGCACGTGCAAGAGATCATATTGAAATGGAAGGAGTATCAGACCACTGCAAATCTACCAAGACCCGGCCGTCCCTCTAAACTTTCATCTCAACAAGGAGAAGACTGTTCAGAGATGCAGCCAAGAGGCCCATGATCACTCTGGATGAACTGCAGAGATCTACAGCTGAGGTGGGAGAGTCTGTCCATAGGACAACAATCAGTCGTACACTGCACAAATCTGGCCTTTATGGAAGAAGAAAGCCATTTCTCAAAGATATCCATAAAAAGTTTCGTTTAAAGTTTGCCACAAGCCACCTGGGAGACACCAAACATGTGGAAGGAGGGGCTCTGCTCAGATGAAACCAAAATCGGACTTTTTGGCCACAATGCAAAACGATATGTGTGGCGTAAAAGCAACACAGCTCATCCCCCTGAACACACCATCCCCACTGTCACACATGGTGGGGGCAGCATCATGGTTTGGGCTTTTCTTCAGCAGGGACAGGGAAGATGGTTTAAATTGATGGGAAGATGGATGGAGCCAAATACAGGACCATTCTGGAAGAAAACCTGTTGGAGTCTGCAAAAGACCTGAGACTGGGACGGAGATTTATCTTCCAACAAGACAATGATCCCAAACAAAGCAAAATCTACAATGGAAGGTTCACAAATAAACGTATCCAGGTGTTAGAATGGCCGAGTCACAGCCCAGACCTGAATCCAATGGAGAATCTGTGTGTATAGCAGTGTATAAAATGTGATTGTATTGAATACCAGTGTATATAATGTGACTGTATATAATAGCAGTGCATAGAATGTGACTGTATAGAACACCAGTGTATAGAAAGTGACTGTATATAACGCCACTGTATAGAATGTGACTCTATATAACGCCACTGTATAGAATGTGACTGTATAGAACAGCAGTGTATAGAATGTGCTGTATATAATAGCAGTGTATAGAATATGACTGTATAGAACACCAGTGTATAGAATGTGACTGTATATAACGCCACTGTATAGAATGTGACTGTATAGAACAGCAGTGTATAGAATGTGACTGTATAGAACAGCAGTGTATAGAATGTGACTGTAACCAGTGTATAGAATGTGACTGTATATAATAGCAGTGTATATAATGTGACTGTATATAATAGCAGTGTATAGAATGTGACTGTATAGAACACCAGTGTATAGAATGTGACTGTATATAATGCCACTGTATAGAATGTGACTGTATAGAACAGCAGTGTATAGAATGTGACTGTATATAACGCCACTGTATAGAATGTGACTGTATAGAACACCAGTGTATAGAATGTGACTGTATAGAACACCAGTGTATAGAATGTGCACCTGTATAAATGCACATGTATAGAAGTGACTTATTATAAGCCACTGTATAGAAATGTGACTGTATAGAACAGCCAAGTATAAATGTGACTGTATATAATAGCAATGTATAGAATGTGACTGTATAGAACACCAGTGTATAGAATGTGACTGTATAGAACACCAATGTATAGAATGTGACTGTATATAATAGCTGTGTTTAGAAAGTGACTGTATAGAACACCAGTGTATAGAATGTGACTGTATGTAATGCCACTGTATAGAATGTGACTGTATAGAACAGCAGTGTATAGAATGTGACTGAATACAATATCAGTCTATAGAATGTGACTGTATTTAATACCAGTTGATATAATGTGACTGTATATAATAGCAGTGTATAGAATGTGACTGTATAGAACACCAGTGTATAGAATGTGACTGTATATAATAGTGTATATAATGTGACTGTATTTAAAACCAGTGTATAGAATGTGATTGTATAGAACACCAATGTATAGAATGACTCTATATAACGCCACTGTATAGAATGTGACTGTATAGAACACCAGTGTATAGAATGTGACTGTATAGAACACCAGTGTATAGAATGTGACTGTATATAACGCCACTGTATAGAATATGACTGTATAGAACACCAGTGTATAGAATGTGACTGTATATAACCACTGTATAGAATGTGACTGTATATAATACCAGTGTATAGAATGTGACTGTATATAATAGCAGTGTATAGAATGTGACTGTATAGAACACAACGCCACTGTATAGAATGTGACTGTATAGAACACCAGTGTATAGAATGTGACTGTATATACCACTGTATAGAATGTGACTGTATAGAACACCACTGTATAGAATGTGACTGTATATAATACCACTGTATAGAATGTGACTGTATAGAACAGCAGTGCATAGAATGTGACTGTATATAACCAGGGCTGTGGAGTCAGTAAGCCAAAGCTCCGACTCCAACTCCGACTCCTCAATTTTCCTGACACCGACTCCGACTCCCTCATACATGGCGCATGTTTAAGGGATAACTTTACTGTAGTAAAATGGCAACATCGGGCTGTTTATCACCTTATGATACAATAATCAACCTATTTAGGTAGAACAGACACTGATAAGTAAAATGGTAACAATGTTTTTAACTTTTGACTTTCAGGCTCCACATCTCACCATTCGCTACAGTTCTGAACATGAGGCTACCATCATTTATAGACATTCATCTTACCTATCTTATACATCCATTATTTAGTATTAGCATTTGCTTAGTTCTGCAGATTCTTGACATGTAACTGCATGTTACTGTTTTGCTCCTAAAAAAATCTAAATTTGGCCTTCAGCACTGCCTGAATCCTTCTGGGCTCTGGATCAGATTCAAGCAGGTCTTGACCAAAATCTGATCCCAGGTCTCTTCTACTCGTTCTTAATGTTGGTGCAGACTGGACTTGGGTACAAATACAGCTTTTTCTTCAACTCTACCCACAAGTGTTCGATTAGGTTGCGGTCTGGGGACTGCGGAGCCAATACAGAAACTCTACTCCATTGTCATTGTCATTGAACCATTCCTTCTCCAACCTTGACGTCTGCTTCAGGTTGTTGTCCTGCTGGAACACTGTCGTCCTTTTCATCCCCATAATACTCGAGTGTATGAAGTAACTCATCTTGTAGGACCCTCACATAGAGCTCAGCATTGAGGTCACCATCGGTCCTGGTCAAGTATCCAACATCTTTGGCTGTGACCCCTCCCCATATCCTCAGGCTTCCTCCACAGAACCTGACAGTTCTTCCAGCTTCTCGATCCGTTCCCTCCTTTCCCCTTGATTCTTCCCATTCACCCCATCAGAGCCCGGTCTATTGACTTTCATCTCATCGCTCCAAATCCCCGGTTTCCAATCTTCCATTTTTCGTACTCTTTTGCAAACTCTTTGTCGACGCTTCTTATGATGAGATTGAAGTCGCGGCTTCTTCCCCTTTTTTCGAGCCATCATTCCAGACCTGTATAATGTGTGTTGCCCGGTGCTTGCATGGACGTCTGTGACCTCACTCTTACGAACCCTACGAGCCTCCTCCACTGCTGTGTCTATTAGAACTGATAGACCTTGTGATGAGTGACTTGTTTTGCCTGGATGTTCACCTCTTGGCTTTAGAATGGACGGACTTCATTCCATATTCTTCCAGCTGTCAGGGCCTCACATGATGCAGTTTTGGCAATTTTCTTGGCCCACAGACGCCATCAATGAGCTCGGTGATGCAGTTTCTCTTTTCTTGGGAAATGTTCTTCATGGCTGTTCGAACCGTGACCTTTCGCTTGGGAATCAGCCTAATAACACACTGTGCTATTAGGGAATGTGAGTACAGGTTGTAATAAGAAGAAAAAGATTGTCTGACCACCAAGAGCAAAACAGTAACATTGCAGTTACATGAGAAGAATCTGCTGAACTAAGTAGATGCTAAATAGTTGAAGGTAAAAGTTATGTATGAGCCAAGAGGATTGTCTATAAAATGATGGGAGTCTCACATGGAAAGCTATAGTGGGTGGTGAGATATGGAGCCTGAAAGTCAAAAGTTCAAAACATTGTTTCCCTTTTGCTTGTCGATGTAAAATATATTTATAGGATACAACTTTAGAACAGAAAAACTTTAATAAATTGTAAATATGAAGTGAAAAATTTTGCTGAAATCTGGTCAATCTGTTTGCTATGGAACGGAATATTTTCCCCTGTGGCAGCGTTTTGCCTGCTTCGTGTCATCAATTACACTCCTCATGTGATGAGGCTGAAGATCTGGGAGCAGTAGCACGGCCGGACTCAATTCCTCTTGCTCTTGTCTCTGCATTGAACTAACAGGGACAATTTATTATATATTTTAGGAGTCAGTCCCTTTTTTACCGACTCCAACTCCGACTCCTGCAAAATGAGCACCGACTGACTCCACAGCCCTGTATATAACGCCACTGTATAGAATGTGACTGTATAGAACAGCAGTGTATAGAATGTGACTGTACAGTATAGAACAGCAGTGTATAGAATGTGACTGTATATAACGCCACTGTATAGAATGTGACTGTATAGAACACCAGTGTATAGAATGTGACTGTATAGAACACCAGTGTATACAGTCATGGCCAAAAGTTATGAGAATGATACAAATGTTAATTTTTACAAAGTCTACTGCATCAGGTTTTATAATGGCAATTTGCATATACTCCAGAATGTTATAAAGAGTGATCAGCTTAACAGCAATTAATTGCAAAGTCAATAGTTGCCTAGAAAATGAACTTTTTCCCCCAAAACACATTTCAACTTCATTGCAGGCCTGCCTTAAAAGGACCAGCTAACATCGTTTCAGTGATTGCTCCATTAACACAGGTGTGGGTGTTGATGAGGACAGGGCTGGAGATCAATCTGTCATGATTAAGTAAGAATCACACCACTGGACACTTTAAAAGGAGGCTGGTGCTTGGCATCATTGTTTCTCTTCTGTTAACCATGGTTATCGCTAAAGAAACACGTGCAGTCATCATTGCACTGCACAAAACCGGCCTAACAGGGAAGAGTATCGCAGCTAGAAAGATTGCACCTCAGTCAACAATCTATCGCATCATCAAGGAATTCAAGGAGAGAGGTTCCATTGTTGCCAAAAAGGCTCCAGGGCGCCCAAGAAAGACCAGCAAGCGCCAGAATCGTCTCTTAAAAGTGTTTCAGCTTCGGAATCGGGCTACCAGCAGTGCAGAGCTTGCTCAGGAATGGCAGCAGGCAGGTGTGAGTGCATCTGCACGCACTGTGAGGCGGACACTCATGGAGCAAGGCCTGGTGTCAAGGAGGGCAGCAAAGAAGCCACTTCTCTCCAGAAAAAACATCAGGGACAGACTGATATTCTGCCAAAGGTACAGGGAGTGGACTGCTGAGGACTGGGTAAAGTCATTTTCTCTGATGAATCCCCTTTCCGAATGTTTGGAACATCTGGAAAACAGCTTGTTCGGAGAAGACAAGGTGAGCGATACCACCAGTCTTGTCTCATGCCAACTGTAAAGCATCCAGAAACCATTCATGTGTCTTGGGTTGCTTTTCAGCCAAGGGAATCGGCTCTCTAACAGTCTTGCCTAAAAACACATCCATGAATAAAGAATGGTACCAGAATGTCCTCCAAGAGCAACTTCTCCCAACCGTCCAAGAGCAGTTTGGTGATCAACAATGCCTTTTCCAGCATGATGGAGCACCTTGCCATAAAGCAAAGGTGATAACTAAATGGCTCAGGGAACAAAACAGAGATTTTGGGTCCATGGCCTGGAAACTCCCCAGATCTTAATCCCATTGAGAACTTGTGGTCAATCATCAAGAGACGGGTGGACAAACAAAAACCAACAAATTGTGACAAAATGCAAGCATTGATTGTGCAAGAATGGACTGCTATCAGTCACGATTTGGTCCAGAAGTTGATTGAGAGCATGCCAGGGAGATTGCAGAGGTCCTGAAGAAGAAGGGTCAACACTGCAAAGATTGACTTGCTGCATTAACTCATTCTGTCAATAAAAGCTTTTGTTACTCATAATATGATTGCACTTGTATTTCTGTATGTGATTAAAAATATTGCAAACACACATAAAGACCGTAGGGCAACAGATCATGTGAATATAATATTGAGTGTCATTTCAAAACTTTGGCATGATGTAGAATGTGACTGTATAGAACAGCAGTGTATAGAATGTGACTGTATAGAACAGCAGTGTATAGAATGTGACTATATATATATATCACCAGTGTCCTGCATGTACTCCCTTCCGCGTCCCAGGATGTGCCGCCTGTGGGTAGCAGCAGCTGAGGGTGTCGCCCGGGAAGGTGCCCGTTGTGCGGCAGCTCCCCTCCCGGAGGGCACCTCTCCCGTGGGCAGCCATGTTGCAGGCCACACGCTTCTCTCCGGCGCCTCCTCCCCTTCCCTCTCAGCCGGGAGCAGCAGCAGCAGCAGGGGAGGAGGCCAGCAGCCACAACACCCGGCCAGCGTGCACCTAGTGATGGTTGCGCCTCCCCGCAGCTGAGCGCCTCATCCTCCACGTCCCGCAGGTCTCCTCCTCCTTCCCGCCCCCCGGACTGGAGAGCCGCTGTGCGGGGAGGGGAGATCACAGGACCGGACCCTGGATGTGTGCGATTCCTGCAGGAGGAGGGAAGAGATCAAAGTGCACGGCCCAGGCTTCATAACCGCCATGGAGTGATCGCGGCCAGCCCTCCGCTTCCCATGGCCGCTGTCAGAGAGTGAGGAGGACGCGCAGCGCCGGCACCACCGCGTGAGGAGCGAGCAACTTATGTGAGGGCTCGGCGGAGATCCAGGTGAGCGCTGCGCCTGTCCCCGGGCCGCCCTGTGTGTGCCTGGCCGGGCGCTCGCCGGCCTCCCGTGTACTGTGCTGGAAGATCCCGAGGCTAGGCCACGCATCCCGGCCCTTCCCTGCTTCCTGATCCGGTAAAGCAGCCTCCCAGGCCGAGCTGTGACTCACCGAGGTGTCACCGGGGCAGCAACTTCACTGCAACTTGTATGGCCCCTGCTCCCAGTGCCACATGTTGTCAGCTGCTGCCAGCCGGGAATGCCCATAGGGCACCATGATCACCACCACAGCGCCGAGACGTGGCCCCCCAATATTCACCGGCCGCCGAGACGTAATCCCCCCTCACCTCCAACCCCGATGTCACCGGCCGCCGAGACGTGGTCCCCCCTGTGTCACCGGCCCGCCAAAGACGTCCCCCCCCCCCAATATTCCCCGGGATGTCCCCCCCGGGCCCGCCGGACGTAATCCCCCCTCACCTCCAACCCGGATGTCACCGGCCGCCGAGACGTAATCCCCCCTCACCTCCAACCCCGATGTCACCGGCCACCGAGACGTGGTCCCCCCTGTGTCACCGGCCGCCGAGACTTTCCCCCATACCCACCGATGTCACCGGCCGCCGGACTGGCCCCCCAATATTCCCGGCCGCCGGATGTACCCCCCCTCACTCCAACCCCGATGTTCCCGGCGCCGAACGTGTCCCCCCCTGTGTCCCGCCGCCAGGACGTGCCCCTCAAACCCGATGTCCCGGGCAGCCAGGACGTAATCCCCCCCCCCAACCCCCGATGTCCCGGGCCACCGGACGAAATCCCCCCCACCTCCAACCCCGATGTCTCCGCACCGGACGTGTCCCCCCGTGTCACCGCCGCCGGACGAAATCCCCCTCACCCAACCCCGATGTCACCGGCGCCGGACGTGCCCCCCAACCCCCGGCCGCCGAGCCCAAACCCCCTATCCCCCACCCTCCAAACCCCCCTGTCACCGGCCGCCGAGACGTAATCCCCCCTCACCTCCAACCCCGCTGTCGCCGGCAGCCCTGACGTAGTCCCCCTCCAACCCCGATGTCGCCGGCAGCCAGGACGTAGTCCCCCTCGACTCCAACCCCGATGTCGCCGGCAGCCAGGACGTAGTCCCCCTCCAACCCCGATGTCGCCGGCCCGCCAGGACGTTGTCCCCCTCGACTCCAACCCCGATGTCGCCGGCCGCCTCGGCCCTGTCCCCCCAATGTCGCCGGCCCTGGAGGTGCCCCCCCAAAAACCCCCGAATGTCCCCCCCCAGCCTGGATGTAGCCCCCATTCCAACCCCGATGTCCCCGGCCCACCTGGACGTGGTCCCCCCTTCCCCCCGATTTTTGGGATGGAGTAGTCACCCCCCCTCCAACCCCAAATGGTCGGGGCCCAAGGGTTGGAGATTAGTCCCCTCCAACGCCGATGTAGCGCCGGCAGGGTCCGCCCGGATTAGTCGTCCTGCAACGCCGAGATGTATCGTCCGGCCAGGTTCTGCCGTGAGTGCCCGCGTGCCAAGCCCCCGATTGTGCCGTGCGAGTGGACGGAGTCCGCCCACCGTGAGACGCCGAATTTGTAGCGTCGGCAGTCCAGGACGTAGTCCCGCCTCCGCGCCCGTGGTGCCGAGCCGAGGACGTAGTCCCTCGTCCACCCCGATGTCGTCGCTGGGTCCGAGACTAGTCCCCCCACCCGTGCCCCCCGCCGACCGAAAAGTCCCCCCGATTTCCCCCGAGTGTCACCCGGGCAGCCAGAACGTATCCCCTCGCTCCAACCACCATGTGCGGGCGCAGCGACCCTAGCCCCTGATCCCACCCCAGCCCCGGGAAGACGTGGCCCCCCAACCCCAACCCGAGCCGCCGCCCGGGAAAATTATCCCCCTCCAACCCCGATGTCCCGCCGACCTGGACGTCCCCCCTCCACCCGTGTCCCGGCCCCCTGGACGTGCCCCTTCAAAACCCGATGTCCCGGCAGCCGGGGACGTATCCCCCTCACCTCACCGATGTCCCGGCCACCGGACTTTATCCCCCCTCCAACCCCGATGTCCCGGGCCCACCGGACGTGGTCCCCCCGTGTCCCGGCCGCCGGACGTATCCCCCTCCAATCCCCGATTCCCGGCCGCCGGCCCGTGCCCCCCAAACCCCGAGCCGACCGGACGAAACCCCCCCTCCCCAACCCCCGATGTCCCGGCCGCCGGACGTGTCCCCCTTTTCCACCCCGCGCCGGACCAGACGTGGTCCCCCCCAACCCCGATGTCAGCCGCCGCAGCCTGGACGTATCCCCCTCCAACCCGATGTCCCGGCAGCCGGAACGAAATCCCCCCCTCCAACCCCGATGTCCCGGCCACCGGACGTGGTCCCCCCTTTTCCCCCCCTGGGCCCCCCGGACGTAATCCCCCTCACTCCAACCCCGATGCCCCGGGCCCGCCGGACTAGTCCCCCATCAACCCCGAGCCCGCACCTGGACGTATCCCCTCCCCTCCAACCCGATGTCCCGGGCCCACCGGACTGGTCCCCCCTGGTCCAACGGCCCCCGGGAGTACGTAATCCCCCCTCCCCTCCAACCCCGATGTCGCCGGCAGCCAGGACGTAGTCCCCCTCGACTCCAACCCGATGTCCCCGGCGCCGGACGTAGTCCCCCTCGACTCCAACCCCGATGTCGCCGGCCGCCAGGACGTAGTCCCCCTCGACTCCAACCCCGATGTCGCCGGCCGCCAGGACGTTGTCCCCCTCGACTCCAACCCCGATGTCGCCGGCCGCCTGGACCTGGTCCCCCCAATGTCGCCGGCCACTGAGAGGTGGCCCCAAGATATCACCGGCCACTTGGACATTGTCCCCCCTCCCCAATGTCGCTGGATGTAGCCCCCCTCCCCTCCAACCCCGATGTTGCTGGCCACCTGGACATGGTCCCCTCTCCCTTCCCCGATGTTGATGAGATGTAGTCACTTTCCTCCCCTCCACCAGCGTCGCCGAGATGTAGTCGTCGTGCCAATGGTGTCGCCGAGATGTAGTCGTCGTGCCAATGGTGTCGCCGAGATGTAGTCGTCGTGCCAGTGGTGTCGCCGAGATGTAGTCGTCGTGCCAATGGTGTCGCCGAGATGTAGTCGTCGTGCCAATGGTGTCGCCGAGATGTAGTCGTCGTGCCAATGGTGTCGCCCGAGTTGTAGTCGTCGTGCCAATGGTGTCGCCGAGATGTCGTCGTGCCAGTGGTGTCGCCGAGTTGTAGTCGTCGTGCCAATGGTGTCGCCCGAGATGTAGTCGTCGTGCCAATGGTGTCGCCCGAGATGTAGTCGTCGTGCCAATGGTGTCGCCGAGATGTAGTCGTCGTGCCAGTGGTGTCGCCGAGATGTAGTCGTCGTGCCAGTGGTGTCACCGGTGTAGCTCGTAGTGCAGTGGTGTCTCAATCAATGTAATCGTCGTGCCCAGTGTGTCGCCGAGATGTAGTCGTCGATGCAATGTGTCGCCGAGATGTAGTCGTCGTGCCAATGTGGGCTGCCTCAAGAATGTAGTCGTGTGTTCAGTGGTGTCGCCGAGATGTAGTCGTCGTGCCAGTGGTGTCACCGGTGTGGTTTTGGCACAGCCATATATCGGATGTGAACAGAGCTTTTGAGGAATGTTCTTTCAATCAAATTGTAAATAAAATCAGCGACGGCATCCACCCGTTGATGTGGGGATTTTGTGCAGGGTCATTTCTTGATGCAAATTTGGCACAGATTTTAAACCTCAAGATCAGAGATCAATGTGGGACTGCCTCAATAGAAACAATTTTGTTATAGTTTGAAAATGTTCAGTTTTCAGCAATGTGAAAGCAATTAGAAAGAGAGAAAGGCGCAGATTCTTGCTGAGAATAAATTGATTTAATGTTAAAATCAACATCAGATTTCACTTTGTGACTATACCCTCATGTGCTGTGGTCATAGGGGTCCTGAGCAGGAGACCCACCGCTATGGTCGATGTCTGAACAGGGGTCACCCTCATAGCACAATCTCTTTTAAAGCATAGCAGCGTGTGATGGTAGGTACCTCCTGGTGTGGTCATAGGGTTTCTGAGCACAGTACACGCCGACATCATGGATGTATGAACAGGGGCTATCCTCTTAGGACAATCTCATTCTGAAACATGGCAGTGTATGGCTGTAGGTGCCACTAGGTGTGGTCTTAGCGTTACTGAGTAGGGGAACCACTGCTGCGATGGATATAGGAACAGGGGCTATCCTCATAGGACAGTCTCACCTGTCACCTAGTAAGGTCATAGAGGGTCCTGAGCATCGGACCTGCCACTATGATGGGTGTATGAACAGGGGCTATCCTCATAGGACATTCTCATTGTGAAACATGGCAGTGTGTGATGGTAGGTGTCACTTGATGTGGTTATAAGGGGTCCTGAGCAGGGGACCTGCCACTCTGATGAAGTTTAAACAGTGGCTATCATCTTACATTATCATTGTGAAACATGGCAGTGTGAGATGGTATGTGCCACCAGGTGTGGTTATAGTGTTACTGAGTAGAGGACCTGCCGCTCTGATGGGCATATAAACAGGGGCTATCCTCATAGGACATTCTCATTGTGAAACAGGGCAGTGTTTGATGGTAGGTGTCACCTGGGGTGGTCATAGGGGGTTGTGAGCAGGGGACCTACCACTGTGATGGGTGTATGCACAGGTGCCATCATCATAGTACAATAGTCTCCAAAAAAAATGGGAATCTCGCAAGAGAACAGAGAGTGACTATTGATCACTATACTTACTACTTTGCCATAGGCAAACTTAAACTCTATCAGTTCTCAATCTATAAAACACTAAAACTTAACTTTTATTATGTATAACACTTAACCTCTATACACACTATTAAAAACCTGATTTCTAATCTCTTTCTACTTCTGAAGGAATAACTCCTTTTCTATTATCAAGTCTGGTGGAACACCACCTATTAACAGGAAAACCTTATATATACAGCAATTTACTAACTCCAGTAAGGGATCCCAAGCCTCCTACTTGGGCAGTCATCCGTAATCTAATGGACATAAAATATACAAGGTTTCCCTGTGATACCCTCTGCAGCGCGTGACACATGTAGATAGAGGCGAGAAATCACAATTTAAAACGTCATGCCTGACCTCCCCAACATGTTTCACCAGCTAAACTGGCTTCATCAGGGATTAGAGGTCTGGTCCCATGTGGTCTAAGCTCATTTCCTTTTATATTGTGTTAGGTACACACCCTATTCAGGTGCTCGCCAATTATATATAAGGTTTTCCTGTTAATAGGTGGTGTTCCACCAGACTTGATAATAGAAAGGGAGTTATTCCTTCAGAAGTAGAAAGGGATAAATTGAGAGGTTAGAAATCAGGTTTCGAATAGTGTGTATAGAGGATAAGTGTTAAACATAATAAAAGTTACGTTTTAGTGTTTTATAAATTGAGAACTGATAGTTTAAGTTTGCCTATGGCAAAATAGTAAATATAGTGATCATCATAGTACATTATCATTGTGAAACATGGCAGTGTGTGATGATAGGTGCCACCAGTTGTGGTTATAGCATTACCGAGTTGAGGACCCACTGCTTTGATGGGCGTATGAACATGGACTATCCTCATAGGACATTCTCATTGTGAACCTGGCAGTGTGTGATTATGTCCTAGCAGGTGAGTTCATTATTAGGGCTTGATGCTTTGTTTGGGTGATATCAGAAACACACTGGAGATATTTGTAGCAAAATAAAGAAATAATGCAATATACAATGTAGCCCATCACTTTGCTGTAGTTATACCTCCTGGAGATGAGCATCTTTTATCTAGACCTTCCATAATGGATGTTCAGTTCCTTTACTTCCTGTGTATTGGCCCTTTTTTGAAGACTTTGACTCTTGACAGCATTTTAAATGGTATTTCCATGGTGGGGGTGCCACAGGCCTCCTGGCACTAGCCGGACATTCTTTTTGGTGTAGATCCTGACAGGAAGGGATGCCGCTCTTGAGTTGCAACTGATTGGCAGTTTGCCTGTTGGTTCCTGTTGCAGGAATAGAAAGCACAATGCTGTTCCTGTTCTTTGGAGGTGGCAGAGGGGGATCCTTTTTTATAGTATGGAAACATGTAGAGGAGGAATGTTCCCACACGTCCGACTGTAAAAATCGGATTTTGACGACAACCCCATTTACATGTATTTTAGTTTATACTCATTCACATCTGTGGAGATTTTAGGGTTTGTTGTGGGTTTTAGATCCGCAGTGTTCACTATGCAATGTGGATTTGTTGTAGAACTTTGCATCCAAATCTGCCCTCTGTAGTGCAAAGCGCAAAACCGTGCATCTTGTCAGTATGGAGGAGCGTAAATGGCGTCTTTTCAGACTAATGGAATCAGTCAGGTTTTTTCATCTTTATCCCTTTTCGTTCTATAGCTAATCCTATAGGCATGTTCACACGGCTTAAAATGGGCCGTATTTCGGTCCGTAATTACGCGCCAAAGTGCGCCAATTACGGGCCGAAAACGGCCCATTCATTACGGTAATTCACAGTTCTCATAGAGAACTATGGATTACGTCTCCTCTCCCCGCCCGGCGAAGCCGCCGGGCGGGGAGATAATTCACATGTCACTTTCTAGCGGCGTATACGCGCCGCTAGCAGTGATAGTCTATGGGCCGGCGAAGTGCCGGCCCCCTGCTTACTCCCCCGCTCCCGCCCCGCCCCCGTTCACACGGCTTAATTGCGGGACGTAATTACGCCCCGCAATTACGCCGTGTGAAAATAGCCTAAAGGGTCGTAAGTTTTTTTTTTTTTTGTTTTTTTTTTTTTTTTTATGGTTTTGTTTGTATGGCGGGAAAGAGGGCATAGTCACTTTTACAACACCATCTGGCTGGGTTTACATTGTGTTATTTGCACACATGCATTCGTGCATAAAATGTGTTTTCTGCACCAAAATAGGTCAGCAAATACTGCATCTGAAGTGTCCCATTGTTGTAAATGTGAATTCGCATCATTGAGGCACATGATGCGTTTTTTACATGTAAGGCTATGTTCACATGGCTTACTTGCGGGGTGTAATCACGCCCCGCAATTACGCCGTGTGGACGGGGGCGGGAGCAGGGGCCGGCACCTCGCCGGCCCATAGACTATCATTACTAGCGTCGCGTATACGCCGCTAGTAAATGACATGTCACTTATCTCCCCCCTCGGCGTATTCGCAGCGCAGGGAGAGGAGACATAATCCATAGTTCTCTATGAGAACTGTGGATTACCGTAATGACTGGGACGGATTCCAGCCGTAATTCGCGCAGTACGCCGTGTAATTACGGACTGAAATACGTCCATTTTAAGCCGTGTGAACATAGCCTTAGGGTATGTTCACATGGCGTGTTGACTCCATGTTTAGATCCGTTTTTAGATGCATGTTTGGATCCGTCTTCAGATGCGTGTTTGGATCTGTGTTTCGGACCCTAAAGAGACCCAAATATGCATCTAACAATGGGCAGTGTGATTACATTGCTTTCAATGTAAAACACGCATCGGCGTCAGACAAGTGATCGCTGATGCATGTTTACTTGCATCTTTCTAATGCATCTTTCGGATTCGTTCAAAGAATTGTCATGTCAATTCTTGATCTGAAAGACGCAGCAGACACCCGATTTAAAACTATAGTGTGCGTTCCTGCTGCAGCCAAAACGCATCCAAACAGGCACCTGCGTGTTGGATGCGATTGACGCAGCGCTTTTGAATGCGCTTTTCGGATCCAACACGCTGTGTGAACATACCCTAACGTGACTCGTAAAGAAACATATGTGTGTCAGTAATAACAATTTGCATGTTTAGTGTCTGTATTCAGGAGCTAAAACCCAGATGAACCCATTGGTTTGGAGAAGCGTGTCCTAAGTGCAGTGAAAACCTTGCTCCTTGGATTGTACTTCCAGATAAATACGCCAGGTGACTGTATAATGTGGCTGATGTGCTGCAGGTTTGTGCAGAAAGTCCACAGTGCATTTAAATTGGCAGCGAAGCAGACGAGTTCAAAAATCTCATCCACGTTCTCCGAGCGATTGTGTGTTCAAATTTGGTTCAAATACTTTGGTGGTCACCTGGTCAATCTTTGTTCACATTGCAGCTGCAGTTAAACTATGGTTCTCTAGCAGTAAGAGACTCTGTTGCCCATAGCAACCAATCAGAGCTCCACTTTCATTTTACCAGAGCAGTGTAAGAAATGAAAGCGGAGCTCTGATTGGTTGCTATGGACAACAAAGACAGTCTTAGGGGAAGTTCACATGGCGTATTTGCGACACATACGTTTGCGCGCCACAACCGTGTTTGTTTACACATCGAAATTACGCACTTTGCAAACACGTAATTTCAACACCTAACCAACACGCAGTGGCCTGAGGCAGATTTTTCTCCTATAATTTTGTATTTCTCTCCACATAAATGGGGCAAAGAATTGCCATTATAGGCTATGTTCACACGGCTTAACTGCGGGATGCAATTACGCCGTGTGGCCGGGGGTGGTGCGGGAGCGGGGGAGGGAGGGAGCAGCTTGCCGGCACTTCGCCGGCCCATAGACTTGCATTACCAGCGGCGCGTATATGTCCATTATCTCCCCGCTCGGCGTATTCGCCGAGCAGGGAGAGGAGACGTAATCCATAGTTCTCTATGAGAACTGTGGATTACCGTAATGACTGGGCCGTTTTCAGCCTGTAATTTGCGCACTTCGGCGCGTAATTACGCACCGAAATACGGCCCATTTTAAGCCGTGTGAACATGGCCTTACAGCGCATACAGTGCATGCTGAAAAATATGCAATTAAAATCGTTAGCTAATCGGCAACGATTTTACACTACATTCAATGACTGCTGTACGTGAACATTGAAGCGCATTTTATCACGTGCTTTGGCACAAATTAGGCTCCAAAATATGTCGTTGTGAACATACCCGTCCCGTTGGGCAGATTGATAATCCTGACTGTCTAAATCTTAGGGTGTATCTTAGGCAAAGACAAAATACCGGTCAGGTTTTCCGACCGTTATTTTGTCTTTATTTTTTTTTTTTTTTTGCATGTAGGGAGACTACTTTTGTCTGCAATTTTGCGGATTCAAGCCCTCCCCCTTCATACCCACATGTTCATGTTGCACACAAACACCAGGCTGAAGAATGAATATGTTCTAAGTTTTTAGCAGTGCCGGCAATGTCATAAACTGTCCAGCGGAAAATCCATGTGTGGACTGCTGCACGGATTTTCTATTTAATTCAAGGTAAAAGGTTGGCAGTCGGTTTACAGACGGTCTTCAAATCCTAAAAACGTTGAAGACCGACTGAAAGCCCTGCCGTGGGGACAAATCCTAAGACAGTGTAAAGTTAGACTAGACCATGTTACAATGTGTTTTGGTGTGTTTTTTGATGCTTTTTTTTTTTTTTTTGCAAAAATGCGTAGCGTTAATTGCTGTGTATTTCTGCAAAAAAAAAACGGTCCAAAATGGCTCCGTATAAAAGCACCCTTAGGCTATGTTCACACGGCTTATTGTCAGGGCGTAATTACGCCCCGCAATTACGCCGTGTGGACGGGGGCGGGAGCAGGGGCTGGCACCTCGCCGGCCCATAGACTTTCATTACCAGCGGTGCGTATACGCCGCTGGTAATTCACATGTCAGTTTCACCCGGGTATTGTGGAGCAGGGAGAGGAGACATATCCTTAGTTCTCTTGAAACTGGGATTCGTAATGACGGACTATTCCAGCCCTATCGCGCAGTACAACGCGTAATTACGGACTGAAATACGTCCCATTTTAAGCCATGTGAACATAGCCTTATAGTGTTGATAAGTCTGGCACAGATATAAACTGTCTGGTTTAATTTCACGCCATTTTTTAGTTTGGCATACTTTATGCTACAAACTGGCTAAATTCTGGCAGATTATTTTTTGCACGGTGTTGCATGCTATGCTGTGTCTTTTTGTGAACATCACTCCCTTTTTGTCAGACAAGGCGCAAAAGTGTCTAGAAACTGTCTAAATCACATAATAAATGTGGTGTAAAGCATGTACAACATTATTTTAGGTGCAAAGTGTCGCAGAATTCTGGCGCAACTGCCTTGATAAATTTGCCCCACTGTGTTGGCACATGACCACGGCACCTAATCAGTGCCTGAAACAGTCTTGTGTATTCCTGACACTACAGCTGCTTTCTGTCCTCCGTGGTCATTTGCCAGAACAGTAGGTCATTGATGTTGTGACATCTTAAAAGCGTTGGTGCTTTGGTGGCAGCCAGATTTAAAAGATGACAAGGGACTAGAACACAGGAAAACCCCTTTAAAGGGGTTGTCTCCCTACATCGATTCATCTTACGTCAGTCCTGTTTTCTTGGTTTCATTTTGAATTCAGGGTGTGTTTACTGGCTTTTTACTAGGCTGCAGCAGAAGCCAGGTCTGTAGCTATAGCAACCAGTGCTGGCAGCCTATCAGGATAGATTAAACAGGTCTGTAGCTATAGCGACCTGAGGAGCTGATGCAGCCCATACAAGAGGGGATATCTAGGAATAGGTAGGACACTGTTAATGGACACATATTGCAAATAGGATCTGTTTCCATCATGGAGAAGTTGGAAAACCTTTGGCACTAACTCTCCGTCTCTTACTAGGATGTAGATGATGCTTATGTAGGTTCCTGTGCCCAGGCTCTGATGTGTCAGCCATATTTCTCCCGAGTTTATGTTCCCGTGAAAGGTTACCTGGGGTTCTGCTGAAGTCCCTGAAGAGGTTAATTGTGTCGCCCGTTGGAAAAGGAAATAAATCCTGTAATCCTGCTTTTGACCCCCTTCCACATGAATAGTCATAGAGAAGGAGGAGGGAAGGAATTCATTCACAGCCGCCCCTCTCCCTCTACTCGCATCCTTTCATACAAACGCGCTGCTGTCCTGTCCGATGATCGCTGAGAACAACTGTTTGGAAGGACTCAGTGGCTTCTTTCTTCTCTAAGTCTTACTGAATGATTGAAGAGGACAGCATGAACATGAGTTTGTATACGTTGAGGTACAACTGTGACTTGTGTTAAAGTGAAGCTTTACCTCTAGTGAACCTTGGCTTATATGTAGACGCATATACTGAGCTGGTGCACCTGGACTAATGGGCATGGTCAACAAAATCCAGGGCACGTATTTCGGCGATGGAGAGAATCCGCTTGTGGTGACCTACAACAATCTTCTGTATCTGTAGGAGAGAAATGCCACCAATACCAATTAGGATATTGCAGGAAATTGGTTCCTTAACAGACAGGTTAAGTTTTGCATTTGCTACCCAATGTGTCACTGGCTTTCTATTATTTTTGATGTCTAAAAATTGGCAGTGAATGTATCATGTTTTCTTATGCTTTCATGTTGAGTAAAACTGTTCAGCCACGTCTTAGTTGAAGTTGCTGTCCCCCAGGGAACTCCTTTTTCTTGCAGCAGCTTTCCCTACGGCAGAATGATTATCTGAGAACAGACTTCCAATCCCACATGGCTAGGGCTGCATGGCGACATTAAAATCGCAACGTCACACTACTAAATTGCAACTCATGTTAATGTGACGAGAGAGTTACTGCTATGCGACAGCCGGCAGAAATCCAAACCTGCAGGATTTAACTGTGACTACCTATTTTTAGTAGCACAAGATTGTGAACATAATGTCATGGTCAAAGTTGCCATGTAGCCCTCATCTAAAAGTCAGTGGCCAAGTATTATGAGGGTAACTCCGAAACTGTTGTGCCTCCTATTTGTTTACATGGAAGCTGCAACAGATACGAAGATCATTATAAGGGCATGTTCCCACGGCACGGGTTTGTGGCTGGTTTTTCAGGTGGTTTGGCAGACCGTCTGAAAAACCGTCCGCAAACGAGCACAACGGGCCTTCTCTGTAAAACCCGTGCTGCAGTCCCCACTGCACGGGTTTTCCGCCCTCGGACAGAATATGTGCAAGTGAAGGGGAGGGCTTTTTTCATCGCGGAAAAGCCGCGGCACACAAACCGGACAAATACCCGACCGGTATTTGTCCATTGCTGTGTAATCGGGCCCTAAGAGTATGTTCATGTATTGTAGATAGCATAAATGCTTCTTTGGAGGTTTCCATGTATTATATAGCCCTAAGAGTATGTTCACACGACTGATATGGACGCTGAATTTTCCATGTCAAAACCTTACTTGAAAAGCGCCTCGGAAGCACCTTTTCAGATGAGATTTTCCAACACTGTTTTCTTTCTGAAACACCCATACAAATTAATAGCTAGGACAAAAACCGTTCCAAGGTTTTGAAGCACTCCATTGGTTCCTATTTTGAAGAGTTTTTTGTGTTAACAGTTCTAAAACCATCAAAAACATACAACTAGAGAATCATACACATTACATAAATTCTATGTCCGACTGCATCACCCAAATCCAGTCCTACATATTTGTAGAATTTTCAGTGTTCAATTGACACATAATAGATAGGTCACTAGTAGTCATAAATATTTAAACAGTACAGCATTAGATTTAATTCCATTCATACCCATTCATCCCATCCAATCATTTTTATTTGAAACATAGAATACCCAATCAATTGATTGGGTATTCCTATGGGAATTTTCAGCGTTGAAAACGCTTTTAAGAATTAACATGACGCTTCTTTTTCAGCGCCCAGAACAACATCCAAAGAAGCGCAGGAAAAACTTGTCATGTGTGAATTGCAAAGCTGTTTTACATAGGAATCAATGAAAATGAACTGGGGCGTTTTGGAGGTTTATTTTATGCCGTTTTGGATGAGGAAACACTCCGAAAACAGCGTCAAAATCCGCCTACCCTAATGCTTCCTTCTAAGCTGCAAAAACACTATTTTTCCACATAGTCGCTACTCTTGGCTGTGCATTTTGGCCAATGATGAACAAGAGCTTGCATGCTGCACTCTTAAAAAAATTCAACACCAGTGAAGGTGGACCAATATTTCACAGCCGCTGTGATGGCGTCATTGCTAGGAAAATGGTATCCACACAGTCTGTATTTCATTGGCCTGAACAGATGGATGTTAGAAGGCACCAAATCCATGAATGTCGGTGGGTGCTTTTTTTCCTTTTTTTTTCCACGTGTAGGACTTTAATTACATGCACTTGCATTATATAAGCATTCATGGTGTGTACATGCCCCTATGCTGGCTGCCATCTTTCATACAGCAGCAAAACTTATTGGTGGGGAGATTCAAACTTTAGTGCCATCCCTCGAGCTTGTGCTTTTATAAAAAGACATGAGGCATTCATTTCAGCACGACCCTCATAATAAGTAGTCCCCATTGGCTATATATAGACTGGATGACCTGTTTGAAGATAACTATGACAACTGAGGCTAGGTTCACATCAGGTTTGACCATACTGCAAAACCTGTATACAAGTATCCTCCACACACACTTTTTTGAGTAGATGTTTGACTTCTGTTTTTTCTATTTTTTTTTTTTTTTTAACTAGCTTCTCTGTTGGCTGTCAACCATTTTTTCTGTGATTTGATTGGGTAGATTCGTTAACGTATACGTTTATAGACCTGGGCACATACAATGATATACATCTTCCATTGGCATACACTGAAAGGGGTTGTCTCACTACATTGCTTCATCTTACCATGGTCCTGTTTTCTTGGTTTCATTTTGAATTCAGGGCGTGTTTACTGGCTTCTACTAGACTGCAGTAAAAACCAGGTCAGTAGCTATAGCAACTAGTGCTGGCAGCCTATCATGAGAGATTGAAAAGGTCTGTAGCTATAGCGACCTGAGGAGCTGATGCAGCCCATGCAAGAGGGGGTATCTAGGAATAGGTAGGACATTGTTAATGGACACATATTGCAAAGTGACTTGTCTTTGCAAGATCTTTAACATAAAAAGCAATTCTTGTAGTGGTACAACCCCTTTAATAAAAAATACTTATGCTGGGTTCACACTGTTTTTTGCAAGCTAAAATCAGGAGTGGACCCTACACTGAGAAAAAGTATAATGAAAAGACTTGTACGTCTTGTGTGTTTTGGATCTATTCCTGGTTTTGGCTTGCCAATACTGCTGCAAAATAAGGGCCAAAAAACACTGTGTGAACCCAGCCTTAGCTATACATTTTTGTACAACTTGTAAAAGCACAACACCCTGCTATAAAAAACAAAGGACAGACGACGTAAGGCCATGAAACGGTTACCAAAGCCATATACTGTAGCGATACGTCCAGCCATAGAAGTCAATATATATGT
Source organism: Phyllomedusa bahiana (assembly GCA_025379985.1). Classification (NCBI taxonomy): domain Eukaryota; kingdom Metazoa; phylum Chordata; class Amphibia; order Anura; family Hylidae; genus Phyllomedusa; species Phyllomedusa bahiana. The sequence continues at coordinate 273,612 of JAODAL010000223.1, read as the reverse complement.
TGACGCGCACATTTGGGTACTTTAAAAAAATGTAAGCCAAGCCTAATATAGCCTGACTTCCATGGGGGTTGTCCACAGTGCACAGGATCTGCTCTTGTGAAGGGGTGAGATAGTGGAAGATGTATTGATTCATAATAAGCAGATTTGGAGAGAGTCTGGGATAACTGGGTGCCCTTCTCGGGAGCGGTGATGGTGGGCGTATTGGTCAGCATGGCTATAGCAGTAGCATTTTTATACTTGGTATTCCTTTCCTGTTGTCCCAGGCCACCTGTGTAGTGCTTGATGTATTTGGATTTATTTGAGCCTATACAGGTGTATACACCACATCCGTATCAGTCACATTCTTGACGTCTCACATTTCACTGCCAGGTCATTGTTTCAGGGCAGAATCTTTGAAGGCGAGTTCCCCATCAGAAATTATTTCTTGGTAATACTCCTCTAGCCTGATCCTGAGACAGAAGTACTCCTATTGAATTGCTGCTTTAGGTAAAATCCCCTGACAGGTACATGATGGAGGTACAGCCGCTTATTGTTTAGAAGAACAAAAGCCGAGGAGGAACGAATGACATTGCTGGGACATTGCTACACATCAAAAGAAAAGCCGGCAGGCTCCTAGGCACCGTGGTGACCTGGCCCCTGGGATTTCTGCAGCTGGTTTCATTTTGTCAGGGTAGTTTGTGGGGTATTATTTTTAATACACTAAAAATGAGCAACATTCCCTGAAGCCAATTTACTGGATATGAGAAAGGAAATGTGATTGCACCAGTGATGTCAGATTAGCCTGGAGAAATAACGCGGTGCCGTTTTTTCCCATCAAAATGACAAGCCCTATTTTAAGTCATTGGGGTCCATCAGATGTCGTTAGAATCTGGCCTGGAACTCTGATACAGATGTGGACACAGCCTGACCTGACCAACTATGGCAGGTACCTACATGGAGGGCAACCTACATGTGGTCTGATTATGTGAAACGAATGAGCCCTATGTATGAAAACTTTGTTGCCCATAGCAACCAATCAGCACTCCGCTGTTATTTTTTCAGAGCACTATATGAAATGAAAGCTACGTTCTGATTGGTGCTATGGGCAACTCCCCCCTTAAAGCCCTGATGCATTCACTGCCAAACCAATACAAAACACCATAAGTTTTATGCATTAATATGACAGGTATTTAAAGGTATGACCTGATCTTATGTCTTCCTCATGCATCCTGACACATTTCCCCCTTCGAGGGTTTGTCAGGAGCTATAGAAAATATCCACAGGTGCAGGATATCTCGATTCACATAGTGTAATCATCTTGAGGCTAGAAGTCCCTCTGCGAAATTATCTCTTATATAGCTACAATGGGTGTACATGGCCCCTACAAGTTTTCATAAGCATAGACTGCGCATGTTTCGGGACCATGTTCGCCTCGGTTGTCATGCAAACCTTCCATAGACACCAGCACTATGTGATAAAACATAGACATGTCAGTCACTAATAGGGTGCAGTCCAAGCAACGTGCGGATTGACATGATGCCGCGCGTGCGCTCCCCGAGCATATCCGATACGCCAGGATAAAACACTCATGCGCATCATACTCTCTTTCAATGCGGTGGATTTCTACTTTGCTGTGGGAAACCAAGAAAGTCTTACTGCTAGACAGCTTTCATACATTAGGCCCAATGTGTTCCTGTCAATAAAACTAAAATCCAAGAGTAACCTTACCATTCTGTAGGTCAGGTCCACAGATGGCGGACATTTTTTGGCCGGTATTCCCATTTGGGTTATTTTTACATTTGTCTCAATGAGGCTGGGGTCCTGCATTGTGGAAACTGCAGCAGTCAGCGACCATATGAGATTGCTGGAGAAACAGTGACGTTACCGCCAGACTCGTACAATTATTGATGACTGCATCATGGAGCTTTAACCTGATCGTGATGAGAAAAAAAAACTGGAAATCTGCAACAAATCAACAAATTAGTGGGCCTTACGTATGAAAACTATGTAGTAGTAAGACTGGTTTTGTTGCCCATAGCAAGCAATCCGATCTCGGCTTTAATTTTTTAAGTTCACTGTATGAAAGTTAAGCTTGGTTGCTATGGGCAACAAAGACAGTCTTACTCCTAGACAGCTTTCATACATAAAGCATTATTATTATTATTTATTTTAGAGCGCCATTAATTCCAGGGCGCTGTACATTTAAGGGGAATTACATACATAACAAATGTTGAACAAATACAGTGGTGACAAAAAAGACTAGTAACTGAAACAGAGAGGAAAGAGGACCCTGCCCGCGAGGGCTTACAATCTACAAGGAAGAAGGGGAGAGACAGAAGGTGTGGGGCAGACATGTTTGCGGGCCGCTGTAGTGGTGGTGGGGTTAGTGTGGGTTGTAGGCTATCCTGAAGAGATGGGTTTTCAGGTTGCTTTTGAAACTGGTGAAAGTTGGGGAGAGTCTGATGTTTTGGGTTAATGAGTTCCAGAGTGTGGGTGAAGCACGGGAGAAGTCTTGGAGACGGCTATGTGAGGAGCTGATGAGAGGGGAGCAGAGGAGAAGGTCCTGTGAGGAGCGGAGATTGCGTGAGGGGAGGTATCTGGAATTTAGGGCAGAGATGTATGGAGGGGAGAGGTTATGGAGAGCCTTGTAGGTCAGGGTTAGTAATTTGAATGAGTTTTATTTGGACCAATCCACATGTGAAATCTAAGGGCCATATGTATGAAAACTGTCTAGGTCTAAAGCGCACTTTGTTGCCCATAGCAACCAGAGCTCCCCTTTCATATAGTGCTTTGGAAAAAGTTTCCTGCAGGTGTGAATCCAGTTCTGTTGTTTTTGTGTGTGTGTCCCCTTCCTTTCTTTATTCCTCCTCAGCCACTTTTATTCCTGAAGGAAAATACTGAAGTTGTGTCATATTGAAAAAATCTAACCAATTAGCCCACAAACTACAGATCTGGTTCTATGATGTTACGGTGACAGACAGGACTGTGGAGTCGGTGGCTATTTTGCAGGAGCCGGAGTCGTCATAAAATGGACCGACTCCCAAAATATATAATAAGTTGGTCCAGTTAGTTCGATGCAGTGCAAAGAGCAAGAGGAATTGGGTCCGGCCAGTGCTACTGCTCCCATATCTTCAGTCTTATCACATGAGGAATGTAATTGATGACAAGGAGCAGGCAAAGCGCTGCCCCAGAGGAAAAGATTCTGCTCCCAGGACAAACAGATTACAGCAAAATTTTTCACCTGTTTTCAAAGAAATAGAAGAGTTTAACCATTCATCAATACTGTCTGTGGTTTAGGCAATTCCTTTACACCATGACATTGTTAGAGATGTTGCCCCTGTGGTTATCGTTTTGCCCCCAACCCAAGTTAGTATAGAGAGGCTGTTCTCTAGCCTGGAAATAATGAGATCAGATGTGATGTCATGTATGCAGGATCTGATGGAGGCAATACTATTTCTCAGAACAAATTTAGAGACTCCACAAATGTTCCTGCAGTGTTTTGCATAATTACAATTTTTTAGTGTCCTAAAGTCAGTCCAATAAATATATTTACACTGACAAGCAAAATGGTAACAATGTTTTGAACTTGTGACTTTCAGGCTCCATATCTCACCATCCACTACAGCTTTGTACATGAGGCTACTGTAATTTTATATACAGTCATCTTACCTATCTTAAACAAAAATTTGACTTGCAAGTATTTAGCATCTGCTTAGTTATAGTTTTGCTCCTAAAAATCTAAATATTAAGCTTTATTATTTTGTGAGTATTTTGGAAATTCACCTTTTGGTTTTCAATACTGTCTGAATCCTTCTGGGCTCTGGGTCAGATTCAAGCAAATCTTGACTAAAATCTGATTCCAGGTCTCTTCTACACATTCCCACTGTTGGTGCAGACTGGACTCGGATACAAATACAGCTTTTTCTTCAACTCTCCCCACAAGTGTTCAATAGATCAAAACATTGTTACCCTTTTGCTTGTCAGTGTCTGTTCTACCTAAATAGCTTAAATATTGTATCATAAGGTGATAAACAGCCTGATGTTACCATTTTACTACAGTAAAGTTATTACTTAAACATGCGCCGTGTATGAGGGAGTCAGGAGTCAGAGGTTTGAGAAATTGAGGAGTCGGAGTCGGGGCTTCGGCTTGCCGACTCCACAGCCCTGGTGACAGAGCGAGGGGACACACTAGGTGTTGTGATACTGCTTTTAAGTGATTATCTTATAGATGGATCTTATTGGTATGTTGCTTTGATTAGGTTTCATGCCAGGATGCTTGGCTTTTATCCATTGCATTCCCAGAGCTGATGTATCTATGATAGATCTTTTGGAGTAAACTGGTCTGCATATGGTGATGAAGGAAACAGATGGTTCATTTATGTCAGGGAAGATGAATATGGAGAATATAGATGGGACATTTGCTGCAGAAAAGTGTGGATGTGGCTGGGAGTTTTGCCAGCTCAGAGCAAATGCTGAATTTTCACCTGGAGAACATTATTCTATGTGGACTAGAACAGGAGTTGTCTTTGCCTGACAATCTGTCCTTCCGGGGAGACTCCTTGTGGGCATGCTGGCTGGACGCACAGTGAGCTGCATTTGGAGATTTTGCCATGCATGATTGCAGTAAAATGCAGCCTATTTTCCTGTGAATTGCACAGATGTGGATTTCTCATAAGGTTCTGTGTAAATTGCTGCAAGATCATGTCATTTTTGTTGTGACTGTACGAGTTGTAGCAAAACTTTAGATAGTCCTCAGCTAGGCTATTACCTAATTAACCTGCAGATATAGGCAGCAGTCTGTGGGAAAAGCAAGGGGGACCATGTGGAGCAGTATGGGGGAGGCGGGCTTTTGCTGTAAACTGAGGTCTGAATGCATTTTCTGATTTGTTCGGTGCTCATTTACAGGAGAATCTGTGACCATTCCTTATACGTCTATTGCAGAAAATGAGTGTGTTCCCTGTGAAATAATAACTCTGGAGCATCTTCTCTTATATCTGTGTGTTGTGATGTTCCTCTTTTATTCCTGAGTATTCCTGAATCTGTCAAAAGGGTTGTTACTATTCCAGTTTTGAAAGGGGCGTGTCCTGCACATAGGGACCCTGTCAGCTGATTGGACCATGCCTGACTGTGCGATTGGGCAACTCCCTCCCTCTTCCCTTCTCAATGCTTATAGTGTTTTATAGTTTTATTTCCCAATTGACTTGCAGCTAACATCTGGCTGCAGCGTTTGTCTGCCAAATATGCAGATAAAAATGCCACAACAAAGTGGTTTTAAACCCTTATCAGTACGTCCTAATGCCGGTAAGGGGCCTTGTAGTTGGCAGCTGTCAGCTGCTCATTGTAGCGAACATGCAGGATGGCGCCGGATCCATCCCGCGTTGTTTAAGCCCTTAGATGCTGCGGCACACATGGCCACAGCATCTAAATGAATGAGAAACGATCGGGACCCCAACCCCCTCCCCCCTCTCCCCCCCCTCACACACACACACACACACACACGTCCTGATCGGTTAACATGGCATCTGGAAGCCTTGTGAATGCTTCCTTCACCACCATGTTTTTTGTTTCACTACTTCCTGTCCTCCGCAAGAGTGGCATAACCTACGTTACAGGTCCCCTTTAAGCATGTTCTATGTTGTTGGTGTTGCATGTGTTTTTTTTGTTTGTTTTTTTTTAAACAAAAAAAAAAAACGGTTTTGAAATTCAACCTCAGAAAATCCAAGCTGTGTAGACTACAACGCAGATTTTCAATGAAGATCTATGTGGATGTTTTACAGTCGGATTTTAAGTTTTTAAAATCCGAATCTGCATGGATTTCCGACTGGAAATGCTTGTCGTGTGGAAGGACCCTAAGGCTATGTTCACACGGCTTATTTCGGGACGTATTTACGTCCGCAAATACGTCCCGAAAGACGTTTCAAAGAATGAACAATTAGATTAGCCTTGATTCCAATGTAAAATACGCCTCGTCGTTCACACGCGGCGTATTTTCGCGGCGTATTTGCGGGCGTAAATACGTCCGTAAATACGATCATAAAATTAAGTCCCCTGTCACTTATTGAGGCGTATTTTGCAACGTAAATCCCCATAATAAAGAATGGGGAATGTATTTACGATGCAAAATACGTGACACACTTTGTGACACGTATTTGAAACGTATTTCGGGACGTATTTGCGGACGTAAATACGTCCGTAAATATGCCCCGAAATAAGCCGTACGAACATAGCCTAAGGCTGTAGTCAGACAGTGTACTGTAAACTGCAGCATAAACTCGAGGGACCAACCTGAGAGTTCTGCTATGTATGTCACTTGTTCTACAGTCATGGCCAAAAGTTTTGAGAATGATCCAAATGTTAATTTTTACAAAGTCTACTGCATCAGGTTTTATAATGGCAATCTGCATATACTCCAGAATGTTATAAAGAGTGATCAGCTTAACAGCAATTAATTGCAAAGTCAATAGTTGCCTAGAAAATGAACTTTTCCCCCAAAACACATTTCAACTTCATTGCAGGCCTGCCTTAAAAGCACCAGCTAACATCGTTTCAGTGATTGCTCCATTAACACAGGTGTGGGTGTTGATGAGGACAGGGCTGGAGATCAATCTGTCATGATTAAGTAAGAATCACACCACTGGACACTTTAAAAGGAGGCTGGTGCTTGGCATCATTGTTTCTCTTCTGTTAACCATGTTATCTCTAAAGAAACACGTGCAGTCATCATTGCACTGCACAAAACTGGCCTAACAGGGAAGAGTATCGCAGCTAGAAAGATTGCACCTCAGTCAACAATCTATCGCATCATCAAGGAATTCAAGGAGAGAGGTTCCATTGTTGCCAAAAAGGCTCCAGGGCGCCCAAGAAAGACCAGCAAGCGCCAGGACCGTCTCTTAAAAGTGTTTCAGCTTTGAAATATGGCTACCAGCAGTGCAGAGCTTGCTCAGGAATGGCAGCAGGCAGGTGTGTGAGTGTTTTCTGACGCACTGTGAGGCGGAGACTCTGGAGAAAGGGCCCTGGGGGTCAAGGAGGGCAGCAAAGAAGCCCCTTCTCTCCAGAAAAAACATCAGGGACAGACTGATATTCTGCCAAAGGTACAGGGAGTGGACTGATGAGGACGGGGGTAAAGTCATTTTCTAGATGAATCCTTTCCGAATGTTTGGAACATCTGGAAAACAGCTTGTTGGGGAGAAGACAAAGTGAGCGAAAACCACCGTTTGTCTCATCCCAACTGTAAGCATCCAGAAACCATTCATGTGTGGGGTTGCTTCTCAGCCAAGGGAATCGGCTCTCTAACAGTTTTGCCTAAAAAACACATCCATGAATAAAGAATGGTACCAGAATGTCCCCCAAAGAGCATCTTCTCCCAACGTCCAAGAGCAGTTTGGTGATCAACAATGCCTTTTCCAGCATGATGGAGCACCTTGCATAAAGCAAAGATGATAACTAAATGGCTCAGGGAACAAAACATAGAGATTTTGGGTCCATGGCCCGGAAACTCCCAGATCTTAATCCTTTTAGAACTTGTGGTCAATCATCAAGAGACAGGTGGACAAAACAAAAACCCAAAAATTGTGACAAAATGCAAGCATTGATTGTGCAAGAATGGACTGCTTCAGTCAGGATTTGGTCCAGTAGTTGATTGAGAGCATGCCAGGGAGAATTGCAGAGGTCCTGAAGAAGAAGGGCCAACACTGCAAATATTGACTTGCTGCATTAACTCATTCTAACTGGCAATAAAAGCTTTTGTTAATCATAATATGATTGCACTTGTATTTCTGTATGTGATAAAAAATATCTGACAAACACACATAAAAACCAGAGGGCAACAGATCATGTGAAAATATAATATTTGTGTCATTCTCAAAACTTTTGGCCATGACTGTAGATGCAGATTTCACTGCACTTTAAGAATGTGGATTAGCCCCATCCAATTGGGCTAATTTGTGTCCCATCCATGCAGGGTTGTGGAGTCGGTGCCTATTTTGCAGAAGTCGTCATAAAATGGACAGACTCCCAAAACATATAATTAGTTTGTCCAGTAAGTTCGATGCAAAGAGCAAGAGGCATTGGGTCCGGCCAGTGCTGTTGCTCCCATATCTTCAGCCTCAACACATGAGGAGTGTATGTGATGACATGGAGCAGGCAAAGCGCTGCCCCAGGGGAAACGATTCTGCTCTCATATCAATGAGATTGACCAGATTTCAGCAATATTTTTCACTTGCTTTCAAAGAAGTAGAAGAGTTCAACCAGTTGAAAACTGTTTTTTTCCCCCCACTTCCTGCAGTGTTTTTAAGATTTACAATTTTTTGTGTTTTAAAGTCGTATCCCATAAATATATTTTACACAGACAAACAAAAGGGTAACAATGTTTTGAACTTGTGACTTTCAGGCTCCATATATCTCTATCCACTACAGCTTTGAACGTGAGGCTACCATCATTTTATAAACAATCATCTAGATGATCTCATACATAACTTTGACCTGCAACTACTTAGCATCTGCTTAGTTCTGCAGATTGTCATGTAACTGCATTGTTACTGTTTTGCTCCTGGTGGTGGGACAATCTTTTTCTTCTTGTGTCCTAAAAACTACAACCTGTTCTCACATTCTCTAATAGCTCAGAGTGTTATTAGGCTGATTCCTAAGTGAAAGGTCACTGGTTTGAGCAGCCATGAAGAAGATTCCCCAAGAAAAGAGAAATTGCATCATCCAGCTCATCGATAGCGGCCTCTCGGCCAAGAAAATTGCCAAACTGCAAGAACATGAAATGAAGTCCGTCCATTCATTCATTTCAAAGTCAAGAGGTGACGTCCAGGCAAAATATCACTCACCAAGTCGCTCATCACAAGGTCTATCCGTTCTAATGTGACAGACACAGCAGTGGATGAGGCTCGTATGCTTCATAACAGTGAGATCACAGACGTCCATGCAAGCACCATGCAGCTCGCATTACACAGGTCTGGAATGATGGCCCGAAAAAAGGTGAAGAAGCCTCGACTTCAATCTCGTTATAAGAAGCGTCACCTCAAGTAGGAAAAGTAGGTAAAATGGAAGATTGAAAACGGGTGATTTAGAGCGATGAGATGAAAGTCAATAGACCGGGCTCTGATGGGGGCAAATGAGTCTGGAAGAATCAAGGGAAAAGGAAGCCAACAGATCAAGAAATTGAAGGAACTGTCAGGTTCTGTGGAGGAAGCCTGAGGATATGGGGATGTTTCACAACTAAAGATGTTGGATACTTGACCAGGATCGATGTTGATCTCAGTGCTGATCTATATGTGAGGGTCCTACAAGACTTCATACACTCGAGTGCTATCGGTATGAAAAGGACGACAAAGTGTCCAGCAGGACAATAACCTGAAGCAGACGTCAAGGTTGGAGAAAGAAGGGTTCAATGACAATGAAGAAGAGTTGCTGGATTGGCCTTCACAGTCCCCAGACCTCAACCCAATCCAACACTTGTGTGTAGAGTTGAAGAGAAAGTTGTATTCATATCCCAGGCAAGAATGCACCAAAATTGGGAACATGTAGAAGAGACCTGGGATCAGATTTTGGTCGAGACATCCTTGGACTTGATCCAGAACATGTGCAGAAGGATTCAGGCAGTATTGAAAACCAAAGGTGGATTTACAAAATACTAACAAAATAATAAAATTTTAATTTTGATTTTTAGGAGCAAAACAGTAATAATGCAGTTACATGACAAGAATCTGCATAACTAAGCAGATGCTAATTACTGGCAAGTCAAATTTATGTATAAGCTAGGTACGATGATTGTCTATAGAATGATGGTAGTGGATGGTGAGATATGGAGCCTGAACGTCCATAGATCAAAACATTGTTACCATTTTGCTTGTCAGTGTCCGTTCTACCTAACTAGCTTGATTATTGTACCATAAGGTGATAAAAACTTGATGTTACCATTTTACTACAGTTATCACTTAAACATGAGAGAGTCGGAGGTTTGGGAAATGGAGGAGTCGGAGTCGGTACTTTGGCTTGCTGACTCCATAGCCCTGCATCCGTGAGGGGTAACCTATCACACAATGCTTTAAAAAAAAAAAAAAAAGAAGCGCCGCATAGTCCTGAATGAGGTGTATCAATTCAGGCTTTTGGGACACTTTCCGTGCTTTTCTTTCATGCATGAAAATGGCTCTAAAACCGTTCATTTTGCGTACAAAGACAAATCTGTGTGAATTTAACCCAAGGTTACACCAAGACATTTTGTGATGCATCAAACTGTTTTCAAAGATGGAGCTACAGCTGCAGTACAGAGCTATATCTCAGATTACCTTTAATCTTGTGCACTCCAGCTGTCACTGAACAGTTACAATCAATCAATAGTGATACAGAAGGTCTTTGTTTAGCACAGGCCACTTGGGGTTGGCAGACCCCGTGTCACCAGGATGTGTCTGTAGGCTGGATTCACAGGGTACAGGTCCCTTGCGGTAAAAAAAAACCTGTCAGGAAAATCCGCACACATTTGTACTACCGTTTGCAGCTTTTGCAATGCAGTAACTGGTTCTGTGGCTTTTACAGGTGAAACATTGAAAATAAAGGTTATTGACCTGATAAGACTGTAGAGTTAATTTATTGCAAAACCGCCATAACAATAGGCTCACACGGCTGTTTTTTAAAGCTGAGAATTTCAGTGCGTAAACCTCCCTTGTTGGGTGCCGTTCTTAGACCCGAATGCACGATGTGGGCTCGCCGTGGTTTTCAGCGGCGGGGGCTTTTTGTTGCTTTTGGGGGGGGGGAGGTGTTTGGTTTTTGGATGCTGGTTGAAGGGCCGTTTTGATGCTATTTTTCTGCTCTCCATTGTCTTCTGTCGCCGTTTGCAGCGTAGGCACCATACTGAAACAGCCACAAGATTTAACAATGTCCCCCCCCCCCCCCTTCGCAACAGAACCGCACCAAGTGAATAAACCCATAAGCTGGGTGCACGAGTTGTGGTTGGGGGTCGGAGATTGTTGGTGGTTATTGCACACAGGCTTTTTAAAGAGAGAATTGAAACAGTCGGTTATTATCAATTTATTTATACAGGAGAAATAACAGAAGAACGGCACAATGCAGAATTAGTTGTTGGTTTTTTTTTTTTTGTTTTTTTTTTTTAGAAAAGCATGTTGATAGGTCCTCTATAATTTTCGTGGATTCTGCTGTATTGTGTGTGTCAAGGCCGCTTATCAGGCACAGTCTGGCCCTCTAGGCAGGTGCTCGTGATTTAGATTACATATGTTATGACTTTGGCTATAAAAGCAAAAAGGTCAAACCTCCCTTGGATATGCAGTGCGGATATAGACATACCTGCGCATAGACGGACCGGGTAAGCTACTCCACCTCTGTAGTCTGTGCAGAAATTATGGACACCTGTGTCTGTAGCACCCTGTCAGAAAGAAATATTGAATTCATTGCCATAAATAACCCCACCCATAGTGCTGGTCAGGGTACCTCCCATGAGTGGCCATTACATAGGGTTATGCTTTATAGCATATAATAAGTATGTGATGTGGAGTAACCCCACCCATAGTGCTGGTCAGGGTGCCTTCCATGAGTGCCCATTACATGGGGATATTTAGTATGTGATGTGGAGTAACCCCACCTATAGTGCTGGTCAGGGTACCTCCCATGAGTGTCCATTACATGGGGATATTTAGTATGTGATGGGGAGTAACCCCACCAATAGTGCTGGTCAGGGTACCTCCCATGAGTGGCCATTACATAGGGTTATGCTTTATAGCATATAATAAGTATGTGATGTGGAGTAACCTGACCCATAGTGCTGGTCAGGGTGCCATCCATGAGTGCCCATTACATGGGGATATGAAGTATGTGATGTGGAGTAACCCCACCATAGTGCTGGGCAGGGTGCCCGCCATGAGTGCCCATTACATAGGGTTATGCTTTATATCATATAATAAGTATGTGATGTGGAGTAACCCCACCCATAGTGCTGGTCAGGGTGCCTCCCATGAGTGCCCATTACATAGGGTTATGCTTTAGGTCATATAATAAGTATGTGATGTGGAGTAACCCCACCATAGTGCTGGGCAGGGTGCCCCCCATGAGTGCCCATTACATAGGGTTATGCTTTATATCATATACTCAGACGGTGATGAGGAGTAACCCCACCATAGTGCTGGGAAGGGTGCCCCCCATGAGTGCCCATTACATGGGGATATTAAGTATGTGATGTGGAGTAACCTGACCCATAGTGCTGGTCAGGGTACCTCCCATGAGTGCCCATTACATAGGGTCATGCTTTATATCATATAATAAGTATGTGATGTGGAGTAACCCCACCATAGTGCTGGTCAGGGTGCCTCCCATGAGTGCCCATTACATGGGGATATTAGGATGTGATGTGGAGTAACCCCACCCATAGTGCTGGTCAGGGTGCCTCCCATGAGTGCCCATTACATGGGGATGTGTTTTATGTTGTATATTCAATGTACGACACGGAAATAAGAAGCTGAAAGGAACGGCTCTGGGCTCCAAATAGCCTGGTATGCTGGAATATTTAGTCAGCTGTAGATTTCCTGCAGTAACAGGACAAGATATCCTTCTCCCAGGCAGGGTGTGGAGTTCCTGATCACTTTCCTGCTTGCTATTGGTACAATTCTCCGCGCTGACTGAATGTTGTTTCATGTGACTCTTCATGTAACCGAGCAGAGGAAGGTTTGTTCTCACATCTCTGGGTTAGCACTTTTTTTTTTGCCTTGAGTTTCGTTCCTTCTGAGGATCCTTTCTGGTTCCACCTTGTTTTATACTGTAGGTTTGTGCTTCAGTTTCCGCTCTGGCGCTGTTTATCCTTGGATGCAGCAGTTTCTTCCTGCTTTGTGTGACTGGTGGTGTCTCCCCCTCCTCCCTTTCCCGCTTGCTTTAGTCACTGTTGTTCCACTAACTTACGGTATGATTTTCGAGGGGTCCCTCAGGTTACCATCTTCCCATTACATAGTTTATAATGGTTTGATTTGAGGTGACAGACTGCCATGATCATTGGACTACACATATATACCTGTGATGAAGTCCCCGGTAAATGCAATGAAGGGAGCCACCTTCTTTTGGTTGCCTCTTGGGCAACACTAATTACTATCTTAATAGGGTTTTAAAGAGGTATTTCCACATTAAATGTCTTTTAGATCCAGGTCCTACCTCTAGGACCCACACCGATCTCCAGAAGGACAAGCCACCTTTAGGGTATGTTCACACAGTGTGTTTAGCCGTGTCAACATGCGTGTTTGGATCAGTCTAGATGGACCCAAACATGCATCTAGCAAAGAGCAGTGTAATTTACTTTGCTTTCTTGCATCAGCGTCCAGACGAGTGATCGCTGATGCGAGTCTCATTGCGGCTTTCAGATCCGTTCTAAGAATTGACATGTCAGTTCTTGGTCCGAAAGATGCAGCAGGAGCCCTATTATAAACTGTAGGGTGCTATTCTGCATGTTGGATGCGTTTTGGATCTGATTGACGCTGCGTGTTTGGATTCGATTTTTGGATCCAAAACGGATCCAAAAACGCCGTGTGAACATACCCTTACTCTTAATCCACATGTGTAAGACTGACCATATTAGTATTTACCACAACGTGATGGACTATTATGTCAAGGTGGTCGCTTGGGTACGGTCACTGTACCCACAGAGTCTCTTGACAGCTGCATTCCTGCCACAACTACAGGCAGTCCCCGACTTACAACGTTCCAACTTACATCTGTCCCCTAGTTACAAACGGAGACTTACGGGACATGCTGGCACTTGTAGTTCTATGTTCCACAGCAAAAACTAGCTGTGGAACGACAAGTGCCAGCATGCCACAGCAGCACATAAGGTGAAAATGAAGGAAAATCTTCTTAACAGGGGCACAGACACCAAAACAAATGTAAAAACCCTTCCCTGCACTATCCACAACTTAAAAATAAACGCTTTGTGCTGGCATTAGATTTAATAAATGTACCTATTCCGATTTACATACAAATTCAACTTAAGAACAAACCTACAGTCCCTATCCTGTTCATATCCTGGGTACTGCCTTTATTGGTTACAGAGGACACTAAATTAGCCCCATTTTGCATAACTACAGCTTGTCCCACAGAAACATGACCCCATTTAAAAAAAAAAAAAGGGTTTTCTCGTATTTGTTTTGGAACGGAGATAAAGTACAGAAAATGTGTGGTTCTGAGACAGTTAATAGGCTTGGATCAGAGGTAGCGTCCGTCAACCCCACGCCCTTCACACACACTGTACGTCATTTGGATTTTTCCCTTGCCCCCTCCCCTTCTCCAGCAGTACACCTAAACCCTGATATTGTACAGCAGTTGTGCTTTATCACAAAGTAAATATGAATACGCTCTGTCCCGGGGAGGATTAACCGCTTGTTGACCAGCTTGGCCTTCCTGTCTCTACACTATTAGTAATAGGATACAGGCAGAGGAGCACATGAAGTCATGGAAACTGCAGATTCCAGAACTTCCTTCCTCCTTTTCCAGGGTCATTGATCAAAGAAGACAATGGACGTTCAGGCTAAACCGTGTTACACTATAAAACGTACTGAAGTTTTGTAAACTAACTTTGGGAGGGAAAAAAACCCGCTCTTTGAGTTTGTTTGCTTTTTTATATACATGTTTACTCCCTATTCTGTGATTTGTTAGGGCATGTCCCCACGGCACGGGTTTTCGGCCGGTTTTTAGAGCCGGTTTGCGTTTTTTCAGACCGCCTGAAAAACCGGCCGAAAATGAGCACAATTGTGCTCTATGGAAAACCCGTGCAGCAGTCCCCACTGCACGGGTTTTCTGTCTGGCGGTTTTTCCGCCCGCGGTCCGGCGGCAAAACATTGAGCAAGCACAATCTTCCGTTCGGTTTTCGGACGGAATGTGTGCTTCTCAATGGGAGGAGGGAGGGCTTTTCTCCGCTCATCGCGGAGAAAAGCCCCCTCCCCCCCGCGGCCGTGGGGACGGGCGCAAAACAGGACAAACCGGCCGGTATTTGTCCTATGCCATGGGGATGCGCCCTAATCCTGTACTTTCATATTGCTGCAGTCTGACTGGCCAAATGGGCTTGCTTAATTGGTAAATAAGCGACTGCCAGAATCTCTGAGCTGCTTATCTCTTAGGCTATGTTCACACGGCTTATTCACGGCGTAATTGTGGGACGGAGCTCACCGACCCCATAGACATTCATTATCCACGGCGTGAATAATTGACAAGATATCTCCTAGGCTCATGAGCACCGTGTAATATGGGAGACTGCAATATGGGTCTGCAGTGTCTACACAATGCACTACACTATTCTCTGCTAGAAACTGCTTCTAGGGGATAATACTGTCCATAAGGCTATGTTCACACGGCTGATTCATGCCGTAATTGCGGGACTGATTTCGCCCACAATTATGGCGTTTGTACGGGGAGGGGGGGGGGGGGCATGGCTCGCCGGCCCCATAGACTTTCATTATCCACGGCGCGTATGTGCATGCCACTTTCTCCCCGCTCGCCGTATTTCGCGAGGGAGGGAGAGGAGACAGAATCCATAGTTCTCTATGAGAACTGTGGATTACCTTAATGACGGGGACGGATTTCACCCGAAATTCGCGCAGTGCGGCGCGAATTACGGGCTGAAATCCGTCCCAAAATAAGCCTTGTGAACATGGCCTTACTTGTGCAGTAGGAACCACAGCGAGTTCACAGCAGGACACCAATATGTGCTAAAAGGACTAAATAGAAACACATGACCTGTATAGCAGATGTCGCCAGCACCTTGTTGATTGTTTCCAGCTCCCTATAAAAGTTAATCAAAGGGTGGAGCTATCCAGCTCTAACTTTGTTTTGACCTCCGCTCCAAACTTTCTCTTTCATATGTGAGTTTCGGTTGAGATTGTGCGACACAGTGCGGTATTTCATAATCTGCTCTGTTTACACAGTGAGAATAGCTTTCTCCTGCCCAGTAGCATGCAATCTGGTGTTGGCGATGTACTTTGAACTCGGGAAGTTTCTCTGAGGCCTCGTCACATTTCTTTATGAAAATACAGATCAAATACAGATGCCCAATGCAGAGCTTGCTTTTAGTTTGTTCTGTCTCTGGTATCGTATTGCATCTGGTTTTGTTCTGTAGTTTGTTAGAAGTTATTTATTCTGTATTCTGTTTTTAAGACTCCACTATGTCGCCACTTTGGGAATATTGAAAACGAGAAACTGCTTTAAAGGGAACCTGTCACATAGGTTATGCCCCCTTGCTGAGGACAGCACAAGCTAGTGACAGACATGCTGTTTCCAGCGCTGTGTCCCTTATTCTGTAAGATGCTGTAGTTTTAGAGCATTTACCCCTCAAATCTTATTCATGAGCAGGTGTTAGCCCCGCCCACCAAAGGATAGCCCCGCCCACTGACAGTTATTCACATGTTTCTGCCTATTCAAAGTTATAGGTTTATCTGTTAAGGTGGGCAGAGCTAGCCTCAGATGGGCGGGGTCTGAAAAAAAACGGACTCTCTTCATGACTTTTCTGGCTGAAAACTACAGATTTGAGCATTAAATGCTCTATAACTACAGCATCTTACAGAGTAAGGGACACAGCGCTGGAAACAGCAGGTCTGACACTAGCTTATGCTGTGCTAAGCAAGGGGGGGCATAACCTATGTGACAGGTTCTCTTTAAATGCGCCACAAAAACATGCACAACACTCCAGATAATACAAAGAGTAATAACATGGCCAAATGCAATAAATGTATATCTAGGAAATATACAGGCAGTCCCCGGTTTACGAATGGGATAGGGACTGTAGGTTTGTTAAGTTGTATTTGTATGTAAGTAGGAACAGGTATATTTATTAAATGTTACTCCAGCACAAAAGGTTTTTTTTGTTTTTTAGTTTTGGATAGTGCAGGGAAGGGTTTTTACATTTGTTTTGCTGTCTGTGCACCTGTTAAGAAGCTTTCACCTCCTGTGCTGCTGTGGCATGCTGGAACTTGTCATTCCACGGCTACTTTTTGCTGTGGAACATAGAACTACAAGTGCCATCATGCCCCATAAGTCTCCGCTTGTAACTAGGGGACAGATGTAACTCGAAACGGGAACTGTCAGTATAGGTAAACTATTAATCAGCCAACCACAAAATTGTATCAAGAAAGTTAAAGGGCTACTCCCATCTCATTTCTTGGCTTAAAAAATGTAGGCAAAGGTAAATAAAGATTGACAAACAAATTTCCATTCCAGTTATGGTGATAGAACAGTTCTTATCTTCTGATTTTTTACACAAGTTTCTCTAGTTACCGACAACCTCTCTGCCTTAGAGGGTGGTGATGTTCCTCCCTGCAAGGAGCTTTCTTCTCACTCTCTGCTTTTACCTTTATTGAGGAAAATGTTAACCTTTAGGGTATGTATACACTGCATTTTTGGATAAGTTTTTGATCCGAAAAACATGTTCAAAAGCAATGCGTGAAACGCATCCAACACGCACCCAAATTGTGGTATGTGTTTGGATGCATTTTTGCTGCAGCAGAAACGCACCCTATAGTTTTAAATAGGGCATCTGCTGCATCAAACCGATCAAGAATTAACAAGTCAATTCTTTGAAAGGCGCATGTAAAACACGCATCGGAAAGCAATGTAAATCACACTGCACATTGTTAGATGCGTATTTGGGTCCGAAACATGCATCTAAGAAACGCCATGTGAACATACCCTTAGAGTCACTGACCTGGGAACACTCTTGTACCATCCTGTCAGGTCTGCAGAGCACATTTATGTGCGGTTATGTCAAATATAATTGTCAGCATCTTAGACTATGTCTACACAGCATATGTTGAAAAGCCGTCCAAAATCCGGCATTTTAAGATTGCTGTACTGTAATTTGTGGTGCGGGTTTGCGCTAAAAAACGCAGTCGGTTTTTGGATTTCCAGCCGGCCCAGTACATTGACTGTACGGGAACATGTTCTGTCTTCTGGTTGAGGGCTGACGGTTCAGAAATCCCACAGTAGAACATCTGTGCTGTGTAGACTACAGCACGGATTTTCTATTACGGTCTATGGGCACAGGAGTGCAGTTGGATTTTTGCAGATTCTAACTACTGAATCCACTTAAAACTCTGACTGTAATCCTGCGCTGTGTAGACATCAATGAAAAAATCCGTACTGCAGTCTAAACAGCACCGATTTTTTACAGTCCGTTTAAAAATCCTACAGAATTATGCAAAGTGTTGCATATTCCATCGGATTGCCGTCTGATTCCTGTACATCCAATTGTACGGGGCCGAAGGCAAATCCGAAAGCCGACCGCAGCTTTTGTGCAAATCCGCGATAAAAACCGCATTCCAGCAAATGTCAAAATGGCGTCAGATTTTGGATGGCATTTTGACATTAGTGTCTCTTGGCAGCATGTACGTTTTGGTAAAGACTTCCTCATGACAAATACGGCTCTGCTAGCTCACATTTGTAGCCAAACATCCTGCTTGGAAAATGTCATTGTTTCCTAACAACTTCTCCGACACTAATGTAACAGCAAGGAATAGAAACTACCGTAGCAGATCTGAAATGTCCGTCACTACCGTAGACTTGCCCAAAGTCTGCACAGGAAGTTGACACCTGAAGCATCTATGATGAATAGCTTCTGTGAAACAGCCAGATGGGAAAACCCTTTTAACAATCAAGCCAACTCCCAAAGTTACTTTACCATAGGGTATAACAAAAGAACCATAAAGAAGTGCAAATAGTGAGCACCAAAGACCTATGCAGTAAATAAACATCCCATAACACAAAAAAGGGGGGATGCCTAAGCCTTAAACCCACTCAGCCTGTGAGGAGGATTATTACTACTTATTATTGGTTTTAATGTGCTTGTTAAATGCAGGAAAAATGCCATTTGCAAACCATAGCAACATAGGGTCGCATGAGGTTTTTAATGTAGTTTTTGTCCTTGTGTCTCTGTTTCATCTGTAAGAATCAAGCGGCCAAAAGCAGGTCATAGAATGACTTGAAATTGCAGTAAGATGCTTGTCTTTCACCTGTAAAATAGCGCAGTAGCTCATGGTAAAATCCGTGTAGATACTGAACATGTGTCTTCCTGCATCTATCCAGCAGGTTAAAAGTATGA
This sequence comes from Phyllomedusa bahiana, assembly GCA_025379985.1. Classification (NCBI taxonomy): domain Eukaryota; kingdom Metazoa; phylum Chordata; class Amphibia; order Anura; family Hylidae; genus Phyllomedusa; species Phyllomedusa bahiana. The sequence goes on along the minus strand of JAODAL010000223.1, from coordinate 254,558 downwards.
TCAAAAGAGCAAACAAACTACAGAGAAAGTTCAGAATGTGAGTGTAGAGGTTGCTGGCAAGAGGACGAGGGTTTTTCTTTATGTAGCATACATCCTTGCTATTGTAAACGCTTCATATATGTTAAAGCATGTCAGAACACCCCTTTAAAGTATCTGCTAAATATATCAAAGTGAAGAGTTGCCAGGTACAAGGTTTGCCTTCAAGTGAAGACTGTACACGTTTGTTTTTTCTTTTTATATATTTTATTTTTTTAGTTTTGTAAAGGAAGGGAAAACAGACTTTCAGGGCCAGGACTGAACACCTATTGGCAACCAGAGTTTTAAAGGGGTTTTGCCACGATCTCATTTCATACCTTCTGCATTCAGCTCTGTGTGCTCAGAAGGGGGCGTGTGTGATTTGTTTCAATTGCATATTATGTGACCCAGCAGGATGACATCACCAGGCCTTTCCTCTCTCTAATCAAATGAAGGTCTGTTTATGTATAGAGTGTGACTAGTTACAATGTAGCTCACAGGTAAAGCTTTTACCTCCAGACACAAGAGTCCTAGGTTTAAATCCTTGCAGGATCCCTGTAAATTTGACCTGGGAAGCTTGCAAATGAAATGACAAACATTTTCACCATTCATTATTATTAAAAATTCTGCACAGTTTTTGTTTTAGCTGCTCCTTTAGTGATCCATTGTTTACAACTCATCTCCAGGGGATACGACCAGGGCTGAGAGCTCCTCAGTCCTGGTCACACATGCTCAGACCACTTCTCACAGGCAGCTACTGAGTGTTCAAACCCCAGGTGCTGTCATTCTATTCTCATCCTCTGTACTCCTTAGTAATTAGTCAAACAGTGCAAATAAATAAAAAAGAAACCTCAATCAGGTCTGTGCATTGATAAAGAGGTTTGGTTCCTGTAGGGATTTGAACCTAGGACCCTTGTGCTGTGAAGCAAAAACTTTACTTCACAGCTACTCAAAATGCTTTATATAAACAGACCTTTCTTTCACTACAGAGAGGAAAGGCCTGGTGATGTCATCCTGCTGGGTCACATGATAGGCAATTCAAACAAATCACACACACCCCCTTCTGAGCACACAGAGCTGGATACAGGAGGTATGAAATGAGATTGTGGCAAAACCCCTTTAAGCTTTTAAATATTATTTTACAGAAATGTATATCTTCAGATGTGTTGGGGGAGAGGGAAAACAACTCTGTTGCTTTAGTGTATCATATCATTTTGTTACCTCATGACCTATTTTCCTGTGTAGAGGTGTAAAAAGACATTTGTCAAATTGTGGCTGATTTATGTTCTCTTTTTGACCAGGAACTGACCGTTAGATAAATGTACAGAGCGAAAACTGAACCCATTTGTCCGTTTTCCATGAGAGATCACCCCAGTAGCTTAGCCATGTCCTATAACTCTCTGTTCTTCACGTCCGTTAGGTCAATGTGTTTGTGCGTTTGCTTTCTTTTGTTTTTTTTTTTCTCCATGAATTGTGAGTTTTGAACAAATGCCTCCTGCTATTCATAGGGTTGAACTCTTACTAACATTAAATATGATTAATGTGCAATTGTTCAGAATGACACGATTAACATTAAAGCCGCTCACAAATGCATTGTGTTTTGTTTTTTTTTGGGTGTTTTTTTGTAAGAGCTGCGTTCTGGTGTAGATCAAATGCAAAATATGTTATACAATTAAACTGGATCCTTCCATGTACATATTTTTGGCAGCAGCTATTAGAAGCATGGACCTGACCAGATGTTCCTTTGTGATGTTCTGCCAGGTTTCAGAAGACCATGTCTCGGGTCAGTCACTGGTTTAGTGTTAAAGCATAGGACGACTTGGAGTATTTAAGGAAGTGTTACAATTTGTAAGATTGTTGGCCTGTAGGTAGTGGGTGGAAGTCCAACTCACGGGATCCTATGAATGGAAGGAAGAAAGGACACTTGTTGGACTTAGCCCATTGACCGCCCTTAGAGGGCCATTCAGTGAGCTTAACCCCCATTGGGTGGTCTTGTCAGGTAATACACATCAGTTGGGGCCCAGGGATCAGACTTCAACAAATTATGCATTGGAGACCTTTCCGAAGAATAGTGTTCTAAAACACCACTTAAAAGGATTTTGTCACGATCTAATGTTGATGTGGGATCCTCCACAATGGGTATTTAATCACATTTCTAATTATATGTCATCAAAAAAAGTGAAGCCTCTGAGAGCTACAGCCTTCCTTACATGCCCATGGTTTCCTGATAGTTTACATTAGACAAGACCAGGAGCTGATCTGGCCGTGCTTGCGTTGTTTGCACTTCTTAACATGAATGAGCTTTGAAGGGACTGGGGAGAAAGATCCTGGTTGCAATGTAATTATCGGAGTAAACATGCAGACGCTCCCTGGTTCTCTGCTCAGCCCTCCTCTCTCTCCCACTGCAGCCGTTCATGAAGGAGTGCAAGAAGGCTGCCTGCTGAGCTTATCTTCTCTCCTGAGCAAATAAGAGGGAGAACTAAAACGCATATAGCTTGTGCACAATACAGTTCTCCTATGTGGATTAACCAAACAATGTTTGCTCAAATACAGAGACTGAGTATCAGGAGCGTGCATGGGAGGTGGAGCGTTGACATCACAGAGGAGGCACTTGTTTTTTTTTTTTAAACACAGAAACACAAGGCCCCTTTTTACGAGCCTCAAGAAGGGAGTATCAGCCTGTTAGGTAAGGTACTCACTTCTTGGCAAAACCCCTTTAAGGTATGTTCATACAGCGTTTTTGGATATGTTTTACATTTTACAAAAGTGCTGTGTAAATGTATCCAACACGCACCCAAAGTGTGCTGCGTGTATGGCTATGTTTTTGCTGCAGCAGAAACGCTCCCTATAGTTTTAAATATGGTGTCTGCTAGGTAAAATGGATCAAGAATTGAGATGAATTCTTTGAAGGGATCCGAAAGACGCATATAAAGCACGTATCGTCTGAACGCAAATGTGTGTTTTACCTTGAAACTGATGTAATTCAAAGTGCACGTTGTTAGAAGCGTGTTTGCATCCATTTAGGGTCCCAAATACGGATCCAAACACACATCTAAAAAAAAACCTGTGTGAACATCCCCTTAAACGGCTTGTCTGGGATTTTAAAGGGGTTTTGCCACGATGTAATGTTGACGTGGGATCCTCCAAAATGGGTATTTAATCACTTTTCTAAATATATGTGATTAAAAAAATTGCAGCCTGAGAGAGCTATAGGCTGCCTTACCTGCCCTTAGTTACTTAAAAGCTTCTATTAGATACGACCTGACAAGAGCTGCTGGCCGGGCGTGCGCAGAGAACACTTCTTATCTGATGAAAGGGAGCTGAAAAAGCTTTTAAGGCACCGGGTAGAAATATGTTGTCTTTTGTATACAGAATCCACTAGTTGTAGTGTGATTATCTGAGTAGATCCCTGCTTTATATGATGACAGGGAACATGAAGAAGCTTTCAAGAGGCTGTGGAGAAAAGGTGTTGTCTTTTGTATACAGAATCCACTAGTTGTAGTTTGATTATTTGAGTGAACATTTCACACAATCACTTATGCATGGCTCTGTTCTCTCGCTCGCTCGCTCGCTCTCTCTCTCTCTCCCTCGCTCCCTCTCTTCCTCTCTTCCTCTCTTCCTCTTCTTAGCAGATAAGGCACATCCTGGCAAAACCCCTTTAAGAAACTTGTGTAATAGCTGGAGCTCACCCATATATTCTTGCAGAACCTGTGGTGCCACCATCTCAGTGTTCCTCACTAGTCCTGCAGCAATGACGTAATGTACATCATTCATTGACGCTGGCCACCGCTGTCTTACATGCAAGTATGACCACTGAGGCCAAGGATTAACATACATGATTTAATCCATTCAGAACCAGTGGTGAACGCAGGAAAGAGGTGTAAAGGATTTTTTTTGCTACTGTAGAATGGCTCCAGATGACTACGCTTAATATGGGAACTAAAAACGTCTTCATAATCAGACATAATCTCTGATACGTTGGTTGAAGTCAGAACTTTTTTGGGAATGTGATGTAGATGTTTCCCACAATCCCCAAGAATATTGTAGCATTTATAAAGAACACTTTATACATTATAAAAGGCGCTCCCAATTGATATATTCATGGCATATAGCTTTGATATATGATCACTTCATTATTGGTCCTCTGATACACACACGTATTATAGCAGCAGTAATGTAGATGAGATTTCACACTATGCCAGGATTTTGTGTGGGTTTGTTGGGGCAAATCTATCTGCATTGCAGATTTTAAATCCACAGCACGGCAAGATCTGCTGCAGACTTTTCCCATTGACTGCAATAGGGCAAGTTGAAATCTGTACCAAAATCAACTGTGAATTTCAATTTTTTTTCCCTTTATTACACTTTTCCCCAAAATCCTCAGCAAATCCACACGATTTTTTATTACAACATATAATTATATTTGTGACTAAAAGTTGTATTTGGCTCCTAACGGCTTCAACTAAAGAGCCAATGGCTCCTTAAAAGGGTTGTCTCATCTCAAAGTTTCATAGGATGCATGAATGGAATAATGCTGCCTTGCTCTGTCACTTCCTGGTCAAGCTGTTTGTAATTAGCATATGAACTCTGTGTATTCAGACTTCTCTGTTTATTAGTCTAGATTAAATAAATTACCTTCTCTGAGGTTGGAGAGGCTTCTGAGCTAATGTAAACAGAGTAATTACTGTCTTTTGTCTGAAAGATCAGATAACACACAAGCTCTCACTGCTGACCTGTGTGATGACTTCACTCCCTGCTATCAGATAGAAAAAACAGCAGGGGAGAAGGAGTACACAGGTCAGTCACTTGGGAAACTAGAAAGCCCTCAGAAGATGATAAAATCATTTATAGCACAAGATGAACAAAGCAATATACTTGGAAAACGTCTTCATTTAGTGTTCCCTACATTTCGAAAGCTGTTCTTTGTAGTGAGACAACCCCTTTAATTTGATCACCACCAATTTTCAGAATTGGTGGTGGTCCCAGAGGGCAAACCCACAAGACATAAAATGGTAATCTATAAGATGGTAAAGCTTTTTTGCTTTATTTAATTTTATTTTTCTTTAGTGTCTCCAGTCATGTTGTGCAGCAAAACATTGTACTCAAATGTTTGCTATACATCAGTAGGAAGTAGTGAAATGTACTTCAAACAATACATATGTTTTGGGGGGTTTTCTTTATTAAAGGGGTTGTCTCGCTACAAAGAATAGCTTTCAAATTGTAGGGAACACAAAATAAAGACATTTTCCAAATATATTGCTTTGTTCATCTGTTTTCCCTAAGGAGATACAAGTGAATTTATGACCTCCCTGGCTATTTCAGTTCCCACAGTAACCTACCTGTAAACAATTCTCCCCCTGTTGTTTGTTCTATGAGATAGCAGTGAGTGATGTCATCACACAGGTCACAGCAGTGTCTGTCCTGCTGGGCAGTAAAAAGCTTGATTTATGTAAAATAAACAGAACTGTAATTAGGGCTTTTGTTTGAGGGATCAGATAAAGCCTTCTGAGAGCAGTTTGAGAAGCTTCTGAGCTAATCTGATCTAATTAGCAACTGAAAACACAGAGTTGAATACAAGCATGGAGCTGTATGCATATTAGTCAGTCTGAACCAGGAAGTGACAGAGTACCGTATATACTCGAGTATAAGCCGAGGCACCTACTTTTGCCCCAAAAACGGGAAAACTTATTGACTCGAGTATAAGCCTAGGGTAAAAAATGCAGCGGCTACTGGTAAATTTTAAAAATAAAAATGGATACCAATAAAATTACATAGGCAGTTTAATGTCCCCCATAGGCAATTATAGGCAGATATATGGCCCTATATGCAGGTATAGGCAGGTATATGTCCCCCATAAGCAGATTATAGGCAGGTATATGGCCCCATACGCAGGTATAGGGCAGGCTGTAGGCAGCTGTAGGCAGGTATAGGGCCGGCTGTAGGCAGGTATAGGGCAGGTATAGGGCCGGCTGTAGGCAGGTATAGGGCAGGTATAGGGCCGGCTGTAGGCAGGTATAGGGCCGGCTGTAGGCAGGTATAGGGCCGGCTGTAGGCAGGTATAGGGCCGGCTGTAGGCAGGTATAGGGCCGGCTGTAGGCAGGTATAGGGCCGCTGAGGCAGTATAGCAGCTAAAAAAATAAAAAAACAATCACTTACCTGACTCCCCGCTGCTCCGTCTCCCTCGCCACTCCGCCTCCTCGCTGTCTGCCTCCTGCGTGCTGTCCTCGGGTCTTCTCGGCACAGGCGGGTAACGTCATCAGGCCGCGTACGCAGCGTGATGACACACGCTGCCTGTGCCGGAAACTCCGGACAGCCGGGAGTCTGCGGCCCCCCGGAGGCCACTGCGGAGCACGGAGCGATCGCTCTGTGCCCCGCAGTGGTATCCCTTCACCTATATGTCCTCCGGAGGAGTGGCATGTAGGTGAAGGGATCGCGGACAGTGCCCGGGCCAGCGCAGCGCCCGGACACTGTGCGCTCACTCGGCCTTCAGTTATATGCGCTCCCTGAGGAGTCGCATATAACTGAAGCGTCCCTGTCAGCACTCGGGCCATCGCAGCGCCTGAGCGCCGACAGTGACTCGAGTATAAGCCGAGGGGAGATTTTTCAGCACATTTTTTGTGCTGAAAAACTCGGCTTATACTCGAGTATATACGGTATTTCATTCATGCAGCCTACGAAACTCTGTAGGGAGACAACTCCTTTAAAGAGCAGCATGCTCTAGGTGTATGTTTATATTTGTTTTTTTTCCCCAATCTCTTACCACAGAAAAAAAATTGCCCTAAAATAGAAGTCATTCACTTGAACAGCTCCAATATCGCACACAAACAGTGGTCCTGCAAGAAAGTTTTCTAATCTGATATGTTCCCTTTTAGAAATATGCAGAAGGAACAGGATGGACCCCCAGAGTGTGTCTGCAATATCTATATAAAGAAATCATTGCTCGCTCTTCTCTTGACAGATCACACAGCTTGTCAGAAGTTCCCTATATCTGAAGAGCACACATCTGACATTTAGAAGGAAGTTTAGTAAGCCTCACACATGGCTAAACAGAAGGCCTAAGCGACACCAAGGATTTTAAGTAGAACCTATTTAAATCTACAGGACTGAGTAAATTAGCAATTACCGTAATATTTTTTTTTTTTGCTCTTAAATTTTACAACCTTTGGCAGAAACCATGGAATTGCCAAACTCAGGCAGCATTCATTTCATAGCAGTTAGACATATGCAAGATAAAACTTTTGTCATGGACCAATTTTTATTTAGTTTTTTTCAAATAGCTGCTGAACTGCAGAGGTGCAAAAATAAATCCAGGGCTGATCATTTAGACTGGGTTCACATCCTGTTAAAGGCCTCCTGCCAGAGGGTGGGCGACCAGAGGACTTCACTGGAGCTTTTTCTCTTTCTTGCATCTGCCAAAACTCATTTAAAGGGGTTTTGGCACCATGTAATGTTGACGTGGGATCCTCCAAAATGGGTATTAAATCTCTTTTCTAAGTATATGTGATTACAAAAATTGAAGCCTCTGAGACTACAGCATTGCTCAGTCCCCCTTAGTTACCTGAAAGCTTGAATTAGACAGGACCAGAGGAGCTGACAGGCTGTGCTTGCCTGAAACACTTCTTATCTGATGACAGGGAAAATGAATTAGCTTCAAGGGGTTGGGAAGAAAGTGCAGTGTATGAGCCTGTGTCTTGCTGTTTAGAGAATCCACTGTTGTAATGTTATTATTTCAGTTAAGTTTTGAGACGCTCCCTTATTCCTCACTTTCTGCTCACCCCCCTTCCTCTCACCCCTGCAGCCTTCATGACTCAGCATGATTTGTTTATATTCTACTCCTGTGCTGATAAGTAGGTAAGTAACTCAGGTCCTGGCAAAACCCCTTTAAATGCAAAATGTGAGTCGAATTACTGTCAGCAATAGGATCGCTCTGAAGGGAAGAAGCGTTGCTTCGTATCTGAGTCCTGGAGCTCCATTGATGGTGTCCATAAAGGCTATGTTCACACGGCTTATTACAGAACGTATTTGCGTTGGATTGCCGATCGTAAATATGTTCCGAAATCAGTTGGAAATAAGTGTCACTTAGTGTGGCACGTATTTCGCGACGGATTTACAATCCCCATTCATTATATGGTGTAAATCCGTCGCGAAATCCGGTCCAATAATTGACATGCACATTGTTTTTCCGGCCGTTTTGCGGCTGCAAATCCGCAGCGGCAATACAGCACGGAAATACATGTCGTCTGAACGACGACACATATTTCCCCATTAAAACCAATATTAAATGGCCTGCAACTTATTTCAGACTGATTTCGGAACGGATTTACGGCAAATCCGTTCCAAAATAAGCCGTGAACGAGGCCAAATGGTGGTGTCATTGAAACTTCCCGAGGTGTCCATTAAGAGGATGCCTGTGATAAACGCCACTTAATGGATGTTTTTAAAGGGACCTGAGATCTAGAAAAGTGAAGGTTACTATGCTGTTCCATACTTAGAGTACCTATCACCTACACAAAAATTGATAGTAGATGAAATTATAAGACTTTTCACAAATACATATCATTAGGCAATCCAGAGGATTTCGCTCAGTTTTACAGGGAAACAGGTTTTACTTTCACTTTGTAACACAGGAGAATCTTATCATTCTGTTGGGAGATACCAACTGTGCAGGGGGAGCTGAGGGCATGGATGCTTGTACAGTGTTGATCTGAGTCTCTCGCTACATACAGTACAGCAGGCACAGCACACAGAGGACATAGTGTGACAGAGTTTACCTGTTGCTTCAGCCTCCTCCCCCATAGAATACAGGCATCTATGTACACTGCTGCTGGTGTGCACATGATGTAGACTTACAGGCTCCCTCCTGCACAGTGGGCTCTACCAGCTCAGAAGCAGGAGATTTGATACAACTGTCAACATAGTCCTACATCAAGCTGTCATGTGCTGACTTGGCCTGACTTCAGAGCTGTCTTAATGGGCCAGCGCTTTTTTTTTTTTTTTTAACAGAATTACAGGTGAAATGCTTTGATTTTCCTAATGCAGTATATTTGAGAAAGTGTTTGTATTTTAGTCGTCTTTTACTTCATGTGGTTTCGCTGAAGGTGATAGGTCCTCTTTAAAGGTGGTATGCACGTCTGATTTTGTTCATTTCAATGGGAGCTCCAAGTTCAATGAAGTACAATGCTTCAGCTGTACTTGGAACTCCCATAGAAGAGAACAGACAGAGCGATGCATGTCAGCCACATCTCTGTTTTGAGCAATCATGGTACAGCCACAGTGGGGAAGGTATAGAGACCTATTCTCAAGTTAGGTGCGATTCTCATGGGTGGAGTCCACCATTATCAGGTGTTTCTCACATCATTTTGATATTCTGTACATGTCTGAGATACGAATACCTGGCAGGTAGCAGCCAAAGAATAAGTTTTGGCCTACATCTGACCCCTATAAAGATATTTAAGGTGCACGCTAAGAGCTTTATTGATGTACCTGGTAAATGTAGGGGTGATGTGAATAATGCCTAAGAGGTAAAGTAATGAAAGCAAAACACACTGGCAGGACCTCCATGTTGTCTGTGTAACCAGATGTAGACCGGTCTTCTGGCTAACAGCAGGCATTATGTAGTGGAAATGAAAGGGTTTATCAGTTATAGTAAAATTGAAGAAAAAAAATCACTCGCTCGCACTTCACTTATAGATTTAAAATGGTTTCAGTAAATGAGGCACAGGCTGATAGATGTGTGCCCCGCTGAACCATGGACAAATGAGTATCCAAAGCAAAGGGTGAAAGTCCTCCTGGACCAACAACTGTTAAAGGGGTTGTCTCATCCCAGCATTTGGTAGCCGTTTATGCTGGTTACCAAGCAGAGCTTGTGAAATGGAGGGATGTGTTTCTCCTCCCAGCAGGTAGTATCTTCACTCTCTGCAGACACATGCCCCCAAGTGTGCACGTGATGATTAATTATCTGTGAGTGGGGTGAGGGGAGGGGGGTTCTTCTCAGCTGCCATAGGTATAATTAGAATTTAAAAGCTAAGTGTAACTCGATTGTGTATATCTACATTTCTCGCTCTCTACATACTTTGTAACTAGAATGGGCATCTGTCTTTTAGGACTCTGGGAAAGCTGGGTGATTTTTTTTCTCTGCTTTATCGGTTTATGTTTACATGGGACTGCACATGTGTTGCAATTTTTTACGTGGGACTGCACATTAGTTTTGTTCTCTCCGTATGTAATTTGCATGGGACTGCTGTGTTCGCTTTCTGATTTACGTGGGACTGTACATGATCTCTCTGCTGCAGGACCTCTGATCGCAGTCAGTGAATGACAACCTGTCCCGCACACTACATTGCCTGCCTGTCCCGCACACTACATTGCCTGCCTGTCCCGCACACTACATTGCCTGCCTGTCCCGCACACCACATTGCCTGCCTGTCCCGCACACTACATTGCCTGCCTGTCCCGCACACTGCATTGCCTGCCTGTCCCGCACACTGCATTGCCTGCCTGTCCCGCACACTGCATTGCCTGCCTGTCCCGCACACTGGATTGCCTGCCTGTCCCGCACACTGCATTGCCTGCCTGTCCCGCACACTGCATTGCCTGCCTGTCCCGCACACTGCATTGCCTGCCTGTCCCGCACACTGCATTGCCTGCCTGTCCCGCACACTGCATTGCCTGCCTGTCCCGCACACTGCATTGCCTGCCTGTCCCGCACACTGCATTGCCTGCCTGTCCCTCACACTTCATAGCCCTACCGTCCGTCAGACTTCATTGCCTGCCTGTCCCGCACTGCATTGCCTGCCTGTCCCGCACACCACATTGCCTGCCTGTCCCGCACACTACATTGCCTCAGCTTCACCTCTGATTGCAGTCAGTGAATATCTCATCTGCGACCTGGGTGGGACAGAACGGCCTCAACGGGCTCAAACTCCGTTGCGAAGAACATATAAAGCAGCCCGTTCTCTTAAACCATAGCACTTTGCTAATGGTAACCAAGGATGGACATGCTTAGATTTTTGCTCCCCTTATTTTAAACTCTGATCTTTGTAGTGAGGCGACCCCTTTTAAAAAGCTAGATTTTAGTAAATATAGGTTCAGATCTAAACCACCGCCTTCATCCATCTTATCAGGCGTTGTGTGAGACATGCAAAACTTAGGTTTACCATTTCTAGAAACGAAGTTGGTATTTTAAAAGAAAAATTGGGAGAACTTTCAGATTTAAGGCGTTTCTGGATGGTAAAATCAAACTATTAAAGGGGTTTTACCACAATCTCATCTCATACCTCCTGCATTTAGCTCTGTGTGCTCAGAAAGGGGCGTGTGTGATAAGTTTGAATTACATATCATGCGGCCCAGCAGGATGACATCACCATGTGTTTCCTCTCTCTAGTCCAAGAAAGATCTGTTTGTGTACAGCATTGTGAGTAGCTGGGTGGTAATGTTTTTGCTTCACAGCACAAGGGTCCTAGGTTCAAATCCCTGCAGGAACCAAACCTGTGTTTTTTTTTCACTTCATCAATGCACAGACCTGATTGAGTTTTTTTATTTTATTTATTTATTTGCACTGTTTGACTAATTACTAAAGAGTACAGAGGACGGGAGTAGAGTGATAGCACCTGGGGTTTGAACACTCACTAGCTACCTGAGAGGAGAGGTGATGTCTGAGCATGTGCAGTCAGGAATGAGGAGCTCTCAACCCTGGTCGTATCCCCTGGAGATGAGCTGTAAACAATGGATCACTAAAGGAGCAGCTAAAGCAAAAACGGTGCAGAATTTTTAATAATGATGAATGGTGAACACGTTTGTTATTTCATCTGCGAGCTTCCCACCTCAATTTTACTTCGTGGCAAAACCCCTTTAAGTGCTATTGATTATCAGATGCATCAGTTGTGACATAAGTTGCTTTTCCCCATATAGATACTATTGTTTGCTCTCTCTTTCCCTCCTACTTGATTCTCTTCTGAAAGTAAGCTTGACCTTTCATGGCAGAAATATTGGCAAATGCCTGATGATGCTTTTTACACTGCCGTCAGCTTGTCAGTCTTAACACGTTTCCAAGAAAGCTTAGCAGCCAAAAATATGGTTTCCACAGTAACTGTGAAGCCCTCATTTGCGCTGCTGAGAAGTTTGGTTTGATATCTTCGTGGACAGTTACAGTTTGTATCACCTGTTTACGGTGCCCTTTTCAAGTGCCAAGTAACTGAGCTTGGCCTGTGCAGCATCAATATACTTGGTCTTAAAACAGAATGAAGCTGCCGTCATAACAAGATGTGATCTTCATGCAAAACAGCAACTTTTTTTCCTTTTAATAGTTGCTGGATTGAATGGGTTACGGCTAGAAATCTGACCAGTGGAAACAGCCCAGATTTGACAGCGTCAGCTATATCGTGGACTCATTAACTATGAGCAGATGTGAGCGGCGCTGCCATTTATTTGATTTCTCGCAGATGTTCATGTTTTTATGTAGTTTGTGTGTCTGGCAGGATGGCAAGATGGGTCATTTTACGTGACGAATCGTCCATGTTCAGCACTTTGTTTGGGTGGCCCAAGAGAATCCTAATTGCTGGCCATACACATGGGATTTTGAGGTACTTTGTGTAAAAATAGTGAATATATTATATGATGAATACTTGAATGGTGCAGCATAACTAGTTGCTTCTTCACACAGCAGCGTTTAAGTGTTCAAAGTCTCTGAACTTAAACTCAAAGATATTCTTTAGTGCCAAAGTAATTTTTTTTTTTCCCTAAACCTTTAAGAAAACCAAACCACAGTAACGTGGCACGTGTCTGTCTGGTGAGGGGCGGTATTTTGCATTCTGGCAACCTGTACGAAAGTCAGAATTCGAGTCAGCATTTGTATGTCATGTTCTTTAACCTGGATCAGGGACACAGTGGTTCTCCTTTAAGGGGGTTTTGCCATGAAGTAAAATTGACGTGGGAAGCTTGCAAATGAAAAAACAAACATTTTCACCATTCATTATTATTAAAAATTCCGCACCGTTTTTGTTTTAGTTGCTCCTTAAGTGATCCATTGTTTACAGCTCATCTCCAGTGGATACGACCAGGGCTGAGAGCTCCTCAGTCCTGGTCGCACATGCTCAGGCATCACCTCTCCTCTCAGGCAACTACTGAGTGTTTAAACCCCAGGTGCTCTCATTCTACTCCTGTCCTCTGTACTTCTTAGTAATTAGTCAAACAGTGCAAATAAAGAAACCTCAATCAAGTTTGTGCATTGATAAAGAGAAAAAAACAACAAAAAACACAGTTTTGATTCCTGCAGGGATTTGAACTTAGGACCCTTGTGCCTGGAGGCAAAAACTTTACCTCTCCGCTACTCACAATGCTTTACATAAACAGATCTTTCTCTGACTACAGAGAGGAAAGGCCTGGTGATGTCGGCCTTCTGGATCACATGATATGCAATTCAAACAAATCACACACCCCCTTCTGAGCACACAGAGCTTGATGCAGGAGGTATGAAATGAGATTGTGACAAGTCCCCGTTAAAATCCATTCACTTGGTAATTAGTGGCTCAGGGCATGTGAACATGTTGTGATACAATCCAGGATTTTCATTAGATGTTTGAATAAGAAAATCATAAATATCTGCAGCAAAAGGGGAATTTATACTGAAAACTTTACCCTACAGAAAAAATAAACCTTTGGAGTGCTCTTAAAGGGGTTGTCTCACTACAAGGATTGTTTTTTATGTTAAAGCTCTTGCTAAAAAAGTCACTTAGCAATATATGTCCATTAACCGAGTCTTGCCTATTCCTAGATATGCCCTCTTATATGGGCTGCCCCCCTGGTCACTATAGCTACAAACCTGTTGAATCTCTCCTGATAGGCTGTCAGGCCTGGTCACTATAGCTACAAACCTGTTGAATCTCTCCTGATAGACTGACAGTGCTGATCGCTACAGACCTGGTGTCCTCAGTAGCTCGTCACTGCAGGCCAGTAGTAGCCAGTAAACCACTGAATTAAAAAATGAAACTAAGAAAACAGGACTGAGGTGAGATGAATTGATGTAGTGAGACAACCCCTTTAAATCTTCTCAGAAACCAAAACTTTAAAGGGAACCTGTCACATAGGTTATGCCCCCCTTGCTGAGGGCAGCACAAGCTAGTGTCAGACCTGCTGTTTCCAGCGCTGTGTCCCTTATTCTGGAATATGCTGCAGTTTTAGAGCTTTTACCCCTCACATCTTATTCATGAGTAGCTGTTAGCTCCACCCACCAATGGCTAGCTCTGCCTACTGACAGTTATTCACATGTTTCTATCTATTCAATGTAATAGGTTTGTCAGTTGAGTAGCCTCAGATGGGCGGGGTTTGAAAACAACTGAAACTCTGAAGGACTCTTCGAATGACTCTTCTGGCTGAAAACTGCAGATTTGAGCATTAAATACACGAAAACTCCAGCATCTTACAGAATAAAGGACACAGCGCTGGAAACAGCATGTCTGACACTACCTTGTGCTGTCCTCAGCCAGGGGGAGCAAGAACTATGTGACAGATTCTCTTTAAAAGCTCTACTGTTTGTACTTCTTTTTCTATTTGCTGTGTTCACACAGGATTTTCTGTGGACTTCCCCTGTGAGTTTATGCAGGTAAATCCACTGCAGAATAGAATTCCAGGAAAGTGGAGGAGATTTTACAAATGTCATCGCCATGCGGCAGACCTTTTTCTGTGCAGTAATAATTATTTTGCAGATTTTCACTACCACATTTACACATGGCTGATAAGGTGAGAATTTTGTTGCAGAATTTTCTGCATTGACATTAGTGGGAGAAGGCAAGATCCAAAAACAAATTTTTAAGTTAATGTGGAAAAATCTGCAATAAAATCGTCATCAGATTGCCCCATGTGAACTTGCCTTTAAAGGGGTTTTCCAAGACTTTTAAAAACCCACTTACCAATTTCCACTGTATTAAGGTAGAAATTTAACCCATACTGATCTCCAGCGCTGCGGGAGATCGTGTGTCGTCATCCCCTCCCCCCTCGCTGGTCCCTCACTGATGACATCACATTCATGGATCACATGATGATGCAGCCAGTCACGGACCTCTGTGGTCACCTGCTGTAAATGGAAACATGTGACTGCTTATGCCAGAGATTGATTGCAGCATCATGTGATCCATGAACGAGACCTCATCAGTGAGACACCGGGGTGGGGAACACTAGATCTCTGGCAATGCTGGAGCGGTGGTGATGGTAGAGTTAGGTATGCTTTAATTTTCTTTAAAAAAAAAAATTGCTAGGATTTTATCATATTTGTGGGACATACTTCGGTGATATTGCAGCGCATTTACGCCCCGAAGTACGTCCCACAAATATGACGTGTGAACACCCCCTAACGTTCGAAATCAAAAAAGAAAGCCACTAAGTCTTCTAATAGATTGACACTTCCTGTTCTTTAGAGAGAACTTTTCAGTTGTCTCTTCATTATCCTCAGGGTTACTATGAAAGGTGACACCAATGTGTAGATAACGCAGGTTCTCATGATTCCCAATATGAGACAGTCACAGCTCACCCTCTTCCCCTCCCTACACAATCACTTCTCACCAGATCGTAAAGCATGTCTAAATATTCTCCAGTAGTGGTCAATTAGTCAGCTTCTGGTAACGTAAATCTCTCTCTACATGCTGTTAGGTGGAGCTCAGGCAAGATGGATGCCCCCATAATTGCAAACAGAAAATGGAATAAAAAAAATCTACAAGCCTAAAAGAAAAAACGCTAAGGGGGATAGAACATGTAGGGGTATCTGGTCTTAAAGGGAACCTGTCACATAGATTATGCCCCCATAGCTGAGGGCATCACAGGCTAGTGTCAGACATGCCGTTTCCAGCGCTGTGTCCCTTACTCTGTAAGATGCTGTAGTTGTAGAGCATTTACCCCTCAAATCTTATTCTTGAGCAGGTGTTAGCCCCGCCCACCAAAGGATAGCCACGCCCACTGGCATTTATTCACGTTTCTACCTATTCAAAGTAAAAGGTTTATCAATTGAGGGGGCTGGGTTAGCTCAGGTGGGCGGGGTATGAAAAAACTGACTCTTTGAATGACTCTTCTGGCTGAAAACTGCAGATTTGAGCACTAAATACTCTTAGGGCTTGTTCACACGGAGTTTACATGCAATTCTTTTCAAGACGGACCCGAGCTGCGCTTTTGAAACACGCAGCGGCAATCCCTCGCCTGAACGCCACTGCGTGTTCGTCATAGACAGCAGTGATAATCTCACTGCTAATTGTTAGATCCGTCTTGGGGACCGACAGTGCGGACCCCAAGACTGATCCTAAAAGCGCTTGTAACACGGAGTGTATACTCCGTGTGAACAAGCCCTAAGGGACACAGCGCTGGAAACAGCATGTCTGTCACTAGATTATGCTGTCCTCAGCAAGGGTGGCAAAAGTAATGTGACAGGTTCTCTTTAATTACTAAAAACAATTCTCAGTGATACATTTCCTTAAAAGTACTGTAGACTAGGTCTCTTATGCATTGATAAGGAACATGGTCATATTTAGATGCGAATACCAAATGTGTATGCGCTTTGGCTGTCTGGCTCCTGGTTTTTCCAGCCCTGCATGATATGATGATTTGTAAAAGGCTATGGGGTGTAATACCTTTCACATTTATTTTTACTTCAATAACCACTGAATTAAAACATTAGAATTCATATTATACCCCCATATCCATATACTTGCTAAAAGAGGCCTGGCCCATTCTAAAAATGTCTTCCAGAACTTATCATAAGCACCTTTAAGTTGGTTAGCTTTTGTTATAAAAAATAGCATAAAATTTCAGGAATGTGAAAAGACCAATCCAAGTAAATCAGGATCAGCCTTTATGAATGAAGGTTAGGGAGCGTTCCCCCGGCACAGGACAAATACCGGCCAGTTTGCCGGCCGTTATTTGTCCTGTTTTGTGGCCGTCCCCACGGCCGCGGGGGGGACGGCTTTTCTCCACGATGAGCCCTTCCTCTTCACATTGGCTTGCACAGATTCCGTCCGGAAACTGGACAGAAGATTGTGCAAGCACAATGTTTGGCGGCCGGACCGTGGGCGGCAAAACCGCTGGACGGAAAACCCGTGCCGTGGGGACATGCCCTTATAGTTGTCACTTATGTCTATTAAACAGATCATCACAAAGCCCTCTGCTTCTGTAAAAAAATAAATAAATAAGACCTCCATCCACCAGAATTTTAATAGGGAAGCATGTATCCTCTCTGACTGGAAAGAGGGGTGATACAATAGACAACAGTTTGTGCATCCCCCCATTATGGGTCACAGGGATGCTGTGGAGGGGGAACGATGGCCATGGCAGGGCTTTTCTTCCATCTTCCCACCATTCCTTTTCAGCAACACCGAACCAGTAAGTAAAATTTGAGTTTACTTGTCAACTTCAAACAAGTACTTCGCCGAAGATAATGCAACCAGAGCTTTGATCCTGGTATTCTCGGAAAGGTTATATTGTGGACAGATTTAGATCTCTCTGATATTAGCTTTCCAGGCAGCCATTAACAGCATAATATATTACACATGTCCTTGGCTGTCATCTTTGTAATGTCATCACAGTTTCAGTATCCCCCATGAGTATCCTGATTGACAGGGCTGATGAGAAAGGAAGATATGGACCTGACGTCTCTCTGTAGCATACTACAATTTGTCTAGTGCTGCTTAAAAAGCTGGTGTGGAATTAAGTCTGGCTGTAAATTGTTTTGGACCACAGTACAGTGATCCTGAAACATACAATATTCATTGGTTCCTGGGCAAGCATTGTATGTTGAAACAATAAGGGTATGTTCACACGGCTTATTTTCTCGCGTCATTGCGTGTGTATTTTGCCGCGTATTGTGTGCCACATTTATGGTAATTCATAGCTCTCAGAGAGAGCTGTGGATTACGCGGCGTCTCCCCGCGCGTACAATACGATCGTATTGTACGCGCGGGGAGAATAGATATGTCAGTTGTTAGCGGCGATTATGCGCCGCTGACCATGCATGTCAATGTGGCCAGCCAGATTTGAAATCAGTCTGAAAACCGACCGGAAAATGTCCCCATAGACTTTGAAAGAAAATCCATTCAGTAGTCTACACCGAACGGATTTTCAACCGCTGGCGTTCTGAAAAACTTTACACATGCACAATCTTCTGGCCAGTTTTCAGGCAGAAGATGTGCAATGCAATGGTTATGGGGCACGGGCGAATCCTCAAGCCGCGGACAGAACCGTCCCTTAAAACTATCCGACAGATGTCAAAATACAGGCTGGATTCTAAAACAAAATCTGACCGGGATTTGTTACTGCCGTGTGGACACACCCTAAGGGCGCATCACCACAGCAGTGGACAAATACCGGCCGGTTTTTGCGGCCGTCCGCAGGGCAGCGGGGGGGACGGCTTTTCTCCGCGATGAGCGGAGAACAGCCTTCACCCCTCTCATTGAATTGTTCATATTCCGTCCGGAAACCGGGCGGAAGAATGAACATGTTCAATGTTTTGCCGCCGGCGGCAAAACCGTCAGGCGGAAAACCCGTGCAGTGGGGACTGCTGCACAGGTTTTCCATAGAGCACAATTGTGCTCATTTTCGGCCGGTTTTTCAGGCGGTCTGAAAAAACCGCAAACCGGCTGAAAAAACTGTCCGAAAACCCGTGCCGTGGGGACATGCCCTAAGGCTATGTTAACACGGTGCAATTGTGGGGACGTATTTCGTCCGCAATTACACTGTGTGCTCAGGTGGTGGCCGGCAGCCCGCCGGCCCCATAGAATTTCATTATTCACGGCGTGTAAACGCCGTGAAAAATTGACATGTCAATTCTCTCCCCGCTCGACATATTGTCCGGGCGGGGAGAGGAGACATAATCCATAACGCTATGAGAACTGTGGATTACCGTTATGACTGGGATGTATCTTGCCCCGTATTTAGCGCAGTACGGCACAAATTACAGGGCGAGACACGTCCCAATAATTGCTGTGTGAACATAGCCTAAGAGTATGGAAGACTGGTAATTGGTTCTGAACCACAAAATGTCACCCAACATCATGCAAAATGAGGATTTGAGAAAATAAAACCGATGAAAGATAAAGCAAGTCCTTGCATATAACATTCATAAAGAGATGTCGGAAGCCGGAAATTAATTTGTATTTGTAAGATCGGCGCTTCTTTCAGTCTTGTACTTTATGCATAATGTACCAGAAAAAAACAGTGGCCATCCTCACCTGGCACCCATAAGAGTCATTCATCCTAGCACATGTAACGAGCAGTACCACACTGTACTGTAGAGAGGTGCTACTTAGACCACCAATCACTGCATAAACTGCACTAATACAGATGTTTTACAAGTAAAATGTTCATGATCACCTGAGCCACAGATCAGCAGTGTCTATGACATTGTATGATGCGTGTGAGTTCAAGATACAATGTCACAAGAAAGACCATTGTATGTTGAAAATATAGTATCTTGAAGGAACACTGTATGAATATTCAGTGCACCAACAATAAGAAAAATATCACAGACCGAGCTGAAGGTCTAATGCGTTATACTACGGACAGTAAGTCTTTGCTGGGTGTGTAGCTAGTGTCATAAAAGAACTGAGTGGCCACCACAAAATGGCGTCATAAAATACATTAAAGACTACATAATATATAAAAATATTGTGCGAGTGGCTGATGGATATGAAGCATTGCAGGATAGACTTGCCAGGAACGGTGGTGTGTGCTTCTAAAGACCATATGCTTGGACTAATGAGCTGTGACATTGGTTAGTGCCATGTAATGTACAGATTTCTGGATGCAGTCATTATTAGCCAGCAGCGCTGGAGGCTATGAGCAGCTTCATTTCCATGTGAATGGTTTTTAAGTGATCCAATGGAATGTATAACTGGAAAAGTCTTGCTTCTATTGGCAGTTCTCACATCCAGCAAACTGGGACCTGTAGGGTATCAAGAATCACTTCTTGTAACCAGTGTTGAACTTGACCTTGGGGATGCATGTACTAAGTGTATATATAATACACACATGCCAGATTAGCAGGTGCTTAAAGGACGAAACCAATTAATGAATGGTGAAACTGAACAAGATGTAATGTTCCTACCACTATTTCACAACCTACAAATAATGTATAGACTGACAATCTGATTGAGCTTATGCAGAGAACACCACGTTATCCTCTTTCTGATCCGTTTCAATTTAGATAGGGGATTGGTGATGAGTTGGGCTTAGTTAAGCGGGTTGGACTTTCGGTGCTTTCACACGGTGAGGTATTGGTGGATTTTTTTCACTTTCAGTACTGCACTGCCATTAAACTGCCTTTTATTACCACAAAATTAGAAACCAATACAGAGGATCTATACGTGTCCTAAAAAATGCCATAATTACTAAGGTTATGTTCACACGGCTTAAAATTGGACGTATTTCAGTCTGTAATTGCGCGCCGGAGTGCGCAAATTACGGCTGGAAGACGTCCCAGTCATTACGGTAATCCACAGTTCTCATAGAGAACTATGGATTACGTCTCCTCTCCCTGCTCGGCGAATACGCCGAGGGGGGGGGGGGGAGATAAGTACGGATACGCGCCGCTGTTAATGAATGTCTATCGGCCGGCGAGGTGCCAGTCCCCCGCTCCCGCCCCCACGGCGTAATTGCGGGGCGTAATTACGCCCTGCAAATAAGCCGTGTGAACATAGCCAAAGAAAGGCTACCTAACCAAAACAGCAGGGTTAACGCCCTGAGAAGGGCGGCCCTGCGCAGGAACCAGAGCTGCAACAAGAGATACTAATTCGCTAAATTCCAACAACAAGGATGTAACCATTAAAGCAAATCAGAAGGAGCTTGCAAGGGGCTGGGGAGAAAGTGCAGTGTATGAGTCTGTCTGCTGTATAGAGAATCCACTGTTGTAATGTTATTATAAGTAAACTTTAGAGACGCTCCCTGCTTCATCGCTCTCTGGTCACCCCCTCCTTCTCACCCCTGCAGCTGTTCATAAGCTGCATCCTTTGTTTATATTCTCCCCTGAGCAGATAAGAGGTAAGGAACTCACTTTGTGGCAAAACCCCTTTAAATGGATCTTTTTCAACTGAATCTTCAACAGATTTTGTTCTCTTTTCAAATCATTATTGTCTATGGTACCTGTCAATACTCATCCACGTGTGTGAGAACACAATTTGTCGAAAGCATCCTACGGGTATGTTCACATGTCAGATTTTTGCTGTTGGGAAATCTGACGTGTAATCCTTGGCAGAAATCCAAGCTGAGGCGTACCTCCATTTCTGTGGGGCTATTGTGACTCATTGCATAGCATATCTATTTTTTTTTATGCACCACAGATTTGAAATTGTGTTGTATTTGTGTGACATGTCATCTGGGCAGTCCCCGCCGGGCCCTGCATTATTGATAGGTCTCTGTTGGCCTCCCTCCTGTCAACTATACAAACACATTGAAATATGATATGCAGCCCAAGATTAAAGGGATTGTACAATCAGCATGTTAGGCATTAAAGATCTCCGCAGTTGGGAATAGTGCTAACGATAATAATGAAAAATAATAATATAGTAATAAAAGGATGTTATTGACATGGAGCAAAGCATTACCTTCTAGTGAAATAGGATTTTGCAGCTTTCTGACGCAGATAATGGAGAGGTGGCTGCTGTTGACTTCTGGGGCAATTCTGTGTATACTCGCTCGGTTGTTCTATGGACTCTCATAGCAGTGAACTGATAGAGCCGCCGTATGCAGCGGTCCCTCCACTAACTGCAGCGGTAAGCTGCCAAATCCTGTTTCCCCCAGACAGACATACCCTCTTCAGTCCCGAGGCTACCCAATGAAAGCCCAATAGCTTCTGGAACAAAATCTGGTGACGGGGAACCTATCTAGAACAATTAAAAAATATACTGCAGAGAATTTTATTTATAAAAATGTCCAGGTTTTTGGGGTTTTTTTTTTTCATTGTTGCTACTTAGTCATCAAAGTGGGAGAGGCCTGAAAGCTGCTAACATTTTAGTGGTGGAAACTTCAGATTGTGGCTCAGGGATAGTCAAGGATGCACTTAATTTGAGGCATGCCCTTGTTCATTTTTCATATAATACTTTTGTGTGTTAAGCTATGTCTACACTGCAGTGGACAAAAAACAACCAGAAAACCAAATGCTACAAAAGTTTTTTTGTCCACTGCCTGTCAAAAGCAGCTTAAAAATCGGCCGGTATTTGGAAACGCATTTTGGAGCGTTTTTTTTTTTTTTTTTTTTGCAGACATCCTCAACCTATCGAGTTCATGGGAGCTGTTTTCAGTCATTATTTCAGGGTTTTTTGAAAATGAAAAACGCTGAAAAAACAGACCATTGTCTGTGCAGTGGAGACATAGCCTAAGACTGTCAGATAAGACACCGAATGCTTACAGAGCCAAAGGCAAGACTGTATATTATGCAGTTATATTAGTTATAGGGAGTTTTGTCCCTGTTACAGTAATAATGTGTGAGTAGGGAGCGGGTGGATGTTTTTTCCTTTTTAGGGATACCCTGTTTCCCCAAAAATAAGACAGGGTCTTATATTAATTTTTGCTCCTAAAGACGAGCTAAGACTTATTTTTAGGGGATGTTTTATTTTTCTATGAACAATAATTCACATTTATTGTTGAACAAAACATCAACATGTATTAATTTATTGTAGTGATTTCATCACAAACATCAGCATAAGCAGCCAAACTCTGAATTGCATAAAAAAAAAAAAATGCACCATGTCTTATTTTCGGGGGTGTCTTATTTTCGGGGAAAATACACACTTAAAGAATAGATGAAATAGTGTGCTTTCACTAATTATGTGTACATTTATTCATTTACATAGAGATGCACTACTTGTGATTTTAAGAAACACAAGTGTATAGTTAGGGTTTTCCCCACAAGAATTCTAAGCTTGAGTCCAGCTCAGTCTGCCAGGTGCAATACTGGTAGGAGACGCTGCTGATACAGCGTTACGGTATTTTCACACCTGCTGTAAGAATTCCTGGGCACACATGTCTCCGCAGTGGTAACAGAAAGCTCTTCTGTTTGTCGGGATCTCCAAATGAAACGTCATCTGTTTCCTACCAGCGTTGGAATGACTTCTGATATTACATCTCTGTATTTGGTTAGCTGTGGCCTTCATGTTCATGTTTGCCTTTTGTTATTGCTGCTGGTGCTAGAAATAGATCTGGAGTAACAGGCATGGCCATAAACCTTACAGGCTTCCAAAGACTGCTTTGAGGAATGACTCTTTAGCCGGCACCTGTTAGAGAAACAACATTCCCATTCCTTTTTGGACTTTTTTTATTATTATTATTTTTTGTTAATGCAAATAGATTAAATGGATCTCTTAGTGTATATCCACACGGTATGGGTTTTCAGTCGGATTTGGAAACTGACTGTCTACAATTCCTGTAGACATCAGTAGAAAATCCGCCCAGTATTCTACACTGCACGGTTTTTCTACTGGACTTCTTTTTCCACACCACCGATGTTCCGAAAAATTCGGAACATGCACAATGTTCCACCCTGTTTTCGGACAGAAGATGTGCTTTTAAGTGGTTACGGGCGAATCCGCAAATCGCGGACAGAACCGTCCCCCAAAACCATTCAAAAGACTATAAAATGCCAACCAGATTCTTAAACCGAATCTGAAAGGCATTTTACAACTGCCATGTGGCCGTAACCTAAGGCCTTGTCCCCATGGCACAGGTTTTCAGCCGGTTTTACAAAACCGAAAACCGGCTGACAAACTTTAAAATGGACGTCTATGGAAAACCCGCGCAGCAGTCCCCACTGCACGGGTTTTCTGCCCGGCGGTTTTTTAGACCGCTAGCGGTCCGAAAAACATAGAACATATTAGTTCTTCCGTCCAGTTTTCGGGCGGAATATGAACATGTGTATGCTAAGGAGGCGCCGCCCCCATGCGGCCGTGTGCACAGCCCAAAAACAGTGCAAATATCGGTCAGATAAACCGGTATTTGTCCTATGCCGTGGGGATGCACCCTTAGGATGCTCACATGGCTGAATTTTCACCATCCAAATACGTGTCAAAACCTTGTCTAAAAAGCGCCTCAGTACAACACTTCTCAGATGAGATTTTCCAACACTGTTTTCTTTCTGAAACACCCATACAAATTAATAGCCACGGCAAAAAAAAAACGTGTCTAAAACCGCGCAGAGGTTTTGAAGCTCTCCATTGATTTCTATGGGGATTTTCAGTGTTGAAAACGCTTTTAGAATTGATGACACTTCTTTTTTCCGCATCCACAATAGCGTCCAAAGGGGCGTAGAAAATGCACAGAAAAACTTTAACTACAACACTGTTTTACATAGGAATCAATGAGAATGCACTGGGGGAGTTTTGGAGGCTTTTTGATGTTTTTTTGGGGTGAGGAGGCGCAACGAAGACCATGTCAAAATCAGCCGTGTGAATATAGGGAACGTTCACTTAAAGTTTTTTCAAGTGTAAAATTACACTTTCAAATCTGCTTAAAAAAACCCGCCTGAGGTGGATTTTTAAAAAATCCTATCCCCACTGTTTCCTATGGGGATTTCACATTCGAAAAGCGCCTCAAGAATTGACGTCACTTATTTTTACGGCTGTAATTGCATCAAGTCTTCTAATTAAGCTTGTGAAATATGCTTCATGTGAATGACTTGGTGTATTTTACATTATATTCAATGAAGGAAGATTGGAAGCTTGTCGGAGGCTCTGAGCTGACTGAGCACCTTGATCTTGAGATCAGAAATAAGTTTGCACCATTGCATACACCTCAGACAGCAATGTGCACTCAAGTACTGAACTCATTCAATTGTCTATGGAAAAGTTGCGTTTTGCAAAAGATACAGTAGGAGTACACCAGACAGAAACCTGTATTACCGGAGTCCAATGATCATAAGCACTTTGGCCAACCAAGTTATAATACAGCAGACAGCCTTTGTGCACAGGGCTCTCTCCTGCCCAAGTAATATACTGATCCACAGGCAAGACGCAGGATCATCAGTGAAAATGCAAGTTTACTTTTATAAAACGTATCCAGCCTTGGTAACAATTTATTTCCAATCTTGAGACTTTAGCCAACATTTGTTTAAAATCTGTTGTATATGATCCACAAACAATATTGAAGTTTACTCAGTCTATTTCAAACTGGCACCAATAGTGTAGATCAGGGGTGTCAAACTCGTTTTCACCGGGGGCCACATCAGCCTCACGGTGTACCTTAAAGGGCCGACATAATTTTAGAACTACTTGTAGGTAGATAAGTGGCTATAAAGCCCCCTGTAGATGACAGTTATATCTGCCCATGTAGGTAGATAGGTATTTTTCCCCCTGTAGCCAGTTAGTAATATGCTTCCTGCAGCCAGGTAATATGTCCCATATAGAAAGGGAGATGCCCCACATAGCCCCCCTGTAGCCAGGGAGATGCCCCCTAGTCCCCCGGTAGCCAGGGAGATGCCCCACATAGGCCCCCTGTAGCCAGGTAGCTGCCCCATAGTCCCCCAGTAGCCATGTAGCTGCCCCATAGTCCCCCAGTAGCCATGTAGCTGCCCCATAGTCCCCCAGTAGCCATGTAGCTGCCCCATAGTCCCCCAGTAGCCATGTAGATGCCCATTGTCCCCCAGTAGCCATGTAGCCTGCCCCATAGTCCCCAGTAGCCATGTAGCTGCCATATCCCCCAGTAGCCAGGCAGATGCCCCATAGTCCCCCAGTAGCCATGCAGCCCCAGTAGCCAGGCAGATGCCCCATGGTCCCCAGTAGCCAGAAAGATTCCCCAGTAGCCAGGCAGATGCCCCATAGTCCCCAGTAGCCAGGCAGATGCCCCATAGTCCCCAGTAGCCAGGCAGATGCCCCATAGTCCCCAGTAGCTAGGCAGATGCCCCAGTAGCCAGGCAGATGCCCCATGGTCCCCAGTAGCCAGGCAGATGCCCCATGGTCCCCAGTAGCCAGGCAGATGCTCCATAGTCCCCAGTAGCCAGACAGATGCCCCAGTAGCCAGACAGATGCCCCATGGTATCCAGTAGCCAGACAGATGCCCCCCTAATGATTATAAAATTAAAAAAAGCGACTTACCTACAGTCCGTGCAGCGCGGTCCGGTTCTGGGAGCTGCGTGAGGGCGTAAGCAGCGTGACGTCACGCCGCTTACGCCCTCACGCAGCTCCCAGAAAGACCCAGCGTCACAGGGGGCGTGAGTAAAGTGATGCGTCACGCCCCCTGCGACGCCGTATGTACAGCGCTCACCGAGCGTTGTACATACAAAGGGAGAAGGTGGGAGGGAAACGATCCCTCCTGCCTTCTCCCTGTACTAGCTGACTGACTCTGTAGTCAGGGAGATCGCGGGCCGGAAAACACAAGGCGCCTTGTGTTTGACACCTGTGGTGTAGATGGTATAATGCAGGTTCGCTGTGGTCAAACAGCAGTTTGGATGTTTTGGAAGCCACCTGCCTTCTTCCTCATGCATGAATTACCTGTCCACTGTAAGGCTATGTTCACACGGCTTATTTTGGGACGGATTTCATTCCATATTTCGTGCCGTACTGCGCTCCAATACGGCTGAAATCCGTCCCAGTCATTCCGGTAATCCACAGTTCTCATAGAGAACTATGGATTCCGTCTCCTCTCCCCGCTCGGCGAATACGCAGAGCGGGGAGAAAGTGACATGTTCATTATCCTGGCGGGATACGCACCGTAGATAATGAATGTCTATGGGGCCGGCGAGTAGCCGGCCCCCCGGTGCACGGCAGCTGGCGTAATTGCGGGCACAATCCGTCCCCGCAATTACATCAGGAATAAGCCGTGTGAACTAGCCCTAACACTACTTTAGTGAAGAAAAAACAACAACAATCTTTTGGTTAGATAGGGACAAGAAATCTCAAGCTATGCCAATAGCGGGCAAAGCTGTCTTTGGCAACCAGATTTCCAATATGGAGGGCACTTCTTAAAAGGCAGAAAGTGACATGTCAATTATTCACGGCGGGATACGCGCCGTAGATAATGAATGTCTATGGGGCCGCCACCCCCCCCCCTGCCCCCCCGGCGAGGCCCACGGCGTCATTGCGGGCAAAATCCGTCCCTGCAATTACGCTGTGGCTAAGCCCTGTGAACATAGCCTATAAGTCAGGGCTGTCAAAAACAATTTTTAATGAGGGCCAGATCCTTATTATAGTTACCCATTGGAGGTTGGTTACGAAGCCTGGGTAGGGCTGTCAGTTGTGCCACCATCTGTGAGTTTCTGAATAAAGCAGTAGGAAGGTGTGAACTGGAGCTCAGAATCCAAGATGGTGCCTACTCCCTGTACTGGCAGTGCCCTCTCTGTCAAGCCCTAGCTGTGTCTTCTGGGTGAAATGGAGAGCTAATCCTGTGTCTGGAGCTTGACTCTCCCTACTCGCTGTGTCTAATCTCTCAGGGGAGACACAGCTCTAGTGCTTGGAGTTTGACAGCTGATCTAATTGATGCATTCTAGATTAGTGGTGGCTGATCTCTAAGAATAGGGACAGAATAAGGGAACCAGCTGCAAAACCATGGCTCGCACGAGTCTGAATAGAGCCCAGTCCTGCTACTCCATTCAGTCTATAGCACTGACAGAAAAGATGTTGATTGGGCAACCCCTTTAGGCATTTGGTTTAGTCTGATCATTTAACAATCACCTGTATAGGATGAGGGTTACATAATTGTAATATAATATTAGTATTTCCTGCTGGTCCCTTAACAATGATGTACAAAAATCTATAGATATTTGTTCCTGACAGTTCAAGAAGTACGTCACTATTGTGGGTGTGCACACAGCCTGACTAATGGCAAGATTCATAGAAGGCTTTTCTGATTAGAAGTAAGCTTCTTAAGTGGTAAGACTTAGAATTTGTTTTCTTGAGTACGGTGCTGAAAATAGTGTGTGCTATATCCCCAGAGTACAGAGCTAGCCTGTGGGTTACTTTCTTGTGAAATGTTTTACATCTTGTATGTTCTGCCATTATCCTTAAAAATCCATTAGGGACCTTACAACGTTTGTTACAGTTATACAAGTAGATGAAACACAGATATCGTTAGTTTCCTTTAAGCCATTGTAAGAACAACAGTATGCTGTAACCTACATTACAATCCTGAGCGTGCCCTGTTATATCTAATTCTGTGAAATACTCTATAGTAATCCTACATGAATATGAGTGGTCAGCCCCTTGAAGTCATTATCGCGGGCTTGGATACATCTCTTCCTGGTCACACTACATGGACAGCATAGCCGATTGCTTGGATTGAAAGACGGGGCGTTATCAAAGTATTCCTTAGCTGAAGTGTTAAAATATCCTTGATTTAGTTAAAAAACCATTCACTTTCTGATGACGCATTTCCTTTAAAACTTATTTTCAGTACCAATTAATGTTAAACATATCTTAAGAATTTTTGGGTTTGGTGATTTTTTTTTTTTTTTCTTTAACCTTTCCCCCTACGCATACGCACACGCACATACACACACATACACGCACACATAAACGCACATATACACACATGCATACACAAACACGCACACATATACGCACACATATAAGCACATATACACACATGCACACATATACGCACATATACACACACGCACACATATACGCACATATACACACACGCACACATACGCACACATATACGCACATATACACACACGCATACATATACGCGCGCACACATATACGCACACATATATTAAAACTTATTTTCAGTACCAATTGAGGGAGACTTTAATGTTAAACATATCTTAAGAATTTTTGGGTTTGGTGATTTTTTTTCTTTAACCTTTCCCCCTACGCATACGCACACGCACATACACACCTACACGCCCACATATACGCGCATATACACACACTCATACACAAACACTCGCACATATACGCACACATAGAAGCACATATACACACACGCTCACATATACACACACGCACACATATACGCACATATACACACACGCACACATATACGCACACATATACGCACATATACACACACGCATACATATACGCGCACACACATATACGCACACATATACGCACACATATACACACACGCATGCACATATACACACGCATGCACATATGCACACGTACACATAT
Organism: Phyllomedusa bahiana; assembly: GCA_025379985.1. Taxonomy (NCBI): domain Eukaryota; kingdom Metazoa; phylum Chordata; class Amphibia; order Anura; family Hylidae; genus Phyllomedusa; species Phyllomedusa bahiana. The sequence goes on along the minus strand of JAODAL010000223.1, from coordinate 225,468 downwards.
ACGCACACATATACACACACGCATACATATACGTACACATACACACACGCCAGAAAACATTAAAAAAAAAAAAATCCTGAAGTTTTTACTCTGGCCACTAAACTTCATAATAGGCAGACACTTCCTGTTCTGTAGAGCGCACTTCTCAGCAGTATCTTCATTATTCTTGCGGGAAGGATTGCAATTAAAGGTGACTAGTATATTTTGATAACACAGGATCCACCATTCACAACAGAAGATGATCACAGCTCGCCCTTTCCCTCTTCCTGCACACTGATTTCTTTCCAGGTCACAGACATGCCTAGAAAACTCTTCCACAGAAGTCAATGAGTCAGCAGCTCCTACTGACAGGTTCCTCCATCCATGTGGCGTCTATAAAGCTTCTCCCTGTTGTACAGGCAAGATGGCTGCCTCATAATCCCAGACAGGAAACCGAATTTAAAAAAATGTAAAATCAGAAATCAAAAACGACTAAGAAGAAATGAATATGTATCAGTATCTGGTTTAAGTTAGCAAAATATATCAGTGATGCCTTCCCTTTAACAACTCCTGTGCTGTGCTTTATCAGTTGAGCGCTGGGCGCTTCTTCAGCAGGTCCGTGTCCTAGGAGGCAAATCCCCTCATCTAGGCTTGGCTGGCGTCTCTCTGCAGTGGATGAGAGACTAGAGAGACTGTTCGGGTGCATTCACACAGCACTGACAAAATGCCGACCGTTATTTTGTCATTTTTTTGCACGTAATTGAGGGCGGCTTTTGTCCACGGTTTGCGGATTCAGCCATCCCCCCTTCACATTGAACTGTCCATGTTCCGCCCGGTTTTCGGGTGGAAGAATGAACATGTTCTACGTTATTTGTTCTGCTGACGGTGTAAAAAAAGGTCCGGCAGAAAATCTGTTCAGTGTGGACTTCTGAACGGATTTTCTATTAAATTCTATGTAAAAGATTGACGGACGGTTTTCAGACCCGAAAACCGTCTGGAAATCCGACTGAAAACCCATGTCGTGTAGACGGGCCCTTACCACCAGGGGTGACGGGACACTTGTTTGCTGAAGACGCCCAGCAAGCAATGTATATGTGCACAGGTGGAGGTGGAAGTTCTGCAGTATGCTTTATTACAGATTTCTTCTAAAATGTGTACATGGTGGTTATATCCAATTTGTTATACCTTCAGCCCACTGGACTAGCCACAGGTCACTGCAGCTATAAGGAGATTGCCACCCCTACTGGACATCCAACATACTGGTGCATCTCAAAAAATTAGAATATCATTGAAATTAAAGTGGTAAAATTTTTTGTTACTCACAAATGTGTTATATTAAACCTTGTAATTTATACTGTAATGAGTCTCTACAATATATGGGTTTCTCTATTTGACTTACATTTTTTATATCAATTATCTTTTCAGTGATATTCTAATGGTTTGAGATGCACTAGTGTATGTATATAGTCACTTATTATCAAATAAAGTCCAGTTTCATTTAGTATTTCTTATTTTTGTGATTTATAATACACACTTCAAAGTATATAGAATATTAACATGACCTGTGGTTTTTGAGTCCTCTCCTGAAGTCAGCTTCTGCCATAATGCTCAGCAGTAACGCATTAGTACACATCTGTGACTCCAGAGCAGAATCCATGTCTCCTTACTCATAGCCACATTGTAGCTGAATACATACACTCACCGGCCACTTTATTAGGTACACCATGCTAGTAACGGGTTGGACCCCCTTTTGCCTTCAGAACTGCCTCAATTCTTTGTGGCATAGATTCCACAAGGTGTTGCAACGATGCTCAATTGGTACCAAGGGGCCCAAAGAGTGGCAAGAAAATATTCCCCACACCATGACACCACCATCACCAGCCTGAACCGTTGATACAAGGCAGGATGGATCCATGCTTTCATGTTGTTGACGCCAAATTCTGACCCTACCATCCGAATGTCGCAGCAGAAATCGAGACTCATCAGACCAGGCAACGTTTTTCCAATCTTCTACTGTCCAATTTCGATGAGCTTGGGCAAATTGGAGCCTCAGTTTCCTGTTCTTAGCTGAAAGGAGTGGCACCCGGTGTGGTCTTCTGCTGCTGTAGCCCATCTGCCTCAAAGTTCGCCGTACTGTGCGTTCAGAGATGCTCTTCTGCCTACCTTGGTTGTAACGGGTGGTTATTTGAGTCACTGTTGCCTTTCTATCAGCTCGAACCAGTCTGCCCATTCTCCTTTGACCTCTGGCATCAACAAGGCATTTCCGCCCACAGGACTGCCGCTCACTGGATGTTTTTTCTTTTTCGGACCATTCTCTGTAAACCCTAGAGATGGTTGTGCGTGAAAATCCCAGGAGATTAGCAGTTTCTGAAATACTCAGACCAGCCCTTCTGGCACCAACAACCATGCCACGTTCAAAGGCACTCAAATCACCTTTCTTCCCCATACTGATGCTCGGTTTGAACTGCAGGAGATTGTCTTGACCATGTCTACATGCCTAAATGCACTGAGTTGCCGCCATGTGATTGGCTGATTAGAAATTAAATGTTAACGAGCAGTTGGACAGGTGTACCTAATAAAGTGGCCGGTAAGTGTATATGTTACATAGTGGTTATAGAAGTTTAGGATTGTCATTATTTTAAAGGGAAGCTGTCCTGTGGAACATATCATCAGATCTGCCAGCATCATATTACAGAGCAAGAGAAGCTGATTGATATATTGTTTCACTACAAATGATTTAGTACAACTTGTAATTTATTGATTTTAAATTCTTGTTTATTCTGGGTTAAGCTGGTTGTTTCACAAAGCCAGAGCCAGCTTCAGACTTGAATTTCCTGCTCATGCTGTGGGTGGTTCTATAGCATTGAATGGCATATCCGCTCCTAATCTCGGCTAATCCTGTTATAGCAACATGACTGTTGAAACTTTATAACCTGTAGTGCACAAGGCTACAGAGCGCTAAAGGTTAAAAGTTGTCATTAACATAGATAAACAAGCACCTGTGCTAGAGATGAGACTCAGCAGGGAGTGAGTCATCATGGTTAGATGGGAGCTTGGAGCAATCGGAGCAGTGATTATAGCAGAGAGAGGTCGTCACTAACCCAGAGAAACTTGTGTACAAGAGCAGTAGATAAAATCTTGATCTCCTGAACAAAGCAAAATCCACCCAGCAATGTATTTGGTAATAGTTTTTATTTACCTTTCTCTACATATTAAAAGTGAATCATGGTGTTGAGAAAACTCCCGTAAGGCGTCCAGTGGGCTTTCTTATCAATGACTTTTTTTTTCTGAGTGTATGTACAAGTTCTGCTGAATCTTTTCCCACAAAGCTATCTATTGATCTGCTCTGCTCCTTGTGCTCTATATCAAATAGCATGTTCTATGTGATAGGTTCCATTTAAACATGAACATAATTAAATGAATACAATACTATAGAAAAACTCTCAATGTGCCAGGTTGCATCATCCTAGCAAATACAGGCGTTTAATACGCAATCTCACTAGTGGCTTCTCCACGTTTTCACTAACTCTGATTCCGCTTTTACAGCCCTTTCTGAGCAGTGAGCAGCTGGGCAGGTCAGTAATGTATGGGTATTGAATGCAAATAGCTCGGATTCTGAGATTCTCCAAATACTACTCTAAATAGCTGCCATAAAACCAAGCAGATTTACAATATCATGTGATGACTGCACAGAACTGGCGCCATAAAAATCGAATAACCTCCGAAGTAGAAATATGTCAAGTTTGAGATTTTCTGATGTCTTTTAGCCCTAATGCATTAAGCAGGTTTACAGACAAAAATAATTGAATGTTGTCTAAAGCAGGGCTGTGGAGTCGGAGCCTATTTTTTAGGAGTCGGAGTTGTCATAAAATGGACCGACTCCCAAAATATATAATAAGTTGGTCCAGTTAGTTCTATGCAGTGCCAAGAGCAAGAGGAATTGGGTCCGGCCAGTGCTACTGCTCCCATATCTTCAGCCTTATCACATGAGGAGTGTAATTGATGACATGGAGCAGGCAAAGCGCTGCCCCAGGGGAAAAGATTCTGCTCCCATGGCAAACAGATTTCAGCAAAATTTTTCACCTGCTTTCAAAGAAGTAGAATAGTTCAACCATTCATCAAAAGTGACTGTGGCTGAGGCAATTCCTTTATACCCTGACATTGGTAGAGATGTTGCCCCTGTGGTCACCGCTTTGCCCCGAACCCAAGTTAGTGTAGAGAGGCCGTTCTCTAGCCTGGAAATAATAAGATCAGATGTGAGGTCATGTAAGCAGGATCTGATGGAGGCAATACTATTTCTCAGAACAAATCCAGAGACTCCACAAATGTTCCTGCAGTGTTTTGCATATTTACAATTTTTTTGTGTTCTAAAGTCCTATCCAATAAATATATTTTACACTGACAAGCAAAATGGTAACAATGTTTTGAACTTGTGACTTTCATGCTATCTCACCATCCACTACAGCTTTGTACATGAGGCTACTGTAATTTTATATACAGTCATCTTACATATCTTATACATAAATTTGACTTACAAGCATTTACCATCTGCTTAGTTCTGCAGATTCTTTCCTGTAACTGCATTGTTACTGTTTTGCTCCTAAAAATCAAAATGTTGATTTTTATTATTTTGTTAGTATTTGGTAAATCCACCTTTTGGTTTTCAATACTGCCTGAATCCTTCTGGGCTCTGGATCAGATTCAGGCATATCTTGACCAAAAATCTGATCCCAGGTCTCTTCTACACATTCCCAATGTTGGTGCAGACTGGACTTGGATACAAATACAGCTTTTTCTTCAACTCTACCCACAAGTGTTCAAAAGATCAAAACATTGTTACCCTTTCGCTTGTCAGTGTCTGTTCTACCTAAATAGCTTGTTTATTGCATCATAAGGTAATAAACAGCCTGATGTTACCATTTTACTACAGTAAAGTTATCAGTTAAACATGCGCCGTGTATGAGGGAGTCAGGAGTCGGAGGTTTGGGAAATTGAGGAGTCGGAGTCGGGGCTTTGGCTTGCCGATTCCACAGCCCTGGCCTAAAGCATCCAGTCCGATCCCACCTATAATCTTTTACATTAAGGGGATACTAATTAGCCTTTCTCATATTGTTGCAGTTTGTAACCAGTTATGGGCTTTGGATAGACCCATGCTTGTGTACAAAAGCACAGCGATGTTTGTGTTGCTGCACAGGGTATCGCTGCTAAGCAATAGAATTGTTTCCGCTGAGAGAGGTGAAAAATTGGTACAGAATTGTTCTGAGAAATTGCCGGCATTGACAAGAATCTGATCAAATTGGAACTTTCACTTTGCCATAGGAGGCTTGAAAATGAAAGAAGTGATCTAACAGCAGCCGCCCCTTGGTGTCTACCTATCCCCCAAAGAGATTCAGTCCTGAACTAAATGCTTGAGTGAATGATGGCACTACTTTAGCGGAAAAAACAACAACAATCCTTTGGTTATATAGTGACAAGAAATCTCAAGCTATGCTAATAGTGGGCAAAGCTGTCTTTGTCATCCAGATTTCCAATACGGAGGGCACTTCTTAAAAGGCAGTATTATCCAACACGCAATTGCCAAGAACACCTGATACTGCCCTGGTAGAGGAAGTGATGACCTTTTTGGACCCCCCCCCCCCCACCCCCCTTTTTCCTCCATCATCTCCTTCCTGTCAGAGAGAGGACATTGATGCTGTTAGATAATGACAGGAAGTGTAGACCAGGAGTATGGAAATTATGTAGGGAGTGTGGATATATTCTGAAATATCTCTGTAGCCCATATATAACCATTTAAAGGGGTTGTCTCACTAAAAGGATTGCTTTTTATGTTAAAGATCTTGCAAAAAACAAGTCACTTTGCAATATATGTCCATTAACAGTGTCTTACCTATTTCTAGATATCCCCGCTTGCATGGGCCGTATCAGCTCTGTTGCTATAGCTACAGACATGTTTGATGTCTCCTGATAGGCTGCCAATGCGATTCACTATAGCTACAGACCTAGTGTCCTCAACAGCTCATCACTGCAGACCAATAGTTGCCAGTAGAAGCCAAGTAAACACACCCATAAACTCAGAATTTAAACTTAGAAAACAGAACTGAGAGGTAAGATGAATCCATGTAGTGACACAGCCCCTTTAAAGTCAGCAAAACTGATGAGCGGTTCCCTTACAAAGAGCCAGGTTGGCACCAATAGAAAGTTTTAAGGTTTTCCAAGCCTTTTTAATAAAACATTTACTGTATGTATATTGCAGGTACAGTTTTATAATAATCTTGCAGAAAAATCAGATGCTTATTTCTTCAGGTTCTCCTCGATTTCTAGCTTCCAGTTCGGTGCGGCGCTTATAATCTTTGGTCTCCGTGTGCAGGTTTGATGAAGTAGAGGGTATTATTTTTTCTTAGGTTTAGTATTTCTTTAAAAAGAACCCATGGTCATTGTTAAAGGGGTTGTCTCACTACATTGATTCACCTTACCTCAGTCCTGTTGTCTTGGTTTCACTTTGAATTCAGGGGAGTGTTTACTGGCTTCCACTAGGCTGCTGTAGAAGCCAGTTCTGTAGCTATAGCAACCAGTGCTAGCAGCCTATCAGGATAGATCAAACAGGTCTGTAGCTATAGCGACCTGAGGAGCTGATGCAGCCCATACAAGAGGGGATATCTCAGAATAGGTAGGATACTGCTAATGGACACATATTGCAAAGTGACTTGTTTTTGCAAGATCTTTAACATAAAAAGCAATCCTTGTAGTGAAAAAACCCCTTTAATAAATGTAAATTCATGTGTTCCCTGTTAAATAACAGTTTATCAGTATCTTCTCTTATATCTGTGTTGTGCTGTTCCTCTGTTATCCTTTCCAGAAATGTATTACTGAATCTGTAATGTAGGTGTTAATTATTGGGTGCGTGTCACTGCACAGTCTGACTCTCTCAGCGCTGATTGGACAATGGAGTGTGCAAAGGGATACACCCCTTTAACAGTGGGAATGGTAACACCCATATGACAGATTCAGTAATACATTTCCGGAAAGAATAACCAAGAAAAACTGCACAACACAGAGTTATAAGAGAAAATGTTCCAGAATTGTTGTTTTTATGGAGAACACAAGCGTTTGCTAAAACGGATATGTCACAGGTTCTCTTTAAGTATCTTATTCTGCCTGAGAGGAATGTAATTACTGACAGGAAGTAAGAATATAAATGCTTTATCTCATAGGTACGTTTGGGTAACGTACAGAAAAATTCACTTACCTTTTCTAAAATAAAATTAGCAGCACTTAAAGGATAATTCCTATCTGAGACAATTATGGCATATCGACATCTGTTCACTACTGGGACCCACACCTATCCTGAGAATGTGGGTGTGATTACCCCCTTTGCTTGCTTGTGCTGTGACTATAGAAAAGAGAGGTGGCCACACATGCATGGCTCTCACTGATCATTTCAGCGTTCTGAGTACTACTAAGTGTACACCAACTCCCATTGAAATCGACGGAGAATGCTGCTCATTTGCAGCTGCAGAACAGACGAGGATAGGGGTCCCTTAACCTACCCCTATCAAGCTTTTATGGCATATCCTGTCAATTTGCCATGTCTGTTTTAGATAGCTCCCTTTATGCTTGATTGTCATCATATATACTTTAGAAATAGCACCCCTTTTGGCCACTGCATTAAAGGGGTTTTCCAACAGTAGAAAATCTCATTAATGTGTTAGGGCATGATGGAAACTAGAAGAGAAGAATCACATTTACCTTATGGATGCTGTCGTTCCGTCGCTGCAGCCATCAAGGAGGCCCAGCAGTAGCCTTGCCCATTTATCATTCACATGCAGCCATTCATAGGTCACAGTGATCATGTGATCATTGCGACCTGTGATTGGCTGCAGCTGTCACATGAACGTTCAAAGCTACTTCTGGGGTCACCCGGATAGCCGGAGCGATGGAACGACCTCATCCAGGACTTAAGTGTGCTGCTTCTCTTCTATTTTCCATCATGCCCCAGCAGACTAACAAGCTTTTTCTACTGTCAAAACACCCCTTATATTACCAGATTATGCAACTGTTTAGGAATTAAATGTGTTTCCCATAAACCTAGTGTTACTGGAAGTCTGGTCAGGGAGGGTTTCCCCTGAATACAGCAACAATATGTGTCACTTTTACAATAGGGAAGGCAAACTGATTTCATCCTGCTAAGAGATGTTTAACACAGCAGTAACCTATGAGCCAAGTTAGAGCACAGGATAAACATTGTAGAAGCTTTACCGCCCTATACCAAGCTTCTCTGAGACGAGAACTGCAATAATGCTATATCTAAACAGCATAGCTTTACCGTCAGATTTTTGGCAGATTCTGCGTAGACGGCAATGAAAAATTTTGCGAAAATCTGCGCCAAAAACCACAGCCTTACAAGTGTTAAAATGCTCTCGAATTTTGAAAGGCATTTTGACACTTGCTGTGCAGGGGCCGTTCACACGGCATTTTTGGATCCGTACATCACATCCAAAAACGCAGCATCGATCGGATCCAACACATATCCAACACGTAGCTGTGTGTTTGGATGCAGCAGGATCGCACCCTATAGTTTTACATAGGGCTCCTGCTGCGTCTTTCGGACCAAGAATTGACATGACAATTCCTGGAACGGATCCGAAAGACGCAATGAGAAGCGCATCAGTGATCACTCATGTGAACGCCGATGCGTGCTTCAAGTTAAATGAAATGTAAAATCACATTGCTCATTATTAGATACATGTTTGGGTCCGTTTGAGGTCCGACAGACGGATCCAAACACGTATCTAAAAGCGTATGTTCACATGGGCTCAACACGCCGTGTGAACATACCCTAAGGGTTTCTCAGAAGTTGAAACATTTTCCAAGTTCCCTGCAGTTAGGCATCTCTTTTGTAACCTTTTGGCCCCTAAAAAAAAAAAAAAATATGGCCTAAAGCTTTTTTTATGTAGAAGTCTCTCAAAAAAAATTGACATCTCCAAAGTTAACAAGCGTTCTTTATCATAAGAACTGGGAGTGTAGAATAGCTGCCCCAGGAGCTGGTCACAGCAAGAACAGGTGAGGGCTTCAAGAAAGGCTTAGGGTATCTTCACACAGCGTTTTTGAATATGTTTTTCGATTCCAGAGTGTGCTGCGTATTTTGATGCGTTTTCTGTGCAGCAGACACGCACCCTATAGTTTATTATAGGGCTCCTGCTGCATAAAACGGATCAAGAATTGACATGACAATCCTTTGAACGGATCCGAAAGACACACATCGGTGATCACTCGTCTGACGCTGATGCGTGTTTTACATTGAAAGTAATGTAAATCACACTGCACATTGTTAGATGTTTGTTTTTGGATCCATTTAGGTTCGAAACACAGATCCAAAAACACTGTGTGAACATCCCCTTAGACGTTCAACAAAATAATGTTAACGCTTGTGGAGATGTGCGGCATTCTTGTTAGAACGTTGATCAATTATCACTTGGGATCAAGGGTTTAATATTCCTTTTAGGGCAGGTTGGTTCTGGTCTGATGTGTTCCACATTTCTCTAGATCCATAAGGAGAAACAAGTTTTAGAATTACCTAAACCCCTCCCTTTATTTCACATTTTACCCCCAAACCCTTGGTTGAACTTGATGTCTTTTGACAACCATACTAACTATTAAACCCATTGGAAGTGACTTTTTCCTGTGTTACACTTGGACAGATTGTTGAGCAATTAATAATCTAGCAATACATGAATCATTTTTGTTTGGGGATATAATCCGCCCTTGCAAGTCCCTTGAAAGTTATCCCTGCCAGGCAAAGATCATGCAGTTGTTTAGCATCGGCTAGCGTGACATCAGGGCAGATGTTTTTAATTCTTGCTTGGTTTAGCTTGTAGTTTTAACATGACGTTAGGATATTCGCCTAAATATGCTCTTCTTTGGTTTTAAATCTCTTGTGCTCAAAGAAAAAAAATAAGAGGGGTGGGGAATGTTCAAGGTGATGACCTTCAGAATAGCTCCACTCCCAGATGGTCATCTGTTGTGGAGTGTTGGCATTTGTTGGCCTTTCATTTTAGATTTCCAAAGCTGATTGTTTAATTTAACTCCACTGTTTGTTAGGGTCTTTTGACAGAGCAGATAGCGGCCCATTCCAATCACCATTTGTAGAAGTAGCAAAATTTCTGGCACTCGTTATAAGGAACATGTATACTGGGTAGTGGACGGAAGTTAGCCATAATTTACAAGGGGAGATGTGCAATATAGCCCATGGACAGGAGGAGGGCTATCCAGTATTTGGGAAGGAGAATTTTTTTTTTATTACATGTATTTAAAAAAAATCTTGTACAGTCCTTTTTAATTTGACTAAAATGTATTTTCTTTTAACTTAAGGGTGTAATGCTAGTATAAATTTGGCATAAAACCAGTAAGAAACCAACACTTTGTACAAATATATATTTTATTGTTAACTACGATGGTGAGATTAAACTCCCATTCCATATAAAATAATGTAGTTTATAAATAAATCTTGGGTTATACATAATGATCAGTCATTAAATTGGATGTAGAAAAAGTATCAATAGCAAACAATACTGAAAATAAATAGAATTGGTCAAAAAATACTTAAAAAAGAAAACCAGATGGTAGTGTAGAGACCACTTGCGTTCCATACATTACCAAGAACCTGATTTATACCGGATTCTCTTATCTTTATGGATAGCAACTCATTTTTCCTTAGTTTTAGTTGGGTTCTTATTGATATATTTTCATTTTATTTATTTTTATTTGGCTTTTCAATAATGAATTAGCAATTCTTGTGGTTCTCCTCTATTCGTTTTCTTTTTGAGCTTACTATTTGTTTCTTACTGAGCTGTACATCATGTGATCATTATGTCAGATTCCCTTATTGGTTCATCTCAAGCATATCTTGACCAAAATCTGATTCCAGGTCTCTTCTACACGTTCCCAATGTTGGTGCAGACTGGACTTGGATACGAATACAGCTTTTTCTTCAACTCTACCCTTATTCCCTTATTGGTTCATCTATGTGTCCATCATATACTTAGTTGTGTGATTGGTTGGCTATTCCTTTATATTGTTTGCTGGGTTCCATTGTCCGTTATGCCCCTGGAAGAAGCGCGAATGAAATGAAATTTGGGTCTGGGTCTCTATACTCCCATCTGGTTTTCATTATGTGTAACCCAATCTTAAGTTATAAACTACATTATTTTATACTATATGGACCAGAAATGGGAGTTTAATCTCACCATTGGTGTTACATGTCTATCATATATACATATTAAGTGTCTTTATATTTTATTTAACAATTAAATAAAATATATATTTTAATTTTTCAAAGTATTGGTTTTCGCTCATGGTTTTTTTCCCAGCATTCCCATACATTACATGTATGTAGTGCTAGGTTATCTTTGTAGGTTTTTATAAATTTGGCGCAGTAAACCTGTGACGTCTTCCTTGGGCAGTATGAACAAAAGTTGTTAATACATATGGTAGCATATCCAGGTTGCCTCTCTATGGAGAGCATTTTAAACCATATAAAACAACTTGGATGATTGCGGTCTTGTTTTGGAACCATCATGCTGTGGGTATAGAAACATATTGAATCTGTGTATAATCTCTAGTTCAAGTAAAACCTCCATTTGTTTAGTTTTTTATACCTGAAAATTCTAATTAAACACATGACAAATGCTTCTACTGCTTTATCAGTTTTTATTGCAACCTGTAGAACCGGATTGCCAAGGTTATTTAAGAAGTCCATGCATTCATCCAAGCAGAAGGAAACTTACTTTCACCAAATTACTGTCTGTAGTTAATCAAGTCATTGTTGAAAAAGTTGTGGGAATAAATGGCATAAGGTTGTTCACGTGTAGTATGCATTGTTCTCATCCGCTGTGCCATCTACATCCAGCACTGAAAATGCTTTCTTCTGTCTTTAATAGGTATAATGGGCTGTATTAAGAGCAAGGAGGACAAAGGTCCATCAATAAAATACAGATCCGAACCCAAACAAGAACCTATTACCCAGTATGGCAGTGACCCCACACAAGCTGCACAGTCGCCAGCAATTAAAGGACCACCCGCAAACTTCAACTGTCATTCCATGACACCGTTTGGAGGGTCTTCCGGAATGACTCCCTTTGGAGGGGCTACTTCCCTGTTTTCACCAGTGCCAGTTCCTTACCCTGGAGGTTTGACCGGTGAGTTTGCTCCTATTGTAATGTGTTTTTGAAGAAATGTTTACCAGAAAATTGATTAATATTTTGCTTGTGTAGGGTAATAATTCATGTGGTTATGCTGTAGAAATATGCAGTGAAGTACTTTAAAGGGGTTGTCTCACTACATTGATTCATCTTACCTCATTCCTGTTTTCTTGGTTTCACTTTGAATTCTTGGGCATGTTTACTGGCTTCCACTAGGCTGCAGTAGGTCAGGCAACCAGTGCTGGCAGCATATCCGGATAGATCAAACAGGTCTGTAGCTATAGCGACCTGGGGAGCTAATGCAGCCCATACAAGAGGGGATATCTTAGAATAGGTAGGACGCTGTTAATGGACATGTATTGCAAAGTGACTTGTTTTTGTAAGATCTTTAACATAAAATGGAATCCTTTTAGAGAAACAACCACTTTAAAGGGAACCTGATGCACAACATGTGCTGCCCTTGCCAACTCGCCACAGATTCTAACTATTCGGCTATATTCACACGGGGTTTTGCAGACGTATAGCGATACGTACTGTGCACACCGCTATACGTCTGCTGCTTCAGAAGTACATGCTGGCCAGCGCATACTTCTGAAGTGCTTCCATTGTCATTCACAGGAAATACACTTTAAAATTGTAGCACTCAATGAGTGCTATGTTTTTACCGTATTTGCAGAGCATACTTTGGGCATTTGCAGCGCAATTATGCGTCAAAGTACTCCCTTTAGATACGTCCTACTTCGGCTATGACTTTATGCCGTATTTCTCGGCCCGTACTGTGCGCCTGTAGAAAGAAGTGACATGCACCAGGGAAAGTGAGGCTGGATGGCGGCCAGGCCAGCGTTTAGTGGCAGGCATATAGCGACGCGCACAGCTACGGGTCACTATTCGCAGTGTGAACATATCCTTACTGTAAATTGGTAGAAGCCTGTTGAAAAATGTGGTTAGACTTGTGGGCGTAGCTAAAGCCATACTCCTGAATTAAGTTCACTCCTCTCCAGCAGAGCCAGCTGCTCGCTGCCAGCTTTGAACATTAAGGGCTTGTTCACACGGAGTATACACTCCGTGTCACAAATGCTTAAGGGATCCGTCTTGTGGTCCGCTCTGTCGGTCCCCAAGACAGATCTAACAATTAGCAGTGGGATTCTCACTGCTGTCTATGCTGAACACGGAGTGGCGTTCACATGAGAGATCGCCGCTGCGTGTTTCAGTAGCGCAGCTGCGCTCAGTCTTGAAGAGAATTGCAAGTCCGGACCCCAAGACGGATCCCTAAAGCGCTTGTAACACGGAGTGTAAACTCTGCGTGAACAAGCCCTAAGGGCCACATGTATGAAAACTGTCTAGGGCTAAGAATTTTTGTTGCCCATAGCAACCAGTCAGAGCACCCCTTTCATTTCCTATAATGCTCTGAAAAAATGAAAGGGGAGCTCTTATTGGTTGCTATGGACAATAAAGAAAGTCTTAGTCCTAGACAGTTTTCATACATGTTTCCCTAAATGCTCACAAACTACTGTACATGACAGAATAAGTGACAGAGCACTGGGAACCGCGTGTTTGTCACTAGCTTATCCTACCCTCAGCGATGACCGCATATGCTCCCTTTAAGAAAATGTTAACATTTTGAAGAGGTTCTCCTTGAACCTATCTTAGAGACTATGTGGGTGGATTATACAAGGCTCACATAGTGTATATACAAAGCAAGAATGAGGAGGAAGAAAAGATCAAGTGTTTCAGACACCACAGGAGCCATGATCTAATGACTTTCAATCATACCCAAATGTATAACCAGTTGTCAAGCAAGCTAGCTAATAACCAAAACCTGCAGGAAGCACACATGCACAAGTTAAAGCAGACAGTCCTAAATCTTGAGCTGCAGTGCTATCTGGGTGATTGATACCGATCTGCTGTACTTTTGTTCTTGGTTTGGTTACTTTTCTTTTGGATATTTTGTCTGAGAAAGGTCCTAGAAAACCTGTGTGAGGTTACAGCTGTAACGTGATGTCCTTTGTAGACCAAGAAGCTTACTCTTCGGGTTTCAGAAGGTTCATCGTCCTGTATCAGGATGGAGTGAGTCCATCAATGGATCAATTCTTTAAATAGATTAAATTCCACTTCTGCACTGTCATAACACTAGCTCCTGTGTTCTAGGGGAGAGAGCTAGGACTCTAAACCCCACTTTCCTAGAGCTCATTTGAACATTGTGTTTTCCCATGGAGCCTTGCACGACCTAGGAAGTCTCCATACACCTGTAGGATATGTTTAAGTGGGCCGGATCCACAGCTGACACGTAGAATAAAATGTGCACCAGTTTGTGCTTGTGGATCTTATTTTACATGTCCGCTGTGGAAAACTCACAACAGATCTGATCCATTTGAACAGTTATGGTGCCCTTCCAAAGGAGACACTTTATCCCCTAAAGCTACATCCTATGGGTTGGTGGTGGGGGGACACCTTCTTTAATTCCAGCCTGCTTAGCTGTTTCTCATTGTTTCAAACCATTTTGTAGGCCAAGTTCTTACTGTGGAGCAAGAAGTCCCAGTGTTTCATCGCAGTAAATTTGATAGTTCTCAATCATCAGTGCCTTCAGTAATACATTGCTAGCCTGTCCTATTGGTATTAAAGGTGTTGTATCATTTCATTAAATGGTCTTCAGAATAAGGGGACAGTGAAAACAAGCAACTTTGCAATTGGATGTCATTTGCAAAGCTGTCTTGTTTTCATTGTCTCCCTTATCTTCGTTTTGTGCAAACACAGTTCCCCAGTGGCGGTCGAATCCCACCTCCTTTCATTTCATTGGCCGACAGCTCTACTAATTTACATTCTGTTCAGGCCCTGGTCGCATGCACCGAGCGTACATTCCTGCCTCTCTCAGAATAAGGGTCCGGCAACAATTTCACTCTATACAGCCACCAGCTCCTCAGTGACACTGAAGTTGCTTCTACAATCAGAAAACAGCAGAATTGTGCCCGGGGCCTAAGATCTGTGCTGTTCTGGTTGTGTTCATAGAAGACTGGATTCAACTCCATCTGTGAGAGGAGAAGAGATCAGTGCTCTGAGTTCATAGAAGGCTGTCTAGACTGAATGCAGGGCTGTGGTATGTAAACAGCTCTTACAAAATAAGACTACATAGGGAGAGGACAGTGACATGTGGACTCAGAGAGGGTGGTGGGAGCACACTGACTCAGGAGCGAGCATGAACAGTGAAAGGGGGAGGGTGGGTGATGTCATCCCCCTTCAGTTAAGAAACACCCAGCTGGGAGGGGAAGAAACGCCCCTGGATTTCAGGAACTGAGAGAATCAAGCTTCAAGAAAACGGCCGAACTGATGAAGCGATACATCCCCTTTAAGCAGTATAAATGGTAAATCTATCTGCGCCCAGCACATAACATACACTTAATATAATCACCTTCATTAGGCTGGTTATATTTTCTCTATTCTAAATATCATTAAACCCGAAAATTGGCCTAGTTTTTCTCTTTAAATCGATGGAATAAGGAGGCACTATTACATTTCTTTGAATTATTATACGAGTGCGCACTAATCCTTTTGTATAGTGTGTATCTTGTCAGAGCTGAATATATTACACGGACCCTTTCTGTAATGAGTTTTTCTTTCTGTAAGGCAGTTAATGTGATCTTTTATCTGTAATTTGGACCTGCCATCTGAACGGTTAGTGATATTTGGAGAGCACACAGTATGTAGTGTATGGAGGAAAAAAAAACCCTGTGGTATGCAGGAAGTTTCTTTTTTAATCTACTTAAATGTCTTAATTATGAGATTGTTGGATAGTTGTACTGTAGGTGCCACCATATTGCTTGTTTCTCATCTTCCTAAATAAAAGGCTTGGGTCCTCAGGGGAGGGAAGGAGAGAGCTCCTAACATATTATCATGCTGCGAGTTGTCTTAATTTCACTTAGAGGGTTGTTCCAGTTTTTTTTAAATAAACAATGAGGCCAGGGTGGGGGGAAGTAGGAAAAAGATGGTATACGGTCCTTGCCTCTCAGTCCCCCACCACTGCTAGTCTGTAGTACTCCGGGTCCGCTCCTCTTCAGTGTCTGTGCTGTGAGCGGTCCAATAGCAGAGGCATGTACTCCATTTACTCACTCAATTTTGGGTGGCACCTGGCACAAGACGTAAGGAAGAGCAGACTGCAACACCCCTTGTTGTCATTCCTTATTGGTGAGTGAATCTAGTTCCTCTATATGTGAGTCTTCCATTTCTTTAATCCATTGCGGTTTGGACTTCTGTGAATTTCCCCCACTACTCCTTTCCTAGAAATCTATGATTGGGTATTTGGTACCCAGGGCTCTCCTATTGATACCTGTATGGAAATCTAAATCTATAATTTCTGTTCTAATGCCAAAAATGTATCCCCTGGATTAAACTGAACATGAATGTGACTCAAAACAAGATTCCCCCATTTAAAAAAAAAATATATATATAACAACCTTCTTCTGCATCATTTTGGAGAGAATGTCCTTGTTCTCAAAAATCCTAATTTATAATTTTATAATTTATATTATAGATGGTACCTTACTCTCAGGAGAGTCTTTATAAGGCTTTTACACTTAAAGGGGTTTTGCCACGATCTAATGTTGACGTTGGATCCTCCAAAATGGCTATTTAATCACTTTTCTAAATATATGTCATCAGAATCCACTGGTTGTAATGTAATTATCTGAGTAAACATGCAGACGGTCCCTGCTCAGCCCTCCTCCCTCTCCCCCTGCAGCCGTTCGTGAAAGAAGGCTGCCTGCTGAGCTTATCTTCTCTCCTGAGCAAATAAGAGGGAGAAATAAAACACACATATAGCTTGTGCACAATACAGTTCTCCTCTGTGGATTAGCAAAACAATTTTTGCTCAACTACAGAGACTGAGTATCAGGAACGTGCATGGGAGGTGGAGCGATGACATCACAGAGGAGGTACTTGTTTTTTTAAACACAGAAACACAACTCCCCTTTTTCAGGCCTCAAGAGGGGAGTATCAGCCTGTTAGGTGAGAAACTCACTTCTTGGCAAAACCCCTTTAAAACTTGCATCTCTTTACTGATCTTTTCTCACTATAGTAAGCCAAGCACTCGCCTTGAGTAACTATGGAGCATATTCTTCCTTCATAGAGAGTGTCTATTGGGGTCGGGTGGTGATTTAGATTTGCATCTTCTCACTCTTTGGTACAACTTCTCCCACAAATATGGCACTTATCTTCTGACTGGTAAATTTTGCAGATTCTCCCTGTAGTCATTAAAGACCATGAAGGGTCAGTGATATCTGTAAGGGGTCAAGATCTTCTTTGTAATGTCACTTGCAGCAGCTTATCTCTCACACTTCAATTACAGACACAGAGCTAAGAAGTAGAAGGATAATGCTGCTAACCCAATATTGCACCAACACTGATGTTGGTGAAAGTGAGGATTCTGGCAATGCAGGAGTTGAAAATCCTCCCTAGAAAAAAAAAATTATGTTTCGCCAAACTGCCCTGTTTGACACTAGTATAAAGTTTGTTGTTTTTTTTTTTTTATTATTAAAAAAAACTTTTAAAGAGTCCCCTCTAAATATAAAATGATAGTTTTAATTTAAAATGCAAAAGGAACCATGTCATTAAAATCCTGATTTGGTCCTTATCCTCCAACCATATGGGGCAAATTCATTATACCTGAAACCAAACCTCAAATCACGGTACATATGCAAAATTAGGGGAACTTCGCAACAGTACAAATTTCTCTCAAAATCAAGCAATTCCCCATAACTCTACAATAAAATTTAATCTTTATTAAATCCACTTTAAAAATATTTTAAAGGGTGTTTAATAGCCAAAAAATACAGACCACTGAATTTGTAGTCACAAATTCATAATTGGTTGTTGAAAACCAGAATATAACATACCTTATATCCTCAGTTAAATACAGCCAGTACTTCTAACCTAAAACTAATTAAACATCATAACTCCTCTTGGAGACCACAACAGGCAGCATGCCTGATCACCCCAATGTGAGTTTTGCACTTTCCACTTTTTCGGTGGACAAAAGGGTCAAATTGTTGTTGGCGTCAGGTGTGAGATCTCCCTGAAGGTTCTGCCATCTGGGACGCCATCTACAATGCAGTCAGGTGACAGTGCTGTGGCCAACGAATGACTGTCCAGAGATTCTCACCATGACATAGGAGTGCCACACGTTATTTGTGGGGAATTGAAGTAAAAGGGGTTGTCTCACTACATTGATTCATCTTACCTTAGTCCTGTTTTCTTGGTTTCATTTTGAATTCAGGGGTGTGTTTACTGGCTTCCACTAGGATGCAGTAGAAGCCAGGTCTGTAGCTATAACGACCAGTACTGGCAGCCTATCAGGAGAGATTGAACAGGTCTGTAGCTATAGTGACCTGAGGAGCTGATGCAGCTCATACAAGAGGGGATATCTAGGAATAGGTCAGACACTTTTAATGGACACATATTGCAAAGTGACTTGTTTTTGGAAGATCTTTAACATAAAAAGCAATCCTTGTAGTGAGACAACCCCTTTAAGTATATTAGAAATATACCGTAATCTTCAGAGCACGTTCAAGAGTATTATGATAGTTTAATCGTAAAGTAATTCCTTTACTATCTTCCTGGATAGAGTAGTCATCTGTTTGCTTGTAAATAGGATTACTGGATAGCAAGCAAATATGTTTTCTCTCTGCTTCAGGAGATGTAAATAGAGTTTTCGGTTTTGTAAAGGTGAGACGTACATTGCCGTTTGTAAGTGTGAAATAGAGAAAACCTATATTGTGCAGTGTAGATCAGTCAGCGCTTATAAAGACCTATGGCCATTCCTGGCATGTCTGTTTTAGTAAATTCTTGCATTCCCCGTGAAGTAACAATTCTGGTTTCCCTGTTATTCCCTCTAAAAATATATTGTCAATCAGTCAGCACGTGCAGGTAGACGGCCCTTCAAAACTGGAATGGTAACAGTAATGTATTTCCTGAAGGAATGACAGAGGAACAGCACAACACAGAGTTAGGCCTCGTCTCCACTACACTGTGTTTTGGTCAGATTTTTAAGAGGATTCTGCATTAAGAATCCATCAAAATCTGACTGTAACCAGTGCCCATAGACCGCAATAGAAAATCCAAGCTGTAGTCTAGGCGACTCAGATTTTCTATTGTCAGATTTCCAAACCGCTGGTTTATAGAACATGTTCTATAATCCATCGTATTATGTACTGGTCCGGCCAAAAACTGACCGCGTTTTTTGTCACAAATCTGTGCCAATAACTTCAGTATGGCAATGTTAAAATACCGTCGTATTTCTGACGGCATATTAACATTGGCGTGTAGACAAGAGGGGCAGGGTTTGAGAATTGTTGTTTCACAGGAAACACTCCTGTAGAGTGTGTGTGTGTGTATATATATATGTATTGTGTGTGTGTATATATATAATATGGAACAGCATTTCTGCTAATATGAAAAAATTTGAGGTTCTTAGTGTATATTTTTGATCAAAACTGTAAATGCCCACCCTGGATGGTAGTCGTAGTGGTAGTCCCCAGCTTGGATTATGCATTCCGCCCACCTGCACAGGTTTTTTAATTGGGTTTATAGCAGGAACCTTCTAAGGCCATGTTCACACGGCTTAAAATTGGACGTATTTCAGTCCGTAATTACACGCCGGAATGCGCAAATTACGGCTGGAATACATCCCAGTCATTACGGTAATCCACAGTTCTCATAGAGAACTATGGATTATGTCTCCTCTCCCTGCTCGGCGAATCCGCCGCGGGGGGAGATAAGCGACATGGGAATTACCAGCGGCGTATACATGCCGCTTGTAATGCAAGTCTATGGGCCGGCTCCCTCCCCCGCTCCCGCCCCTGGCCACACGGCGTAATTACGCCCTGCAAATACACCGTGTGAACCTAGCCTGACCCTGAAGTGTGGAGGTCTGAACAGACACCTAGAGAGGTAGCACGTAGCGTAGGTTCTCACCTGAATTGGGGTCACCTTGCTGCGGTAGGTGGACATTTATAGTTTTGATCAAAAATGTACACTAATAACCTCAAAATTTTTCATATTAGCAGAAATGCTGTTCCAAAAATTCTTATGTCCTCTGACTGTCTTTTAGTGTTTCTAGAGTGCTGCTGATATTGTTTTGTGTTTGCATAGCTTTTGCTGCCACAACAGTGTGCACCTATACGTTTATTCTTCAAAACGGATGTGCTAACCAGATTTTGTATTGTGACATTCACAAAAAAGCCTGGAACTCTTCTATTTGGTGCGTATGGTGTCTCAAGTTATTTAACAATATGTCGAGTAGTTGTTACATGTATATAGCTTTACATTTACAAATAGCTCTATAAGGGCAGCCATAATGCTGAAGTGGCCTTTGGTGAAAATGAGTTTGACACACGTGGTATATAATCTCTCGCCTGCCTGTAAGGAAGACAAAAGATCACTGCCAGGTTCATTTATAAGGTTACTTATTTGTTGGTCAGGTTTTTTTCTTAATGTCTAAAATCTGAAAGGTTTCGGGGTGTTGAAGAATGTATAGTATTCTCCAATCTCACTTGAGATGTGAAGTAATAATAGCAGGGAGCCCTTACTTATCATGTATTTGGTCATCGTTACAGGGGGAGTTACAGTCTTTGTTGCCTTATATGATTATGAAGCTAGAACATCAGAAGATCTTTCCTTCAGGAAAGGTGAAAGATTCCAGATCATCAACAACACGTAAGTAGCTATAGCAGTCCAATTCTTAACTGACTACTGAAAGTCCATTAAAAGACCACTTGTTGCTTTCAATGAGGCAAATACGTGGAGTAAAATCGGGTCCTTTCTAGATGAGGAACCAATACACAATCAGGACTGGGATGTGATGCATTTGATGTACTGTACAAGTTTCACAGGCTATAGTTTCCTTGGCTGAACACATTTCTGTTTCCTTTAAGTTTAGCATAACGGGCACTTGTAAGTTATTGTTGAATTCACCAGGGAAATCCGTTTCCCATACTCTAACATGACCTAGAACTATACAGAGGTTAGTCGTTATTGATTTGAGCTGAAATGGGCTCTGTAATGGCACCTGCTGTAAGTACTATGTTTATACTTTACGACATAGACTTTTATCTTCACACTGTGTCAGTCGATTGTGTCTGAACTATGGTAGGGTAGAATGGTAAAAGGTTGCACTCTTTACATCTGCCTATAATTAGAGGAGGCAGAAGTCAATGAGGAAGATAACCTTTCCTGATGAGATAGAAGGCAGATTGTCTGTAAGAAGCCATTGTGTTGCAGTCGTTCATTGCCGTGATTGTCTAATTTGTGCATACATTGTTTTCTTTTTTATTTAGAGAAGGAGACTGGTGGGAAGCTAGATCCATAGCCACTGGAAAAACCGGCTATATCCCCAGTAACTATGTAGCCCCAGCGGATTCCATACAGGCTGAAGAGTAAGTATAATCACTGTTCATTGATCTGCTTAGCTTTTGAAGAATTATGGCAGAAGGCAGTCATTTAACTTGGCCACTAGGCCTAACGTAGTGCTGCATTTCCATTTCTGATATCCTTCCACATGTTAGGCCAGGTTCAGATCTGCATTGGAAGTTCCGTTCTGGTCTACAGTGGGGTCCATCAGGTTTCCTTTGAGGTGTTCGTATTTTTTGACGCTATTTGTGATGGAGGCTCCAAACAGAACCTTTGACGCACACGTCAACCTTGCCTTAACAAGCCACTCACTAAGACAAACCGCTACTAAGAGCCCACAACACTCCTATGTATGTAAGTGCATGTCCTATGGGACGCAAAATCTGTTCTGTATGTGATGAGCCAGAACCACCACTTCTCACACATAGAGCTGTCTCTTCTGTTTCCTGTCTATAACAGTCGGTCTGTGGCTGCTTCTGTGCAACCAAGAGTAAAGGAGCCTGTCTTTTTTGAGACGGTATCCAACCAACTCCCACAGGCCAACACTAACCAAGTTTCAGCCGCAGAAGAGACCTCAATTTTCATGGCAGTATCAGAATCTGAACTCTACTCCTTGACAAAGGGTTGCTTTCTCCGATGAGTCACAATTTCTGTTTCATCGAATGGATAGATATTGGCGTGTCGGGCACAAAGGCATCAGAGAGCAAATGCCCTGCAACAATTGCTAGAAGAACACAAGCTGGTGGTGGCAGCGTTTGGAGAATATTTTCTTTGCATTCTCTAGGTCACACATGCATGTGGAATGCACTCTGTTGATTGGGTTATGAATCCATCTTTATAGATCCCGTACACTCATACATGGTAATTGTCTTCCCTGGGGTGGGTGGGATCTTCCATTTGTAGGAACACTTCTATGGAGGTCTTCATTTTATAGATCCTCCCCCAGGCACCCTCCAGGAGCTGTGGAGTGCACTGCGGTCAGCAGATACCTGTGACAACCTACCAAGACCTTAAAGGGGTTTTCTCATTACATTAAATGGTCTTCAGAATAAGGGGACAGTGAAAACAAGCAACTTTTCAATTGGATGTCATTTGCAAAGCTGCCTTGTTTTCAACACTCCCTTACCTTCGTTTTGTGTAAACACATTTAGCCAGTGCCGCTCTGATTCCACCTCCTTTCATTTCATTGGCTGACGGCTCTACTAATTTACATTCTGTCTGGCCCCCCATCGCATTCCTGCCTCTCTCACTCAAAATGAGGGATCAGCAGCATTTCACTCTGCACAGCCAGCAGCTCCCCAGTAACACTGCAGCTGCTTCTACAATCAGAAAACGGCAGAATTGTGCTCGGTGCCTAATGCTGCTGTGTGTAAACAGAAAGGAGACATCTGTGCTGCTCTGGATGAGTTCATAGAAGACTGGATTCAACTAACCTTCAGCTGTGAGAGGAGAAGAGATCAGTGCTCTGAGTTCATAGAAGACTGTCTAGACTGAATGCAGGCCTGTGGTATGTAAACAAACAGCTCTTACAAAATAAGACTGCATAGGGAGAGGAACGACACAGTGACATGTGGAATGGAATGCAGACAGGACTCTGCTATCCCCTCCCACTGATCTCAAACAAACACACTGACTCGGGAGCGAGCACGAACAGTGAAGGGGGGGAATGATGTCATCCCCCTTCAGTTAAGAAACACCCAGCTGGAAAGGGAAGAAACGCCCCTGGATTTGAGGAACTGAGAAAATGAAAATACAAGTAAACAGACGAACTGATGAAGCAATAAATCCCCTTTAATGAGTCACTCCCAACCAGTCTAGCTGTTGTCCACACGGGGGTGACTATGGATATTAGCTGGTCATAATAATGTGACTGGTTTGTGTAGTTCCCAAAGGTAGAGTAGTATAAAGGGTCCAGTTTCCAATAATCCCATCATCATCTTTTTCAACTATATATCCAAATGAATGAATTCTAGTTTCTAAATGTGTTTGTGTTCATTCCATTCTTATTAAAAATACCTCAACACCTACATACGGTCATTTGTGCATTGTTCATGTAACTCTGTATTGAGGAGCTCTGCATTCTTTCTTCACTGTAGCAGTTTATTTGGATAATATGTGCTTATCCTTGGATACCAATGTGGATAATTTTAGAATTTCAGATACAAAAAATCACTGTAAAAAAATCTACATATTTTTTCCACCCTGTTAGTAAAAGTGTAATCAACCCTAAAGAATGAAGAAAGTATGATGCATAACTTCTATGTAATTCTAGCTATACATTTGTTAGCGTTCTTCTGCTAAGGAATGCTCAGTAGTAAAAGCTTTCCTGTGTATTCCTATTGACTGCAAATATAAAATAATATATACCACATAATATGCTAATTAACTGTGTGCCTCACTGCTTATACAGTGACACTTATTTGGATTATGCCGTTGCATTCGAAGCTATGGACACAATTATCATGCAGGTCAGGAAATGTGAACCTGACATGTATGAATAAGGGGAACCTTTGTTGTATACCGATTAGGAGAAGATGTGAATTTCTTTTACTTCTTTATTTACAGGTGGTATTTTGGCAAAATGGGGAGAAAAGATGCAGAGAGATTGCTACTCAGCCCGGGAAATCAAAGAGGAACCTTTTTAGTTAGGGAGAGTGAAACCACTAAAGGTAATACAATTCACTTTTTTTAATCCCTTAAAAAGTGTGAAGTCTGCTATTTAACCTTGTACATTACATTTTCCTTTACATTTAGTTTATGTGCCCTGCACCACATTTATTATGTATTTTAGACACTTTGTGCCTCACTAGATATTTTGAATATTTTTTTTTTTTTTACTATTATTATTTTTGCAAAAAAAAAAAAAAAAAAAAAGGATTCCAAATGTAAGGATCGACTGCTTTTAGGGTATGTGCACAAGTCAGTAATGCATTTAGTAATGATTTTATTATAAGCAGCTTTTGCCCATCACCGTACATTGTAATATCTAAAATTGAGATGTGGCTTAGAGGGGTTTTGCCACGAAGTAAAATTGACGTGGGAAACTTGCAAATTAAATAATAAACATTATTAAAAATTCGGCACCATTTTTGTTTTAGCTGCTCCTTTAGTGATCCATTGTTTACAGCTCGTCTCCAGGGGATACGACCAAGGCTGAGAGCTGCTCAGTACTGGTCGCACATGCTCAGACATCACCTCTCCTCTCGGCAACTACTGAGTGTTCAAAGCCCAGGCGCTGTCATTCTACTCCTGTCTTCTGTATTTCTTAGTAATTAGTCAAACAGTGTAAATAAAAAAGAAACCTCAATCAAGTTTGTGCATTGATAAAGAGAAAAAAAAAACACAGTTTTGATTCCTGCAGGGATTTGAACCTAGGACCCTTGTGCCTGGAGGCAAAAACTCTACCTGAGTGTTCAAACCCCAGGTGCTGTCATTCTACTCCCGTCCTCTGTATTCCTTAGTAATTAGTCAAACAATGCAAATAAATAAAGAAACCTCAATCAGGTATGTGCACTGATAAAGAGAAAAAAACCCATAGGTTTGGTTCCTGCAGGGGCTTGAACCTAGGACTCTTGTGCTGTGAGGTAAAAGCTTTACCTCTGAGCTACTCACAGCTTTATACATAAATAGACATTTCTTCGACTACAGAGAGGAAAGGCCTGGTGATGTCATCCTGCTGGGTCACATGGTATGCAATTCAAATAAATCACACGCCTCCTTCTGAGCACACAGAGCTGAAGAGCTGGATACAGGAGGTATGAAATGAGATTGTGGCAAAACCCCTTTAAGTCTGTTGCCTTCACAAGTATTACCAATCCGTTACATGCTTTGCTCTGTATCTGCCCAGGCTCTATTTCTAAGCAGTATGAGGAATTTTTGAAAATCTGGTCAGGTGTCCAAATCATTTATATGATGCACTTCCTTTCAATTTTTTTTTTTTTTTTTTTTTTTGCCCACTTGTTTTGCCACTCTGATCTTGCCAGAGTCTGATGCTCTTATGGTAATCCCTTATATAGGTCTGGCATGGGGGTACAGCCATCAGGTTTCTCACTCACCCACATTGGTTTGGCAGCTAAATTGAAGCTTGAAGTAAGACAGGCTCCCCTTTAGTAGCCATGGACCTCAGAGCCTTGTAGGATCCCCTGGCTCTGAGAGTTGCTGAAGATTTGTGAGGCCTTGCATTTGAATGCGTCTTTTGTGCACTCGGGGGGACATGTATGTACGGGGCTGCGCCAGAGGTCTAGCATATTTTCAGCCAGTCATCAGACGCAGCACCGTTTGCTTCATTGTAATTTCTCCCGAACGCCATTATCAGGCGCGTTACAGGGCGCCCGCGGCACTTTGTAATGCGCCTGATTTCGGGAGGCGAGGCGCACTAAAAATCGTACGAATCTATAGATTTATAGCTTCGCTACAGCAATTTTAGGCACATTACTGCTGGAACAGGTAATCTACTTTCAAAGTGGTATACCAGAGCCAGAAATGTTGTACTAGTGCTGGAATGTGCCTGATTTATGACCCGCAGTAGAGCGGGTTCATAAATCAGGCGCATTCTATGCTATTTTAATGCACATGAAATGTGGTGTTTAAATGCCAAATTTCATACATGTGACCCTTAGGGCATGTCCCCACGGCACGGGTTTTTGGCCGGTTTTTCAACCGGTTTGCGGTTTTTCAGACCGCCTGAAAAAACCGGCCGAAAATGAGCACAATTGTGCTCTATGGAAAACCCGTGCAGCAGTCCCCACTGCACGGGTTTTCCGCCCGCGGGCCGCTCAAAAAGCATTGAGCATGTTCATTCTTCTGTCCGGTTTCCGGACAGAATATGAACACCTCAATGGAAGGGGGGAGGGCTCTTCTCCGCTCGTCGCGGAAAAAAGCCGTCCCGTCCCCCCCTCGTGGCCGTGGGAACGGCTGCAAAACTGGACAAATACGGCCGGGTAAACCGACCGGTATTTGTCCACTGCCGTGTGAACGAACCCTTAGTGTGCGGCACATTTTTGGTGATAGAGATGGTCTAGTTTTTAATTAAAAAAAAAACAGTTCAGTAATCTTGGCATCTGTTTGGTCCTGAAGTAGTTTTTTCCTGAATATTTAAAATTAGGGTAAAACAGTAGGTAGTATGGTAATAGGGAAGAAGAGTTGAAAAAAATGTTTTATTGTTGACGTTTTTGGTATTATAGCCTGCATTTTATAATTTCATGCTAGAGTGGAATGTCAGACAAGCTGGACTGTGGGTACAATTTCTATAGGTGTGCTGTATCACTAGTGAGCTCTGTAGAATGGATGTATAGGAAATGATATTTAGGATCCCTGTTCTGCCTAGTAGGTATCATTACAACACATATTGGTGTCTGAATGCTTACCTCAGCCACAAAGCTGCAGAAACATTAAATGGTTACATCTCCTGGCTTCTCTGCCCTCGGCAGTAAAATGGATTAAAGCGGTTCTTCAAAACTTCACCCCTCTCCCATTTTCTATCATCCACTAATGAGCTTTTTAAAGTTTTAGAACACCCATTTAAAAGAAGATGCCCACAGATGTTATAAAGGGCTCGTTTGGCACAAACATAATTTTTACCTACATAAATTATTTGAATCCATACAAATGGGTATCTCATTTATTCAAGGCAGACGGGGGGAAAAGGGATGTGAAACCATAGATTTGTACCAAAGTTTAATTGCATTACTTTTCTGTCTTGACAATTTTTCCAGGGAGATCCTGCTGTCTGTAATTTAGAGTGCAGTTACGATTAGTGCGGTGCTTCAGGTTAAATCCAAGCATATAAATCGACTCTAGCCATAAGTGTAACCTTAATTTAGGGGTATTGTTTTTAGGGTTCACGTTCCTCTCCATAGCCAGCCCAACATGACGTAGGGCTATAAATGACGTCCCAGCTACAGCATCCCTGCCCCCGGAAGTGCTGGGAGGACGTCTAAAACCTGAATTATTTTGGTTGAACCAAACAGCGATCAATGGACTCAACACTAGTTATGCCATTGAATCCTAAAGCTAAGAATTCATAGATAGCAGCATGATGTATAGGAGGCCCAAAGTATCTACGTTCGTCAGGACTTCTGCACTAAGACAGTATTTCAGCCACACATAAAATTGCAAAATGTCACGTTAAAATAACCCAGAAACCCTTTCATGTACATTGGATGGTGGGGTAGTTTGGAGTAGCTCAGACTGGAAGCATTGTCTATAACAAAGGTGCTTTAAATGTACTCCCTGCAATCCGTGGTGCATATCTTCTAAGCTTCCTCTCTGCAGATATGAAACTGGTTTGATAGTAATCTACTTAATCAATATCTTGGGATAGATGTTTTCTTGATTTGGCGATGGTAGATTAATGAAATCTCTTAAATGTAATTTCTCTTCATAGGAGCTTTTTCACTATCCATCCGTGACTGGGATGAAGTAAGAGGTGACAATGTGAAACACTACAAGATAAGAAAACTTGACAATGGAGGATACTATATCACTACACGGGCACAATTTGAATCGCTACAGAAACTTGTAAAACACTACTCTGGTAAGAGTTATTTGATTTTTTTACACTTGTTTGGTTGCTTATTTTTCACTTTGCTTACTTTTGTACAATTTGATAGATTTATCAAAGTAATTTGTTTTTCACCACATTGGATTACTTTTTTGCATTTTCTTGGGTGATGTTAAGCACCTTTCATATCTAGAATGACATGCACTAGAAAGAGTGGTATCTTGATTAGCGGACAAGAAGAATTTTGTTTGAAAGTTTCATCTGAGATGAGATCACAGCATTTGAGAAGTTAAATGGTTTGTCCACTTCAGTATTTTAATTTTAACCTAATCCATTCCATTTTGAAAAATCTACTCCACTACCTGTCGCCGGTGCTCCATCTTCACCGTCGGGCTATGTTCACACGGCTTAATTGCGGGACGTATTTCATCCCGCAATAACGGCGTGTGCTCGGGGGCGGAGCAGGGGGCCGGCAGCCCGACGTCCCCATAGACATGCATTATTCTCGGCGTGTATACACCGTGAATAATTGACATGTCAAGGAGACGTAATCTATATTTCTCGGAGAACTGTGGATTACTGTAATAATTGGGACGTATTTCAGCCCGTAATTCGCACAGTACGGGGCGAATTACGGGCTGAAATACGTCCCAGAATAAGCTGTGTGAACATAGCCTCAGAGGTCTTGTGTTTATTTCTTCCTTCTTCTAAACTGAAACATCACCGCTGCAGCAGTCATGTGCCACTCTGACTTGACATGCACCTGTGTGTGTGGCGGGCGCTGCTAGCAACAGGGATGGACTCGGCAATGTAATTGCAGGGTGGCGATCAGTTGCCATGGCAGCCGAAGCCTCATGCAGGCTTCTGCAGCTGCCATGTATGTACTCTATGGCAAGGTGTAATAAGTAATAAATGAAGAATCCTATGTACAGCATTATATAGGACAAGAAAGTGTGCCCCTAGTGGTCAAGTGCCCTAGGGGACTGAGTATTAAAGTAAAAAAATATATATAAAATAATATATATATATATATATATAATATATAATTTTTTTTTTTTTTTTTTTAAATATTAAAAGTTTAAATCACCCCCCCTTTTGTCTTTTTACAACTAATAAATTAAAAAAGGTTACACATATTTGCTATCGCCACATCCGTGAAAGTCTAGTCTATTAAAATATAACATTATTTTTTTTTATTTTTATTTTAAAATTTTTATTAACAATTCTTTTCAATGAATAATAAAATTCACATGAAAGATAATCAAATGAAGTAGGTATGAACAAAGTACAACAACAGTTGTTTGAATATTACTAGATGGCAGTTATAAGAAACCAAAAATTAAAGATAACAACGGGTAAAGTCAATAACAATCCCCTCAAGGAACCTAAGTGCTATTGTCGTAGGGTGCCAATATCAGAGAGGAGTATCCAGAGCATGCTCGGGCTGGTTCCCGCGAAGGAGCCAAGTAAGACCAGACACTTCGGAGCTACATAGGATGAGTCACACTTATCGATAAGGAACCCTGAAATCAGTCACCAACTGTTGCTGCAAAGGCACCTTAGGTCCCTAAAAAGGGAAGAGAGGTCTAATAATTTTAAGCTAACAAGGGGAGAGAAGAAGGAAAGCAAAGAGAGAAGAAAAAAATGTATATATATATAATAATATATGGATCGCGCGGATCCCGGTTCATATGGCAAGTTGGTCCCAACAACAAAGCTTCCCTCCACTAACCCCTCCCGAAACTAGGACTCACATCCCAGAAGAGATTTGAATTTGGAGGAGCCCCTATAGATGACCCAAGGACACCAGGTGGAGATCAGTTTCTGTGTGGCATCGGGGCTCTGTGCTATCAGTTCCTCCATGCGGTGGGTCGATGCTACGTCCTTAGCCCATTCCGCCATGGAAGGAGGGGTGGTTTGCTTCCATCTACGAGGGATAATCGATTTTGCTGCCTGAAGGAGGTGTCTGGCCGAGGACCGTTTGTACGCCCCCGGTGTAGAAGGGAGCATGTATAGTAGGGTAGCCTCAGGGGTATTAGGAATTAATAGACCAGTACAGTCAAGGATAGCCCTCAGCACCTTTTCCCAAAAACCCTGCAAGACATCACAACCCCACCAGACATGAGACATTGTCCCTACTTCTTAATTGCATCTCCAGCAGGTATCTGGGGTTGCAGGAAACCACTTGTGCAGGAGAGCTGGGACACTATACCATCGAGACAAGACCTTATAACTCGTCTCCTGAGCCTTACAAGCAATAACCGCCTTGTGCGTGAGAATGAAGCTTTTCCGCCATTCGGCTTCTGTAAAAGATTTTTGGAGCTCTGCCTCCCAGGCTTTGCAAAAGGAAGGAAGGGGCTTATCAGTAGGAGAGAGAAGCAATTGGTAGAGTAAGGAGATGAGATGCATAGGCGTCGAGCGCTGAGTCCAATAGTTTCTCAAAGGGGGTCAGGCTCTAGTGAGATCCATTGTCTTTAGAGATAGAGGAAAAAAGAGGTGTAGCTGCATGTACTCATAGCTGTTCTTAGGAGAAGGAGGGTCTGTTAGAAGATCAGTCAGTGGCCGCAGCACCCCTTTAACATGAGTATCCTTAGCCAATAATGGAGAGATCTTAGTTCGGCCTAGAAAGGAATTGCCAGACCACCCAGGGGGAAACAGGGGATTATCTGTTACAGGGAGTAATGGTCCTCTGAGGTCTAGGAGCGTTTCAGAGGGTTTGGGCTTCCTAATGGCAGTCATGGTATGAAGGGTGGTGAAGGACAATTTCCGAGGGTCCAGGAGTGTGGAGTCAAAAGTCCAGGGGAGTGAGTCCAGGGAGCAGGGATACAGGTCGCACGCTATTTGGACCCACAGTTTATTATAGGAGCCATGAGTCAAATCTAGGAGTCTGGCATAGGCAGCGGCCAAGTAATACAGTCTGCAGTCCGGAAGCCCTACTCCACCAGCGGCCTTAGGACGGGAGAGAAGATCTCTACGAATTCGCGGGCGCTGCGAATACCAGATGAATTCACTAAAGCATCTTTGGAGTCTGATCCAGTATGTCGCTGGGATAGCAATTGGGAGAGTTTGGAACAGGTAAAGTAGTTTGGGGAGGATGGACATCTTCAAAAGATTCATCCTGCCAAACCATGAGAAGTCCTTCCGACTCCAGCTCCCCAACAGTGATGCTACTTTCGAGAGCATAGGTACAAAGTTGACTTCAAAGAGTTGGGAAAGATCGGCTGGTATTCGCGTTCCCAAGTATGAAATCCCTCTAGTGGGCCAGGAAAAGGGAAAATTGTTCCTCAGAGAGTCCAGAGTCATTGGGTCAAGGGAAACATTTAACGCCTCCGATTTAGAGTAGTTGATCTTATAATTAGACCACCGACTGAAACGAGCCAGCTCGGACATCAGAGAGGGAAGCGAAATGTGTGGTTCACGGAGATAAATCAAGAGCAGAACATAAATGCAGAACATTTAACCTCACGTTCACCTATGCAAATTCCCTTGATATCCGGGTTGGATCTAATTGATTCCAGTAAGTGTTCCATCACCAGAACATATAATAAGGGGGATAGCGGACACCCCTGCCTCGTGCCGTTTTTGATGACAAAGGACTCTGAGAGAGAACCATTCACCCTAACTCTGGCCGAAGGGCCCTGGTAAAGGGACATTATCTTGGCTATGAAAATCGGATCAGCTCGCCTCAAGGTCGAGATCAGGGATTCCCATGAGATCCTGTCAAACGCTTTCTCGGCGTCTAATGAAAGGATCATTAGGGGATCTGCCTCGAGCGCGCATACTGGATTATGTCCAGAGTCTTGAGAGTATTATCTCTGGCCTCCCTCCCGGGGACGAAACCCACCTGGTCAGGGTGGACCAGAGAAGGTAGATGGGCATTGAGGCGATTTGCCAACAGTTTGGCAAAAAATTTTAGGTCCACGTTTAGGAGGGATAGGGGTTTAATGCCACAACCTGGGGGTCCTTGCCGATTTGGAAATAGGGCCCACATGTGCTCCATAGAGTCACTAAAAGGGCGGGGGAAGTGAGACAGGTTAAAACCCCTGTAAATGAGCGGGTTGAGAAATGGAGCTGAGTTTTAAAAAATTTGGCATGAAGTGTCCGGCCTGGTTTTTTTCCTCCGGAAGATCCCCACCCCCCTCGGCAAGTTCCTCCCGGAAAAAGGGGGAGCTCTAGATCGGGGCCTCCTCGCTGATAAGGACCGGAGGGGGGAGGAAAATCGGGCTGGGGGGGGGGGGAGGGGGAGGAACTGGGGGTAATTGATTAGCCTAGAGAAATAGGAATTAAACTCTTTGGTATGGGTGGCGGTGTCCCCGGTTACCGAGTGGGGTCTTGAACGGGTAAAAGAAATGATATGTGATCCCAGCAACTTTTGAAAGCAGGTACCCATTTTATTGCCATACTCATAGGCTTCTGCGGTGGGCTGAATTAGCTTCACCGGGGGGAGTCGAAAACCCTGCGAACCCAACCTAGCCAATAGAAATCAGAAGAACAGAGGGAAAAGGGGCCGTTTTATGAATGCTCCAGGGAGGAGCCCTTTTGGGAAGGCACCGCAACAGCCATGGCCCGATCATTTTTAAGCTGCTCCCCTGCTTGATTTAAACTATAAATTATTTACCGTACGGAACACTGTAAAAGGAAAAAAAAATTCCAAATGCCAAAATTGTGGGTTTTTTGGGCATTAATATTCCCCCCAAAAAATTGTATAAAAAGTATCAAAAAATCAGTTTTCAAAAAAAAAAACGCTTTAGGCCACACTTTTTTCTCAAATTTTTCTTACTATTTTGCCCCTAAAAAAATGGTGCGTCTTTTTTAAATCCCCGGGTGTCATATGCTGAAAATAAATATTATAATAATATAAATGATATACAAATTGTGTGTGTGGTGTGTGGTGTGTTGTATATATGTGTGAAAATAATTAAAATATTTATTTATATATATTTAAAAAATTTTATATATTATATATGTGTTTTTGGGACTATGTGTCCTTTATTACAGGAAAGAGAGTCTGTAATCACCCGTACAGTGAACACTGTTTGGAAGGGGATGAAGACATTTTTACTTTATTAGATAAATAATTTATATCCATCCCAAATGTATTTCTGGTATGATTTGCTACATTTTTTAGTGTTTTGATATTTTCCCGTGCTTATCGTATTCCTTTTATTTTTTCTTTCTAAAGAACATGCTGATGGCTTATGCTATAGGTTAACAACTGTGTGCCCCACCGTCAAACCACAAACCCAGGGATTAGCAAAGGATGCATGGGAAATTCCTAGAGAATCTTTGAGACTTGAAGTTAAATTGGGTCAAGGATGTTTTGGTGAAGTTTGGATGGGTAAGTATAAATTAGTCAGTAGATGGAAGCCTTCAGTTCTTTCTAAAATCTGATTTACCACCGCACATCTTAATCGCTACATGACTATCTCTGTGAAAGAAATGATATAATAGTGGCGATTGTTCAGAGCTGTGGCACCAATCTGTAATTTACTTCGTTACTCAAACTGCAATGTGGCCATATTGACATTTACACAATATGATTTAGAACCACAGAGGGTAAAAAACAACCACCTGTTTGGGACATGACTTCATTTGGAGTATTTTTCTTAGATAGATAAATTTTATTAATTGTTTGACCTCATTGATTTTTCATCCAAAGACCTCAAGATCTCATATATTCAGGCTTTGTTTTGACGCCTGAGTTGTGTGCCCAGACTCGTGTGCATGTCTTCACTTAGTCTACCGCGGTTAAAAATAATGCCTCATTCTTTTCTAATTGTTTTTTGACTTAATATAGTGACAACGTGTTCTGGAGTATTATACAGAAAATACATTTATGGTACATTGGAGCGCCTCATCTCACACATGCTTACTTACATTAGAAAACTTCATAGGAGGTTGCTATTTTGTTTTGGAGTTTTGTAGGAAATATTAGTACCTCGTGCACATCCAAAACTGAGAATATTAGAACTAAGATCTGTTGTTTTATTCAGTTCAAAGCCACAGTTCTGCTCTGTGGGCATGCTAACCTGAACCTCTGTGCTATATTCCCCTTGTATGCTCCTTACTAAAGGAACCTTCAGCCAAATAAAAAATGTAGAATAAGATAATCCGGTCATCCTCTAAAATTTGAGAGCGATATCTACCTCTCCCCAACCCTAGTTCATAAGCCTGACTGATGGACAGTTTATGATGTGTAGACAGACTCCTCTGCTTGCTTAGTCATTTTGGTAGCATTAAAGGGGTTGTCTCACTACATTGATTCATCTCTCCTCAGTCCTGGTTTCTTGGTTTCAGTTTGAATTCAGGGGCGTGTTTACTGGCTTCCAATAGGTTGCAGTAGAAGCCAGGTCTGCAGCTATAGCAACCAGTGTTGGCAGCCTATCAGGAGAGATCAAACAGGTCTGTAGCTATAGCAACCTGAGGAGCTGATGCAGCCATACAAGAGGGGATTCTTAGAATAGGTTTGGACACTGTTAATGGGAAATATTTATTACAAAGTGACTTGTTTTTGAAGAAATCTTTAAACATAAAAAGCAAACCTTGTAGTGAGACAACCCCTTTAACTTTTTATATAACCTTGAAAGGATGATTGGTAATTCCCTCCCTCCCTCTACATTCTATCCTTTTTCTTTGTATCATTTTTGTTGATCCCTTGTTCAGTGTGTTTTTTTGGGGTTTATTTGTATTGTAGGAACCTGGAATGGAACAACAAAAGTAGCAATCAAAACACTAAAGCCAGGAACAATGATGCCAGAAGCCTTCCTGCAAGAGGCCCAAATTATGAAAAAACTCAGGCATGATAAATTAGTTAAATCTTTATGCTGTGGTGTCTGAAGAGCCAATTATGTAAGTGTATGACAAAAGGTGGGTCATATTTAAAAACTTGTTTAACATTTGTCAGCTTGTAGGAAAAGGTAAAGTAGAAAAGATTATATTTTGGAAGCGGGTTCAGGAAGACATGAAAGCCATAAGACTGTGCAGAGACTAAATATATCCAAATCTAAAACGTTGAGATATTAGGATATGTTCACATGACGTATTTGCGGGGCCCACTATGGCGCATAATTGCTCTGCAATACGCCCGAAATACGCCTCGCAAATAGCGTGAAGTCCTATTGCTCACTGAGTGCTATGATTTTGCAGGATTCCCCTTTTTGCTTCCGACCCGTTGGGAAAGAAGTTGACTTTTTCGCTTGTTTCCCAGCCCCTTATGCACCGGGGGAGGACAGGGCCACCCCCCAAGCGCTTTAAAAGTGCGTGACCACCACACTTCCCCTAAACAGCGGGCGTTTTATACCCGATGCGCACCAGTACACGCCACTTATGCCTTTCCCGTGACAATACCTTTTTTCATTTATTCAGCTATTACATAACTTTATTTTCTATTATTGTATAACAGGCAGTCTATTGGACTTCCTTAAAGAGGGGGATGGGAAGTATCTGAAGTTCCACCCCTTTTTTGACTGGTTCACAGGTAAGCCTACTTTGTTCAGTCTGCATTTTGCTGGACTCTATACCAACAAACTATACTTTATCCTATTATTTCCTTCCCTAGATAGCAGATGGAATGGCTTACATCGAGAGGATGAACTATATCCACAGAGACCTCAGAGCTGCTAACATCTTGGTGGGGGACAATCTTGTATGTAAAATTGCAGACTTTGGCCTGGCCAGGTTGATAGAAGATAATGAATACACAGCAAGACAAGGTATAGCTTCTCTTATTTTATTTTAGTCAACCGCTTCATTCCTAGAGTAGTCTATGTGAATATGCAGTCAGCCCTGGGGACCTAGAGTAGCCCACGGGCTGTCTGTATAGCAAGCCTGCAATAAGGCACACAGTGTGTGACTCTAGCAGCAGCCTTTGTCATACTGAAACATAGTAATGTATTAACATACCCCTGTATGATAATACATTACAGGAAGTGTAAAATAAAATTTAAAAAGTTTAAAATAGTAATCCCTTAACCCCTTAAGCCCCAGGCCTGAAAAGTAGTTAATGACCAGAATTTTTTTTTCGTTTTTGCCTCCTCGCGTTTCAACAGTTGTAACTTTTTTTTTTTTTTCAATGACGCAGTTGTATGAGGCCTCTTTTTATTCGAGACAAGTTGTAAATTTATGGGGGAATAGTTTAAGTTCACTTATAAATAATTGCAGAATTTTTTTTTTTTTTTTTGGGGGGGGTGGGGGGTTTACATCTTTTTTTTTTTTTTTACACACCATTCACATTTAACACTTAATAACTTGTTAGATTATTTAAGGTTATTGCGTCGTGTGGAATTTCCTAATATGTGTAGGGGTTTTTTTGTGTGTGTAATATATGTACAATTATTTTTTATGAAATATTTTTATTTTATTTATTTTTTAATTCATTTTTTTTACTTTTTTTAATCCCATGAAGGGAGAACTGTTAAATTTTTTTTTTTTAACACTTAGTAATGTATTAGCATATTCATATATGCAAAAAACATTTTTTAATCTGTGTCAGTCTGACAAATGACAGTGATCAGGACAGCACACAGCGCGTCCTTAATCACTGACTTTTTACACAGACAGCTCTGGGGCCACTCAGGTCCCCAGGGCTGACTGTGCAGCCTTTCCCCCGTAGCTCTGTGGGTCCCCGGGTGTTCCGTTTCACCGACACAGGCGGGGAACCCTTTGATTGCCGCAATCGCCGCACCGGGTTGCGATGCTCACAGGAGATGCTCTGGGATCGGGGCTGTGTAGTACGGCCCCGATCCCAGCGCAGCTGCGGCGGTCGGGGGGGTGCAAACCCCGAAGTCTTCAGCAACGCCAAAAGACGTCGCTGTAGACGAACGACCAGCACCAGCCGACGTCAAAAGATGGTGTGCATTCGTTAAGGGTTTAAAGTGATTAAAAAAGGGGGAAAAAATGAAAATATTTAATAAAAATTATTTGTTGCATATATTACACAAAAAAACCTACACAGAATAGGTATCCACATGACCGAAATAACCTGTAGAATTAATCAAACAGGTTATTTAGTTTGAAATGTGAATGGTGTAAAAAAAAAAATGTAAAAAACAAATACAGAAAAACTTTTTTTTTCAGTTCACGCTGCAAAGAAATAAAAATTCTGCAAACTTAAACTGCGCCCCAACAAATACAACTTCTCCTGAAACAAGTCATCATACAACTGTGTCACTGAAAACATAAAACAAAATTATGACTGTTGAAACACAAGGAGGCAAAAAAGCCCAAAATGTATCTGGTCGTTAAGGCCTTTTCATGCCTGGTCTTGCAGGCTTAAAGAAAAGGAATGCCTAGTAAAAATGACAACTTTATTTGCAAAAAACAATGATAATAAAAACCATTAAAAAGGCAACAAATGCCAATATATGCATTGAATATAGGCATGCGGAAATAGCAATAGAGTTGTCGAGGAAGTAAATAGGAATCAATGACGATATGTAATTGATTCTTCTTTACTGCCAACGCTGACTCCATAGCCATTTCCCGACACCAGTAGCCATGTTTGTGCATTGTGGATATTATGGTATAAGTTTATATTTCTTTCTAAATAATTGTGATTGGATAAGTTATCCTATATTTTTGTATAATAGATGTTTAATTTTATTTTTTGTTCATGTTTTTCATTTTACATTTATTGCTTTGTGATTTGTTTTTTGGTCCCTGTTGTGTTGAATTTATTTTTGGGGTACGCGCCTACTATTTGCGCTTGCTGTTGAGGATTGTTTCCTGTAAACCATCAGGGTACAGCGCATACATTGGTATTTGTTGCCTTTTTTTTAATTGTTTTTAATATTGCTGGCCCTGTTTTTCACAAATTAAAGCTTGTCATTTTCATTGGGGTCGGCATCCTTTTTTTTTTTTTTTTTTTTTAAATGGGACCACTTATTCTTTTTTCTTCTTTAGCGCCATCATTTTCAAAAATATTATTGTACAATTTCGTAATAACATTTGTAATTTTAAATTTGGAATTTTATTTCTTTTGTTGGTGGCAAATCAATTTATTAATTTTCTCACTTTTTCTGTCTGGTGGCTAAGAATAGGATTAATATCTAGATTAGTGGATTGCGCAAATAAGAAAGTGAAGCTTTTTTGATCTTGTGATTTTCAGAGGTCATATATTAGCGTTTCTCACCTTACCTTTGTCTTGAAACGTTTTCGTTTGCTGATGTTCATTTGTTTTCCCTTTTTAGGAGCGAAGTTTCCCATCAAGTGGACGGCTCCTGAAGCTGCCTTATATGGGCGATTTACAATAAAATCTGATGTCTGGTCATTTGGGATCCTCCTGACAGAGCTGGTTACCAAAGGAAGAGTGCCATATCCAGGTGCAATACAACTCCTTTCTGTATTGATATTACTACTACCATATTTACAAGATCAGACTACACAGGGTTTGTGTATAGTCCGATACCATTAAGATAAAAAGATCTACATAAGCTTTAGATGCAAAATACCATCGGTACACACTAAGGCCTCGTTCACACGGCTTATTTTGCCGCGGATTGGCGCCGTACTGCGCGCCGGATTTGCGCTGCAGTATGGCGCCAATCCGTCGGAGTCATTACGGTGCTCCACTGGGAGAAAGTGACATGCACATTTACGGCGCGTACGCGCCGTAGATAATGCAATGTCTATGGGGCGGGGAGGGCCCCGCCCCCGTCCCGCCCCTTATTCACTGCGGATTTGTGAGCGCACAAATCCGTCGGGAATAAGCCGTGTGAACACGGCCTAATAGTATCACTACTGGGACAAATCCCTTTTATGCCCCAAAACAAAGATGGCACATAGGCTACCAAATACAGTGGTCAGCGCTAAATGATGAGCACTGTGAGCATTGTACAGATAAAATCAATGGGATATACAGTAGCTAACTATTTTTGTGCCTTACATTTTCAGTTGATTTAATCTATTTCAACAGATTAGGGCACCAAATTCAGTGGTCATCGACAGATGAGCATACCATCACTGGTGTGCAGAGTAATAAAAAAGTTAGCCATATCCCATCCCCTTTCTTTTTCGATTATGCCCATAATTAAAACGGTATTTCCATTAATTAGCTTTGCAGAGAAAAAAAGGAAAAAAATACAGAGGGGGCGCTCCTATGGTGAAATATGTCAGTGCAAAATGTAATATATGCAGTGACAACAAAGTGTAGGCTCACCTGATAGAGTTGTGCAGCTATTTTAAAGGCACAACTCTCATAAGCATTTATAGGACTCAGTCTGTTAGCGGCAGCCGTGGGTCTCCTCTCCAAAGTAGCAAAGTCGCGCAGCGGGCGTGAACACTGGAATACGGTAGAAAAATTGCGGTCCCCGGCGCTCATCTATTCAACCTCCGTGAGGCATGGAGTAATTATCAATAAAAGGTTTTTATTAGGTCTAAAACATACTCTGTAGAAGAGTTAAAACCTTTTAAAAACAAACAAAAATAAAATCACTAACAACGTGTTTCTTGCCGTGACCGGCGCTACATCAGGAATTGTGATCGTCTTTCCTGATGTAGCGCCAGTTACGACAAGAAACGCATTGTTAGTGATTTTACTTCTGTTTGTTTTTAGAAGGTTTTAGCTCTTCTACAGAATATGTTTTAGACCTAATAAAAACCTTTTATTGATAATTACTCCATGCCTCATAGAGGTTGAATAGATGAGCGCCGGGGACCGCAATTTTTTTTTACCATATTCCATTATTTAGCTTTAAACATGGAGCCAAAGGTAAAGATTATTACCAAATACATTGCTTTTCTGATTTCTGTTTCATTTCCCGGTTAGAGCAAGTTCTGACCACCTCTCTTTGCTCTAGCAGTTCTAGATGGGATTGTGACATCACACTTTGCTACACACTTGTTGGTCTCACTGACAAATCTTAAAGGGGTTGTATCATTTCATTGAATGGTCTTCAGAATAAGGGGTCAGTGAATAAAAGCAACTTTGCAATTGGATGTAATCAGCAAAGCTGTGTTATCACAGGATCCCTTATCTTCTGTTTACACTGATCTCCAGTCCTGGTCGGATCCCTCCTCCTTGAGAGCTCATTTACATTCTGTACAGCCCCCGGTCGGCTGTATTCACAGAGCTTGCATTCCTGCCTTTCACTCAAAGTAAGGGACCGGCACATTTTCACTCTGCACAGCCAGAAGAAACAGGATAACACTGCAGGGTTTCTATAATCAGAAAACAACACAATTGTGCGACTGTGCCTAAACATAGAATGAGCATTAGAGGCTGAGAGCATTTCACTCTGCACAGCTCCGGAGGAGTTTATACAAGACTGGATTCAATTGCAACATGAATGCGAGCCTGTGGTATGTAAACAGCTCTTGCATACTCTGCATAGGGAGAGACACAGTGACATGTG
The DNA here is from genome assembly GCA_025379985.1 of Phyllomedusa bahiana. Classification (NCBI taxonomy): domain Eukaryota; kingdom Metazoa; phylum Chordata; class Amphibia; order Anura; family Hylidae; genus Phyllomedusa; species Phyllomedusa bahiana. The sequence continues at coordinate 185,044 of JAODAL010000223.1, read as the reverse complement.
GGGGGACACACCCAGCCAGCATGAACAGTGAAGGGGGGATGATGTCATCCCTTCAATTAAGAAACACCCAGCTGGGAGGGGAAGAAATGCCCCTGAATTTCTGTAACTGAGAGGCTGTGAGAGCACTGAAACAGGCTAACTGACGAAGCGATACATCACCTTTAACCCTTTACAACTCTGCAGTCTTGTGCCCTGCTATTAAAACCCCTCCAATACCAATGTCCCTCTAATAGGCTCAGCTAGGAATAGCAGATCTGAAATCTGTCACGGCTATAGAACCAACCACAGCCTAAACAGGAAGTGAGAGTCTGAAGCTGGTTGTGAAGAGCAGGCTGTGTGAAACAGCCAGATAATAAAACCCCATTTAATGTCATTTAGTGTTGACCATTCTATTTAGTGCCCTATGCGTTTTAGGTTTTGGAGTGTATAAGGGAATTTGCCTGTAGTGAATACTACTATTAATGTGTACCAGTGATATGGTCTGCTTGTGCAGGGCAGTGTATATCGTGTGCTACTATTTAAGCTTGCATGCTGTTTCTAGACTTTGTGACTTTTTGCAAGAACTTACTGGCTTGCAGCTACTTAAAATATTTTTGTGGGTTGCTAGTATATCTTTTTGTGTTTGAGATTGTGTTGTAACAGTGTTTGAATCCTTTCCATAGGGATGGTGAATAGGGAAGTTCTGGAACAAGTGGAGCGGGGCTATAGAATGCCCTGTCCTCAAGGTTGCCCAGAATCCCTCCATGAATTAATGAAGCTGTGCTGGAAGAAGGACCCAGATGAAAGACCAACTTTTGAATATATTCAGTCCTTTTTAGAAGACTACTTTACTGCAACAGAGCCACAGTACCAACCTGGAGACAATCTATAACTTTAAAGACTAGACGTCAAATGCACAAATCTGCCAAAAGTATAAGCAAGACTTTGCATCAGTTCTTCCATGTTTCTATGAGGAGAAGGAGAGTCAGGATCACTCTGCATGCTTATGGCGAACTGGAAATCCACAGTACAGTTGCACAAAACCACTTTGAAAGTATTGTAAATGGACAAATCATGTGATTCGGAGCAGGTCCCAAAGAAAGGTCTGTTGGTAGTAATGGTGAAGAAAGCCATTAAGAGTCCAGCCCAGTGTTTGAGTGCAACATTTCAAGATCACAAATGTTGGTTTGCTGGACTACACATTTCATTCCGCTTCAAAAAGTTTTTTCTACTTTTTATGAAATGCTAATAATCATCTAGTCTGTTTTTTTGCCACTTAAATTGACAATAGATCCCCTTTTACTGCCATGTACACAAATGCCCATCAGTGGGACATGATAGCGCACATCTTATCGAGTTTTCTTTTTAACCCTGTCATTAATTTACTGTAGGTGATAAGTGAAAACATATTTATGTAATGAATTACAGACTAAATGGTGGGGGTAAAAATGGACTGTTCTACCATGATTTTTCTTTCATGGTGTTTCTGGGGATGGCGCCACTATCACAGTTGAGCACCTTATTCTTGCTCTTTGCAGTATCACAGGTTTTTCCTTTAAAGGCTTTTATTCTGCTCTGAACATTTCTAAAGAATGACAGTTCCAGGGTATAGTTGCTTACCATCACTATGGTGGCATATGGGTAAGCTTGGGGGAACATCTGCAAAATCTACAGTGAGTTAATCAGGAGTGGTGTATGTGATCTTTTTATTGCATTTATTTTCTGGACCTTTTGTTAGAGAAGTTTAAAAGAGTATTGCATAGTGAAACAATTTTCCAATATATTTTCTGTAATTCTTGCAGTTTTTAAGATCTCTGCCTAGTCATACAAACCTTAAAGCAAACCTGTCGGGTGGTGTTTGTTAGCAGCGTATGACAGAAGAAAGAAGCAGAGCCCTGTGCTCTACAGGTTAATACAGTTTGGAGATGAGTAAATCCTAAAAGAGATCGTGAAAGTACTGCTGACTCACATCCATATACATTATTTGATAGCTTGCCCTGTACACACACTAGTACAGGAAAAGCTGTCAATCACTTAATGTGGGTCAGCTAAGCAGGGCTTCCACTGTCTTCTGAGGAGGCCTAGTAGGATTTATTCTGATTTTTACTCAGAAATGCATCATTATATCATAGACCTATTTGTATATCACGGCGCTCAGCTTTTCTCCCTCTCTCCACATCCTGCTCTTAAAGAGGTTGTCTTATCTCAAAGTTTCATAGGATGCATGAATGAAATAATGCTGCCTTGCTCTGTCACTTCCTGGTCAAGCTGCTGTAATTAGCATATGAGCTCTGTGTATTCAGACTTCTCTGTTTATCATTCTAGATTAGCTAAATTACCTTCTCTGAGGTCTGGAGAAGCTTCTGAGCTAATGTAATCAGTAAAGTAATTACTGTCTTTTGTTTGAAAGATCAGATAACACACAAGCTCTCACTGCTGGCCTGTGTGATGACCTCACTCCCTGCTATCAGATAGAACAAACAGCAGGGGAGAAGGAGTACACAGTTCGGTCACTTGGGAAACCAGAAAGCCCTGAGGAGGTGATAAAATCATTTGTAGCTCCTTAACAAAAAAAAGATGAACAACGCAATATATTTGGAAAACGTCTTCATTTAGTGTTCGCTACATTTGTAAAGCTAATCTTTGTAGTGAGACAACCCCTTTAAATAAGGTAGCAAAAATTACACGACAGGTTCACTTCAACTTTTTTCGTTCAGAGATAAAGGTCTGTCCTGGTAATGTCATGGGCGACTTGTGCTCTGCTTGTTATAGTTACATCACAGTTCTCAGAGCTTGTGGGGTCTAACATGCTTTACACATGTGTGTTTCTCACCTGACTAGAACAGCAAGCAGAGATCTTGAAAACGGAGCAGAGTTCATGCAAAACGTATGTTGGGAATTGTGCAAACATACAGCGAGTGACCTTTTTTTGCTAAGACCGTAATACTCATTAAAAGCTAACCTTCCCTAATATTACAGCCTTGCTCTTATCACAGCATTGGAGATTCCATTAACACAGGGACTTCTGCGATGGCACTTCTGGCTTTTCTATGACGACAACTAATATTAGCGTGAGGTGACTAGAGACAAAATGTGAATGTTTTTAATGACTGTACACAGACACTTTTATCTACTGTGGTTCAAGCATACGATCCCCAGTGTGTAGCTGGCCGGTCAACTATGCTCATACAAAATTTCACAATTGCAGCTGACACATATCTGGCAATAAATGTACTTTTTTTTTTGTTTAATTTTCTCATGAATATGCTTATTAACACTACATCATAAAGATCTGCATTATCCTATACTACATTTGATGATGCAACTTGTAAAGTTTGAGATCTCGTCTCGCTAACAGGAAGGCATTTGGTAATGTATTTTGTTTACAGGGCCTGAAATGTTACTGTTGTGTTCCTTTGCTTTAATGGCGGTGCCATCATTCCGCTTTATTACCTGCATTCTGTTTAACGAGGCAACTCATTTTTTTTAAAGGGCTTTTTACAGAAACTATGGAATTGTATCTTTTTATACGACTTTCAAAGGCAATTTAACTCAAATTCTGTAAGTTTGTGTACTAAGTGAAAGGAAAGCGATGTTTGGCGGTGTCGCTGCCACTCATTGTGTTCTTACAACTAAACAAAATCATGTAATATCATTTGTATAGTAAAGGATTCAAACACTAATTAGTGCATTTATTTGAAGTGACTATGTAATATCAAAAGGACGCGAGAGACTATTGGTTCATATATTTAACACCATTTTATGTTACACTCGATGCCTGTAGAACAACAGGTAATCAGTATGTAAACTAAACAGTTGGTTTTTTTTACGAAGCTGATACGTTTACTTGTGGGACTTTTCCTGTGGTTTTGGTTGCAGAGAACTTCGGTATGTTAGCAAATATATAAGTGTGCAGACTCCAGAGTAGCCGTTACCGGCTTATTTGCGACGGATTGGGCGATTCGCGCGGGGTGCGCTTAATTCGGCGCAATCCGTCGGAGTCATACGGAATCCACTGTCTCATGAGAACAGTGAATCCGTCGCTCTCCCGCTCGCAAAATCCGCCGCGGGGGGAGAAAGTGACATCAATTAACGGCGGAGCCCGTAAACATGTATTGTCTATGGAGGCCGGGTGCGGCGCCCCGCGTCCGCCCCCCCAGCAGTATTCAGGCGGATTGTGGCTCAATACGCGCAATCTCGGCAATAAGCCCTGTGACGGCCTAAGGCTCGTTCACACGGCTTATTTGGGCGCTGATTTCAGCCGTACTGCGCGCCGTATTTGCGCTGCAGTACGGCTGTAATCCGTCCCAGCCATTATGGTAATCCACAGTTCTCATAGAGAACTATGGACTCCGTCTCTCCTCCCCACATGGCAAATACGCCGAGGGGGGAGAAAGTGACATGCACATTATTTACGGCATGTACGCGCGGGGAATAATGAGTGTCTATGGGACCTGCGAGCTGCCGGCCTCCCGCCCCCACTGCACGGTAGCCGATGTAATTGCGCGGCGAAATCCGTCCCCGCGATTACGTCGGCAATAAGCCGTTTGAACATTGCCTTAGACTCTAAATCTTCAAAAAAATCTTTAAAAAATAGAGAAAGAAGCAACACCTCAAAAATAGTGATTTGAATTACCCAAATCATTGCATACAGCAACGTTTCAGCTCTTCCATAGAGCCATTTTCAAGCGAAATGTCTCAGCAACAGCATGCTATATATACAAAGTGATAATTCATTAATAAAGAGCAATGTGCATATACAGAGGGGAAAATAAGTATTTGATACACTGGTGATTTTGCAAGTTTTCACACCTACAAAGAATGAAGAGGTCACTTCAACTGTGAGAGACAGAATCTAAAAAAGAAAAAACTGAAAATCACATTGTATGATTTTTTAAATAATTTACATTTTATTGCATGAAATAAGTATTTGATCTTCTACAAACCAGCAAGAATTCTGGCTCTCACAGACCTGCTAGTTTTTCTTTAAGAAGCCCTCCTACTCTGCACTCATTACCTGTACTGATTGCACCTATCTGAATTTGATGCTTGTATAAACGACACCTGTCCACACACTTGGTCTCATTTCAACCTCTCCACCATGGCCAAGACTAAAGAGCTGTCTAAGGACACCAGGGCCAAAATTGTAGATCTGCACAAGGCTGGGATGGGCTACAGGACGATAGACAAGCAGCTTGATGACAAAGCAACAACTGGGCGCAATTATTAGAAAATGGAAGAAACACAAGATGACTGTCAATCTTCCTCGGTCTGGGGATCCATGCAAAATCTTGCCTCGTGGGGTAAGAATGATTCTGAGAAAGGTCAGGAATCGGCCCAGAACTACACGGAAGGACTTTGTCAATGACCTGAATAGAGCTGGGACCACGGTCTCAAAAATAACTGTTAGTAACACACTATGCCGTCATGGATTAAAATCCTGCAGGGCACATAAGATCCCTCTGCTCATGCCAGCACAGGTCCAGGCCCGTTTGAAGTTCGCCAGTGACCAGCTGGATGATCCAGAGGAGGCATGGGAGAAGGTCATGTAGTCAGATGATACCAAAATAGAACTTTTTGATATCAACCCCACTTGCCATGTTTGGAGGAAGAAGGATGAGTACAACCCCAAGAACACCGTCCCAACCGTGAAACATGGGGTGGAAACATCATACCTTGAGGGTGCTTCTCTGCAAAGGGGACAGGACAATTGCACCATATTGAAGGGAGGATGAATGGGGCTATGTAACGTGAGATTTTGGCCAACAACCTCCTTCCCTCAAAAAGAGCATTGAAAACCAGACAACTAAGGAGTGGCTTCGTAAGAAGCAGTTCAAGGTCCTGGAGTGACCTAGCCAGTCTCCAGCCCTGAACCCAATCGAAAATCTTTGGAAACTCAATGTAGCCCAGCAACAGCCCCAAAACCTAGAAGATCTGTATGGAGGACTGGGCCACACTGCATCCCTGCTGCAGTGTGTGCAAGCTGCAGGAACTGCCTGACCGCTGTTTTTCTATAGCATTTTATTGCATGAAATAAGTATTTAATACAAATACATTATCTAAAAATCATGCAATGTGATGAATGGGTTATCCAAGCTTTTAACATTTTATAAGTTATCCTCAACATATATTAGTGGGGTCCAAGGCTTGGAAACCCCTGTTTTGAGTATTGGTCATTAAATTTGAAAAGGAAGGGTAACACCTCTACTACCTAGACCTCATTCAAGAGCCACAATGCTGACAAGCACAAGGGCGACTGGAGGGAAGTGCCAAGAAGCTAATGTACCTTGGTTGGGGCATTTCGATACACACGAGTTTGTCACCCTAGCTGAAGAAAAGCATATCTATTAAAATATGTATATGTACAATGGTCCCTCAAGTTAGTGGTCTAAGAATAAAATATTTTCAACATACACTGCCCCTGGAAATAGTATGGTAGGTTGTGTGGATTAAACAAACAATGTAATAGACACCTCCATTCTGCAGCACATGTAATTGACTGGAAGAGCCAACCAATCTTCATGAATGTTTTACTTGTAAAACATAAGTATTAGTGAAGTACATGCACTGATTAATGGTCTGGTAGCACCTCTCTACAGTATAGAGCAGTATATGTTTTGAACTGCTCTCTATATGTACCAGGATGATTGGCTCATGTGGGCTCCAGGTGAGGACCATATTTTTCTCTTTTTCTGGTACATTGTGGATAATATACATGACCCAAAGCTGTAATCCTCAAAATAGAAAGCGATTTCCAGCCTCTAGCAGCTCTCTTACAGATAAAGCAAGTCCTTACATATAACAGTATTAGCTGCTTAAAGGGGTTGTCTTGTTTGTGTAACCCCTTCCTGACAGTCATAACTTTTTGGCTCTTTTTTTTTTTCTCCCCAACTTCCAAGAGCCATAACTTTTTTTTTTTTTTTTTTTACATAGGGATGGAGATATTAGGATTTTTTTTCTGCCGGATATATATAATATAATAAAAAAATTGGAATTGGTGTGAAATGTGAAAAAAATTGTACTTGCACAATTTTTTTAGGCGTTTTGTTTTTATATCGTTCACTCTTCAGTATAAACGATGTCTTCTGTATTCTGCATGCCGGTATGATTCCAGATATGCCAAATATGTAGGCTTTCGGCTATGTTTTAGTACTTTAAAAAAAAATACAAATATAGATACAAATTTGCGCTGCAGCATTTTGCAACCAATAACTTTTTGGTTTTTCCACCTATGGACCTGAGTGAGGGTTTATTTATTGCGAGCTGAAGTGTAGGTTTTATTACTACCATCTTGGATACATTTGACATTTTGATCACTTTTCATTACAATTGTTTGGAGGATGTGAAAAGCCCAAAAAAACCCCCACAATTTTGGCATTTGGATTTTCTTTCTTCTGTGGTGTTCAGCATATGGAATAAATGTTAATTTTAGTAGTTGACCACTAGGAGGCTTAATCACTTGTACACCCTTTATTTTATAAATAATACAGAAGGGTGTACCAAGATGTTGGCGCTATTACTTCCTGTCTGAGACAGGAAGTAGTAGAGACCCTAACATGGTGGTAGTGGAAGCCTTCATTAGGCTTCCAGTTGCCATGTTAAACTATCGACACCCTGCAATCTCGTCATTTAGACGACAAGGGGTTAAACAGCAGGGATCAGAGCTGGCTCCAATTTCTGCTGTTAGCAACGGGTGTCAGCTGCAATTAGGAGGTACCCATATGGCCAATGTCGGTAAGGGGTTAAAAAAATAGATGCGAAGCTCCTGGTGCTCCATTAAAAAAAAAAAATTCTGCTCACTTTCCTCCACTTCTTGGTTCCAGCGCTGTCTGTCTGGCTTCTGCTTATCGTATTGTTGTTCTGAATGGGGACATCACAGCTGCAGGTGCTGGTTGGCTGCAATGGTCACATGCCACTCATTTACGTTACTGCCAGAGCCGTGAGGTCCCCGTTCAGAACAACATAGGAGACTGGAGAGACCCAACACTGGAGTGGGGTAGCAGAGGAAGGCGAGTATAGCTTTGTTTTTAATGGGGTATCTAGATCTTTCTATTTATTTTTAAATGAATCAGACAACTCCGTTTATTTTCTTTAATCTGTGTTTTGCATTGTATTGGGTCACATTCTGGGGCTTTGGAACCATGCCCCAGTTTTCTATAGAGTTATGGTTTCAACATACAATGCTCATCCTGGAACCAATTAATACTGTATATTGATGGATCTCTGTATTAACATTAGAATACAGGATTTTCTAAAGATTATAAATGCCCCAATCTGCTGTATTGGTGCACAGGATTGGAGTGTTCCAAATTTATACCTCTCACTGCAGACTATCCCCACACTAGGGCCACATAATCCCTTCACTATTGGGCCACTTTGCAGCTCTTTCAAGTTGTACCCATGAAGAAGTGTAGTAGTAAGTGTCAGCTCTATAATAACAATCACAGAATTGCCCATACCATTGTGCCAACCATGGAGGAGAGCCCAAAAAATTGTTACTGTTAATACCCGAACACGTGCCAATAACATTAAGAAGCCTCTTGAATGTAACCATCTGTTCTTGAATCAGTCTATACAATGATCACAGCGGAACTGGTCTGCCACAAACTATCACAAATTTTTGACATTCTACTATTCTGCTTTTTCAAAAATTCTTTTATCCCCTTTGATAGTTTCTTTAGTCGATAGTGTGCTACTGATATTGGAATGTGACATTCTACTATTGAGGTCTTCTAAATATCCACTTTCATCTAATACGATTTTTGCCGCTCACTACACATGCTACATGTCTCCTAAGTCGTCCACAGTTAATGACCTTTCTAACTGCAAGAAGGAAATGCCTTGGAATACCATAAACGAGGTGGAACATTGTATCTGTCTATTGTATTCCTTGACAGATTGTATTGGAATATTAACTAATAAAAGTCTGTTACCATAACAACACTCGCGCATCATCAACGACACAATATAATATGCCCTTTACATTTGCATCTGTTTATGCTAACTATACAATAAACCTATTTTTGTTCTCTAAGAAAGCATGCATTTGCTTTGTTTAGATATTTTTATAAAACCTACTTTTCTACTTTTACTATCAAGTTAAAAGCAGGAGCCAATGACAATTTTATTATTAATAAACAATGTGATAAGATTAGTTCTTTCTCTATTTTTTTTTCCCTTTGCTGTGTCAAATATTTCAGCTTGGCCCCTTTTTCTGGTCTTTCCCCCTGCTGAGAACCGTTCCTATTTTAGAATAAAGATGTGGAAAGGAACATGGAGTTTACATACAGCTGTGCAAACAACTCTATAGATATTTTCTATATACTGCATTACTTCTGTATCCTAAGAAAACTGCATGTTGGCTGCGTCTTGTATTTTTTGCCAGTTTCTTTGGTATGTAATACACATTATTAAAATTAGGCTAAATAGGTGAAAGACAATGTTCTTATAAAGATGTCGCACTAAAAACGTCAGTCCGTAATAACATGTAAATTGTCAATGACAATTCAGAAATCTATATGGTTCCCATACAGCTTCCTGTACAAGGAGCCCTCCTCTCATCCAATTTATAATCATATGGGGTTTGTAGGCGTGTCAAGGATTCTAAGGGTAAGTTCACATGACTGATTTTGATGCAGATGTCCATTCCTTATAGCAGATCCTTATTGGATTCCACTCCAGTAACGGTGCTAACCCACATTAAAATCATAGGCAAATACTGTCTCTGCAAATTTAAAATTCATGGCAGAAATCTAAGGGCTTGTCCCCACGACATGGTATTTTGGTTGGTTTATTAGACAGTTTGCCGTTTTAGAAGCCATCTGAAAACCAACATGCAACGCTCCCCTATAGACATTAATAAAAAATCCGTTAAGCAGTCCCCACTGAACGGATTTTCCATCGGACAGTTTTTGACACCAACCGCGTAACGAAAGACTTAGAACATGTTCATTCTTCCGCCCAGTTTTCAAGCAGAACATGAACAAGTGGGTGCAAAGGGGGGGGCGGCTTGAATCTGCAAACCGCAGACAAAAGTCGCCCTTCTGTGTACCAAAAAAATACAAAATACTGCGACATCTTTATAAGAACATCGTCTTTGAGCTATTTACAATGACTGCCATACTAATATTCTAGACCGCTCCTCTTCGATAATGGAATTATTCTCTTCACTGTTTAGCTAGGCTGGTAGTCCCCATTCTGTCCAGTGACATACTCCCTAATTCTAGAACATTCTTGATAAACAACACAAAGCTGAACACAACACTAGATGCAGTGGATACTCCTGTCTATCAGATACACAACTTTTGCCCACCACTGTGTGAGAGGGGTTGTGGAAATAAACTTTGGTGGGGGATAGGATGGCGGAACAAAAGAAATCTGGAGCGCAAATTAGAGTTAAAGTTTGTTATTTCTTTGTTCGATTATTGACTAATCACAAACTCATATGGCTGATGTATAATTAAGGCTTTATTATCCGAGGTAAGAACGGATACCATTGTCAGGAGTATGTTACAAGAACGAACAATATCTCAACACCTGCTGAGACTATACTGATTGTAATGCCATATTAAACAAACAATTTAATTTTGAAAATTAATAAAAACAGTTAAAAAAAAAAAAATACATACCGGTGTGAAAATCCGATCGGTATTTGGCCTTGACCGTGGGAACGCACCCTAGGGCAGCGCCATGAACTTCTGTCGAGGATTACGCATCAGAGTTTTCTGATAGGAAAAGTCTGATGTGTGAACATACCCGCCATAGACTATGTTCCCTGTTCTAACCTGCAGCCTTCCAGACCCTCGAGAGGATGTTTATGCAGGGTGAACATTTGGAGGAAAGCAGATAGGATTTTAAAATTTAGGCTCTTTTGGTAAGAAATCCTAGAGGACATGTTACAGCAAGCTAATACAAAGAAATACAATGTAGAGTTTTCCTCATCTGATCCATAAAGATTTGTAGCCTTTTCCTGCATAAACCTCTCTTGAATAAGAAATATGAAATCTGCACCTAATAGCCATTCAAGAAATTAGCTACTCTTAAATTGGGGAAGGACTCTCTGCACATCTTTTTATTTTAGCGTCATCATACTTTTTTTCAATCGGTTTGTCATAGTAACAGTGGATTTACTGGATGCCTTCCATTCTCCAATCTATACCCAGTTTAGATTTACAATGACCTTGGGAGACAGACGTCATCTCATCCACTTTCTATGCCTCTTCTTTGTTCTTTTGTCAGCTACAAGAATCTTTACCATGTTCATGTTAAACTAATAGTAGCCATGAAAGAACAGAACAGCAATGATTTTTCCCCCTCTCTGAGTTTTCCGTTTCTTTAGGAACATGTACAATGACTGAATGCTGTAAAATAAATCGAACAGCAAGTAATGCTGAACAACTTGCCTGTCTTCAAGAGAACATGAACATCTCCATTAAAGATGAAATCTGAGCTGCTATGACAGTGCTATGTGACTTAATCTATTCAGATAATATATTTATCTGTGTCGCTCTAGTGCCTTTCTCCCTCCATAATTAAACATTGAATTAATGGGATGGTGAACTGTCATAAATCGACAACTCCAAAAGGAGACCTTGATCTAATGGAACAAAATTCTTAGTCTTGTTGCAAACACAAGTTTCTAGTCCCAGGATCCATTGGATCCTGGAACGAACCTTTACTTTCACAACAGATTATAGTTTATGAAGGTGAGGAACAAGTTATGTACTTGTAAAGAAAACTTGTCACCTGTTCAGAAGTTAAAACATGAGAATTTTCAGAAAACATCATCCTTCATTAGGATGGTATCAAGAACAAAGCATTACTTCTTCTCCCATGTGCTTTTCCGTTTGTCATGTTTCTAGGCAAACCTCTAGGTCCACCAGACAGAATGATGCCCGTCCCAGAATGTTTTCCAGGTGATCCCAGCATTGGGAAGTTCCTTTTCAGAGTATCTTTGCCTCCAGTATAAAGGCGCCGGTCACCATTCCCCTGGATTCCAGAGACAAAGTATCAGCCGCACATTACTAGTTTAAGGCCTGGCCATGATATTGTCTTATTACATGCAACCCCCGCATATACATATTGCATTTTGCTCTAGGAGATATGCTTATATTTTCAATTTACAACATAGAAAATGGTAAGAAAACTTCATATGCACAACATTCACTCATCGCTCTCTGAAAGTTTGTCGCACCGGTAGTTTTTTAGGCTCGCTAGTAGCCATGGTAACAAAGGCAATAAACTAATAATAACACTGAATGACAGGAGTTTACCAAGACAGACGCCTGTGAATAGTGTCTTCATTAACTTTGTCATCATCACTGTGTACAGTGTGAAAAGAAGAGACAACCTGTCCCCCGTGTTTCTTCTCAGTGTCTATAACAGGCTGACAGCATAGCCTATTGTATTATACTAAATTATTTGGCTTTCCATCTACGGAACCTGGAAGGAGGCTGCGGGGGACAGCAAGACCAAGACGTTAAAAAATACATCCTTCAGCATGTCATCCCTATAAGATATTTATGGCGCTCAAGATTCAAAATTGTTCATTACTGGGATCTTATAACAAGGAATTTTCAGATACAAATTTTTAGCTCTTCTCCTCCCGGGATAAAGTTTAGCCAGAGTAAGAGTTTGCATGTGAAGATAGTTAACTACTGGCTTGAAATCACAGGAAAAAGAATGATACAATTGCAGGTTCATATACCAGTACTTAGCAGGATGCAGATAAGCCACAAGATTATATTGGGGAGGCTGCACAATACTGATGAACATCTAGCTACAGGCCATCATTCATGAGGTTGGTACATACATACAGGCTTCTGTAGGGTGTTGGACATGAGATTACATGTTGTGCACGATGCTAGGTTACAGCCTATTGGTCATAACCATACTATTAGATAAGACAGGCTGCTCAGCACAAACATAACCAATTGTCTGCATCTTGCTTGCTATTTAAAGGGGTTGTCTCACTACATAGATTGCTTTTTATATTAAAGATCTTGCAAAAACAAGTCACTTTGCAATATCTGTCCATTAACAGTGTCCTACCTATTCCTAGATATCCCCTCTTGTATGGGCTGCATCAGCTCCTCGGGTGGCTATAGCTACAGACCTGTTCAATCTCTCATGATAGGCTGCCAGCACTGGTTGCTATAGCTACAGACCTGGCTTCTACTGCAGCCTAGTAGTAGCCAGTAAACATGCCTCTGAATTCAAAATGAAACCAAGAAAACAGGACTGAGGTAAGATGAATCAATGTAGTGAGACAACCCCTTTAATGTTTGAGCATTCCTTAGTAACGTAAATATGACATCAAAAAAGAGAGTTCCCAATGAGCACTACACTTGTAGCATTGTCAGAATGGAACAGTAGTTAGCCAGTATATTATAGTGGTGCTTCCTGGCACATAGTTAGAGTCCATAAAAATCCAAATATATAGAACAAATCCGCAGCACTCACCACTCGTCTCCTTCAACTTTTATTTAGCAAGATGCACAAACATCGGTAGCAGGGAAGACACACGGGTATGGCCTACGGCCATTTCTGGTCCCCTGACGCTTTCTCAAAGCCCTATGGGAGAGGATTTAGACCCGTCCTTAAATCCCCCACCCACCTGTCAATCAAATTAAAAACCAGGTATTTCATACGATACAATATACAAAGATTATTAAAAATCCTCATAAAAAGGATGACAAATCATTACGATCATTAAGTCCAAGTGGGCCCAGTGCTCCCGCATGCACAATCAATTCCGCTTCACATCTCAAAAATCTCATGTCTATCAACACCATTTGCTGGAGAAAATATGCATTGAAAGCCAGCAAAACGTAAAACCGAGGTTTCATTATTATTTATTTCTTTCATGTGTGTAATAAATTAATATACATGTTCCCGTACATGTTCAAACAAGTGACGTATCATATTTCCTTTATAGAAAAAAAACACATTGGGACAGCGGTGCGTAACCAATCGTTAGATTTTGGTGCCAGTCTACCTCTCACTAGTTCACCTTTCAAATTTTTATAACTACGAAAATAAATAGGGGGCTGGCTAGGTTTTTCTTTCAAGTCCTCATCCAACTGTAATAAATGTCAATGTCTCCTCACAATATATATATATATATATATATATATATATATATATATATATATATTCAGACATGGGGCTAAATTCAAAAAAAAAAATAAAGCTATAATTATCAAACCTACGTTTCCTAGACCCAAACAACATATGATGTCTGTTTTGATTTTTTGCCTTAAGAAATGCTTCTAAAATCAACATCTCATCATATTCTCCCGATCTCAGCCGATCCATCAATTCCACAGACTGATCTACAAAATCTGCGGTAACGTAAACATGGCCTTCTTCTGTTCGTCTAGGCACATTTTATCCCAATTTTTGTCATTTGTTTCTAATGTTATTGTAGGGTCTCTCAAGACAATAAGGTCTTTTGACACAGATGTGAGCTTCGTTATCTCGTTATCAAAACACCTACTAATATCATTTTTACAGGATACAATATAGTCTTGTGATGATGGGGGAGAAAGAAGTGTGTGGTTCACTTTGAAGGTGCTGGGCAGCCCAATGATGTATTATTATGGGTGTGACCAATAGTTTGCAAACCAGCATGATACACCACATGTAACTGGCATCGTTAATTTTGTGCAAGTACCAAATACTAATGGGGGTTCACAAAATGTTACCGTTCCATTCAACAAGGATTGGATGTAAAGGGGATTTAAAATACAAAGGCTAGACATATGCTTATTATTGGCCTCTTTGCATTCCTGGCTTTGGCTCAATAAACTGCAGTGGCGGTTTTCTCAAAAACATTTTTTGTGAAATCAATTTAAGTATATTCACCTCATGAATGGAAAACGTGAGTAGATCAGTATATTGCACCTATTCAAGCTCCCAGACATTGGGAATTGTTGCGCCTGCCCTTGCCCACTCCATACGTAACAGGTAATGACTGTTAGTTACAAGAGCTTTCTAAGTAGTTGAAAAATGGTGTTGTTATCCATTCCATCATGTATTTGGCCCTCAGTTGTTTGCTGCAGCCAGAGGCAGGGCCAGAATGATGGGTAGGCAAAGGTAGGTTACCGCCTATGGTGCAATTTCCTCCTAGACAGGAAGGGGGCGCACGGTGGCATGGAGTGGGGTGCTATGTGCCCTTTGTGCCTAAGGCACCAGGATACCTTGTCCCAGTCCTGACCAGGGGCCTAACGAAGGACCCCAGTTGTGTCATCTTACTACTCCTACTAAGCCCTGCAGAAATCGATTATTGCATACTATTCTGCTATATATTACCATTGCAGATTATTGTAGAATCAGTTGTGCCCTCTAGCAGTCATGTAGTCTAGGGGGACGCAAAGTATTAGTGCAAAAAAATAGTATTCAAGTTTAAGACACCCTCCTCTTGCCATTGTACAAATAAAAAAAAATTGTTACATCTAATCTAATAAAATATAACATTATTTAACATTAATAAAAAGTGATCGCATGTATCTCAAAACAGTACACATAAAAACTTAATTTCAACCTGCAAAAATTAGTCCACACACAGGTCTATAGATGGGAAAATAAAAAAAATGTTACTGGTCTCAGCAAATTTAAAAATACATTTTTATTTTTTTTAAAGTAGCAAAATATGGCAAAAACTACATAAATCTGGTGTTACCGAAATCGTACCGACCTGCAGAGTAAAGATAATATATTATTTGTACCACACAGTTAGCTCCATTAAAATGCATTAGCATCACATTTCCCCAACAATTATTTTCTTAGTACAGACAGAATTGTTTTCTCAGTACATTATACCGCAACCAGCACCATTAAAAAGTGCAACTTGTTCCGCAAATCACAGGCCCTTATATCACTATGTAGACAGGAAAATAAAAATTATGGATCTTGGAAAGCGGAAAGAGGAAAAAATGAACGCAATTTAAACAAAAATCCTTGCAACAGGAAGCGGTATCGGAAATTTGATCTATTTTTCTATGTTTAGTGACTAGCTGACAAATCTTCTGGTGCCAGAAAATGTGTCTAAGAAATGTGTAACATTTGATGGGATTCACTTACCTTTTGTACAAGAAATATATCTGTACAATATATAAAAGAGATTATTTGCTAATGTATTTGTCAGACAGCAAAAAGCATGTGTACAGCGCTGGTCTAAGTGACAGATACAGGCAGCGGCACAATGTGAAACATGAAGTCACAAAGTGGTTAAGCACTCAGTGGAGTCATCTGACAACTCACAATGTAGCCTGGAGACTTTCCTCTTCATCAGACATAATCATGTCATCAGTCTACTTTAGAATGCTGATTGCTTGAGTAGGATATGCTGATTGCTCATGTAAATATTTCATCCTCTCCATATGTGATGGTAGGAGCAAATCACAAGGAGCTATTAGCGCTATCATGTTTTCAGCTTCGTAGAATGAGGGATTACATTCTCCCAGAGCACTCATCACATAGTGTCTCAAAAGTGAGTACACCCTCACATTTTTTGAAAATATTGTACTAAATCTTTTCATGGGACAACACTGATGATATGACACTTTGATATATGTTTTATATATGTATAGCAGTATAAATTTGGTGTGCCCTCAAAATAACTCAACACAGCCATCAATGTCTAAACTGCTGGAACAAAAGTTTGTAGACCCTAAGAGAAAATGGACAAATAGTGCCCAATTTGCCATTTTCGCTCCATGGTGTGATATGACTTGTGTTACAAGGTCTCCGGTATGAATGGGGAGGAGGTGTGTTATCGCTCCCATACTGGTTATTGGAAGTTCAATATGGCACCTCATGGCAAAGAACCATCTGAGGATTTGAAAAAAAGAATTATTGTTCCACATAAAGATGGCCTGGACTATAAAAAGCTGCAGAACAGTGGCCAAGACCATACAGCCGTTAAACGAGACAGGGTCCAGTCAGAACAGGAGTCTCTATGGTTGAACAAAGAAATTGAGTGCACATATTAAGCATCATATCCAGAGATTGTTTTTTAAAAGTAGACGAATGACTCCTAGCATTGGTGTAGAGGATAAAGGGGTGGAGGTCAGGCTGACAGTGCTCAGACCATATGCTGCACACTGCATCAAATTTGTCTGCATGGCTGTCGTCCCAGAAGCATGTTTCTTCCAAAGATGATGCACAAGTAAGCCCGCAAACAATTTGCTGAAGACAAACAGACTAAGGACTTGGATTACTGGAACCTTGTCCTGTGGTCTGATGAGAGCAAGATAAACTTACTTGGTTCAGATGATGTCAAGCATGTGTGGCAGCAACCAGGTACTTTGTAATTGTACAAACACAAGTGTGTCTTGCCTACAGTCAAGCATGGTGGTGGGGGTGTTTTGGTTTGGGGCTGCAAGAGTGCTACTGGCTGTGGGGAGGTACAGTTCATTGAGGTAACCATGAATACCAACATGAACTGTGACATACTGAAGCAGAGCATGATCTCCTCCCTTCAGAAACTGGGCTGTAGAGCTTTATTCCAACATGATAATTACCTCAAAACACCTCCTAGATGACCACTACTTTGCTAAAGAAAATGATTGTAAGGCCGTGTTCACACGGTTTATTCAAGCCGTAATTGTGGGACGGATCCCGCCCGCAATACGGCTTGAATAAGGGGCAGGGCCGGGGGCGCGGTGGGGGGCGTGGCGGGGGAACTGCCCGCCAGCCCCATAGACAATGCATTATTTACGGCGCGTACGTGCCGTAAATAATGTGCATGTCACTTTCTCCCCCCGCGGCGGATTCGCCGAGCGGGGAGGAGCGACGGAATCCACAGTTCTCTATGAGAACTGTGGATTACCGTAATGACAGGGACGGATTGGAGCCGTACTGAAGCGCAAATCCGGCGCGCAGTACGACTCCAATCCGCGGCCAAATAAGCCGTGTGAACATGGCCTAAAGGTGCTATACTCACCAAGCATGTCTCCAGACCTAAACCATATTGAGCAACTGTGGGGCATTCTCAAACGGAAGGTGGAAGAGTGCAAGGTCTCTAACATCCACCAGCTCCATGATGTTGTCATAGAGGAGTGGAAGAAGATTCCAGTTGCTGTAACCTGTGAAGCTCTAGTGAGCTCTAGAAAGTTAAGGCAGTGCTGGAAAATAATGGTGGCCACACAAAATATTGACACTTTGGGCACAATTTGTCCATTTTCACTTAGTGGTGTACTCACTTTGGTTTCCAGCAGTTTGGGCATTGATGACTGTGTGTTGAGGTACTTTGAGGGCACACCACATTTACACTGTTATACAAGCTGTACACTGACTACTTTACATTGTATCAAAGCGTCATATCTTCAGTGTTGTTCAATGAAAGAATATAATATAATATATATAATATAAGTTTATAATATTATATTTATAATATACGTTTTTTACAGCGAAAAAATGGCCAAAGCAAACACGTGTTGTATAAACTATAAGGTGTATTTTCTATTGTTGTCAATGAGAATGGTTTATTTTCGGTTTTAAACGAGTATTTCAAGTCAGAATCTACGTGGATTCTGACTTGAAATACTTCTAATTTGGACAGATCCTAAAGTTGGGATCACACAGCATTTCCTTATGCATGTTCTGATGTGCAAGTAAAACACATGCTTTACATACAACTGTCACAGCACCTTTCATACATCTGCTCCTATATGTATGAATGTGTATACTGTTTCGATACACAGGTAACCACACACCTTTATTAGGGTGACTTGCTTCTTTGATATTATTTTCATATTTAAATTTTTATTTGGAACTGTTCAATAAAATATTAATTTTATTATTGGTTGTGCCAATTTTCTTTGGTGTTTTGTACAAAAATTAGTGCGCAAGCTTTGATTTCCACTGAATTGATCCACTATTTGTTGATACGGTCTTTGAAAACACTATCTACATGTATACATAATTTTCATTTCTGCCATGCCTGAACTTGTCCTTAACTCACATCTCACATGTCACTGCAGGTGCTCTTAAAAATGCCATAGTCCAGTCTATTTTACTGAACAATCAATAGGAGACAGTGGGTTGCAGTTCTGAT
This sequence comes from Phyllomedusa bahiana, assembly GCA_025379985.1. Lineage (NCBI taxonomy): Eukaryota > Metazoa > Chordata > Amphibia > Anura > Hylidae > Phyllomedusa > Phyllomedusa bahiana. Next base: position 166,005 of record JAODAL010000223.1, on the reverse strand, counting down.
TTTCACCCAATACAAATAATTATAGTGTTTAAAGGGGTTTTGCCATCACAGTAGAATATGTTACAAAGTCAGGTGTGGATCCCACTTCGGGGATCTGCATATATCTCCTGAATGGGCCGTCAAAACTCCCCATTCTGAATGGAGAAGTGACCATGCGTTACTTTCCATTGCGTTACTTTCCATTCATTTCAATAGAAGTTCAAAGAACAGCAGACTGGCATTTGCCGGTACTCAGAACTCCCATTGATATGAATGGAAAATAACCACTTCTCTATTCAGAACGGGGAGTTTTGGGGACCCATTTTGGAGCTAGGTGCAAGTCCCAGAGATGGGACCAGCACCTATCTGACACTGCTGGCCCTATCCTATCAATATATTGTCAATGTTTATGATGGCAAAAGCCTTCTAAGTCAGTAGGTCCCTATTTTTGCCATTGGTACATTCCAATCTATTGCTCTGAATAAAGTAATCACATTTTCATGGCTGTCCTTTAACATCATATGGATAGTTTCTTACAGGTTATTAGCATTAAACGTCAAATACGAAAACAAAATATTATGTTGGGGATCAATAGTCAACACTAGCAGGTTAAAAAACATGGCTGCTTTCTTTAAAAAATAACACCACCTTTATTGCAGGATGTGACTAGTAATGCAGCTCAGCTCTACTAAAGTGAATGGAGCTAAGCTGCAATACCAGAAACACCCTGTGACATAGGTGATGTTATTTTTGAAAGAAAGCAGTCATGTTTTTCTGATCCTGAATAACCCCTTTAAGGCCTGGTTCACATCTGTGTTGGAGGATCCATTCGGAGCCTATATTACAGAGGTGGTACTAGATCCGTTTAATGATGAACTCCAATAGACTTACAGCCTGCAGATGTGAAAGTCTTTTGTCTCAATAGAGGAAAAAAAAAATATTCTACTTCATTGTCAGCTGTCAGTGTAGCATGCAGTACACAGAAATAAAAAATTGAATATGTCAACCAGAGGGTATCCCTGTAAACAGATATAATGGGGTCAGCTGGGTTTTTGTCATTTTAATGGAAAAGTTATTAATTTTAGACAGAATCTGCATCAGAGATTCTGAACAGAATTACATTATCCCTATAAAACTTACCCTCATCGACTCCAACACCATTGTAGCTACCAACTGCCCACTAACAGTGCTAGTTTACTTATAACAGTGCTAGACAGTTACAGTGCCAGCTGCCACAGTACTCCAAAAAACAGGTGAACCACAGTACCACCAATAGCAGTACCAGAGGATCCACATTTTCCTTATAACAATGCCAGGCAGAGCACCAGCATCCCGTTGCCTATATAAATAACTGTATTGATTCCAGCCAGCCAAACATTATTGTTGCCATAACAGAACCAGCAAGTTAACAGGACTACAAATAGCCTGTACATTTCTGGACAGTCCAATGAAAATACAGAAGTAGAATTTAAAATTTTCAGGAATCGTGATGTATTTGTGATATCTATTTATCTATCTATTATATGTTATTATATATATATATATATATATATATATATATATATATATATATATATATATACTGTGTATATATATATATATATATATAATATATATATTATATATATATATATATATATATTATATATATATTATATATATATATATATTGTGAGCTTCCTCAGCTGTGGGATCACCGCATAAGTCCTTCAGGCATTGAGACGGAGGCAGTACTGTAGTAAATCCAAAGAAAATAGCAGAAGGGAAATCCAGCGACACGGCACTCGTATTCAAGTAGAAAAAAATATATATATAAAATATATATGTCTGCCTGGGAGGAGAGATATCTTTTGACTCCCACTTGTCCTTTCTTCCCCCACATCAGGTGGTGTGGTCGCTATATAGACGACCTGCTCCTGATGTGGTGGGGGGACTCATCAACAGGCTATTGACTTTGGGAATTACGTAAACAATAATAGTATGAACCTCAGTTTTACATTTGCATGGCAGAAAGATACCATTAATTTTCTGGACATAACATTGGTGGGTCTAGAACAAAAAGTGGAAACCTTTCCCTATCGTAAACCCATTGCTCGTCATACTATACTTCATGCCAAATCACACCACCCCAGACATGTCATTGAGGCCATCCCATATGGAGAAATAACGAGAATTAAAAGGAATTGTTCTATTCCAGATTCTTTTCAGATTTATGAAAAAGAGAGGTATGAAAGGTTGAACAAACGTGGCTATCCCAAATGGCTATTGGAAAAGACTAGCCGCAGAATAGCAAATGTTAGTAGATCGGATCTTTTAAAAACTAAAAATCTCATAACCAAAGAATCTGGTATACAAAATAAAAACGAGGATAAAAAGATCACTTTTACCACTATGTACAGTCCCCAGTTTAATAAAATCTGTGAGATTATTAAAAAACATCTCCATTTAATTGGAGAATATACTAATCATGAACAGAAATTAACATCTCAAGATGTTCGTTATGTCTCTAGACGAGGACACACTCTGAAAACTATTTTATCTCCGAGTGTGTTTTCTTCCTCAGAGAAAGTATCTATTGACTACTCTTGGCTGTCCGTTAGGGGTATGTACAAATGTGGACATCTAAGATGCATTACTTGCAACTATGTCCAGATCTCACAAGTTTTTCATTCTACATCGCAAAACACAGATCATAAAATACAGTCATATATGAACTATAATACACGTTGGGTTGTGTATTTGATCACGTGCAGAAAATGTTGCAAGCAATATGTGGGATGTACATCATGCACATTGAAAACACGCATCCGTAGGCACATATTAGATGCCAGAAAAACCTTTAATCTTGGAGTATCCATGGCATCCAAACACTTCCAAGAAGCGCACTCAGGAGATACATCAGATCTCATAGTTCAGGGAATCGAAAGAGTTATTAAACTTAGGAGAGGTGGAGACCATAGAAAAAAACTGCTGGCACGCGAAGCGTGGTGGATATTTAAACTCGGCACCAGGTGTCCGCTTGGCTTGAATAAAAGATATGATCTCATAACCCAATACTAGCATAGTATCAAATACATCTTATGTTGGTTTTAATCATGATTAAAGTTTTTTAGTTATATATGTACTTACCAGCCCGATCATGTGATGTAGTGTCATGTGATAGAGGGTTGGGCTATATTAAGCAGTGATTTTCATTGTAATCTAGTGCCATGACTAAGGAGCTTCGGCTCTGAAACGCGTCGGCCAGATGCGATCTATTTGATACATTTTGTACTTTTTTAACCTTCAATAAACGCTGGAATCTTTTTTTCTACTTGAATACGAGTGCCGTGTCGCTGGATTTCCCTTCTGCTATTTTCTTTGGATTTCCTTTGACTGGGAGCTTTCAGTCAGTTAGTCCGGGCGTTGGCTACTCGCACAGAAACACCAGGTGAGCTGACCAAACCTTCAACTTTGTTTGACAGTACTGTAGTAAGGTGCAAACGGTTCCTTCCGTATGTTTATTTGCAGACAACCAAAACGTATGGCAACACATGCACAGCAAAACAGTAAACATAAACAAAACTGCTGCTCCTCTGAGCACTTATTGAACATAGTGTTAGTTCCCTCACTAACACCTTGTGCAACGTGGGTACGGTAAAGCAGACACTAGCCTCTTCCACTGTGACCGCCTCCAACCCAAAAGGTAGACTGAAGTTGCTGCCGACACCCAGCCAGCTTACCTGCTGACCTTAAATAGGCCGGATAAATCCTGGCATGGAACATGGGGAGTAAGCACCCACCCTGCTCTATGCTTACTCCCCAATGAAAGGCCGACCCGGGATGGCTGGAAGCCATACTAACAGACAAATTAAACGTATGTCAACAGTCTGTACTGTTGACATCTATTGAACTTTGGTCTTTCACACCACCAAGGCTCCTTACCTTGATGGCATGATTCCCCCAGGTATATGTCCATATATGTATATAAACACCATTGCAGACCTTCCCGGCTGCTGCCTTACAATAAATATATATATATATCTCAGAATACTGATAGGTGTAGAAGCCTGCTCATATCTATATATTAGAGCAGCTTTTACATCTATCAGTATTATGAGCTACAGATTGGGTGTCTCGGATGTAGGTTGCCAATGATTTTTTTGATAGATTGTGCAAAAAAAATGTGTTAATCAAAGTGCAGACAAAACACATGATTGATGTTCTTATGATGTAATTTGAAGTAGACGCAGTGTGCAGATGTGAAAGTCTTTTGTCTCAATAGAGAGAAAAAAATTCTACTTCATTGTCAGCGTAGCCTGCAGTACACAGAAATAAAAAATTTAATATGTCAACCAGAGGGTATCCCTGTACACAGATAACCACCCACCACCAAACTCTAGTTAGGGATGCTAATAAGTGAGCCAGCTGTGTAAATTAAGCTTTCCACTGTGCTGATTGCTCCCCTGAGACAATATGATTGCATCCAGGGCACCTTACCATCTAAAGTAAGCTAAATTAAACTCTAACAATGACAGATTCCCTATACGATACTTAAACTCTAATTCATGCTGCATGTAATTGAACAGCAGCTATAGGTCCCCTCTGTCCTTATTACATATTAGCATAGTAGATAAGGTTAGATGAAGACCCAAGTCCATCAAATCCAACCTATAACCTCACTGTGTTGATCCAGAGCAAGGCAAAAACCCCTATGAAGCGGATGCCAATTGTCCTATACAAAAGGAAAAATGTCTTCCCAACTCCAAATATGACAGAGTAAATCCCTGGATCAACATCTCATCTATAGTATTTACTATCTATAACTTGTAATATTATATTTTTCGTGAAAGGCATCTAAACCCTTCTTGAATTTGTTCAATGAATCCATCACAGCCCCTTGTGGTATTGAACTCCATAGTCTCACCACTTCTACGATAAAAAATCTCCATCTGTGATAGAGGATGCTTTTGTGTCATTGTTTTAGGCCTAGGTGTAAAAAGATCATGCAAAAGATCTGTATACTGTCCATTTACATTTATTTACATGGTAATTAAATCAGCCATAAGCTGTCTTTTTTTCCAAGCTGAATAACCCTAAGTTTGACAACCTGACTAAGAGCTGCAATCGACCCATTCCTCTTATCAACTTGGTCGCCCTTCGCTGCACCTGCTCCAGGTCAGCTATGTCCTTCTTAAATACCAGGACCCAAAACTGTATACTAGTGAGTCACATGTGATTTGTATCAAGGCAAAACTATGCTTTTGTCATGAGTTCCTATACCTCTGTGATTTCATTTGCCCTGGCAGCAGCTGCCTGACATTGGTCACTAAAGACTACTATTTACCAATTTCCACAAGTCTATATTAGCAGTAGTTTTACTCAATATAATACTATACAGTCAATAATTACACCTTTTGTTTCCTTGGCCCAAATGCAAAACCTTACATTTTATCCATTTAGATTTAATTTGCCATTTCTCCACCCAAGTCCCGACTTCCTAAAATCCCTCTGTGTTATATTATCGTCATCTTTGTTGATAACTTTACTAACTTTCTATTAAAGGGAACCTGTCACATAAATTATGCCCCCCTTGCTGAGGGTAGCACAAGCTACTGTCAGACATGCTGTTTCCAGTGCTGGGTCCCTTATTTTGTAAAATGCAGCAGTTTTAGAGCATTTAATGCTCAAATCTTATTCATGAGCAGGTGTTAGCCCCACCCACATAAGGCTAGCCCCGCCCACCTGGCAGTTATTCACGTTTCTGTCTATTCAAAGTAATAGGTTTATCAGTTGAGGTGGGCGGAGCTAGCCTCAGGTGGGCAGGGTATGAAAAAACTGACTCTTTAAATGACTTTTTTCTGGCTGAAAACTGCAGATTTGAGCTTTAAATACTCTAAAACTACAGCATCTTACAGAATAAGGGACACAGCGCTGGAAACAGCAGGTCTGTCACTAGCTTGTGCTGTCCTCAGCAAGGGGGGCATAATCTAAGTGACAGGTTTTCTTTAACTACAAAAATTGGAGTTCTACTCTGTAAGCCATCTACAAGGATCATTAATAAATGTATTACATGAAAGAGGGACTACAATTGAGTAGAGTACATATATATGTATATACTACTCCATCAGCAACTGAAACCCAGTTGGAGTATGGTCCATTTATAACCACCCTCTGTTTCCTATCACAAAGCCAATTGTGAAGCCATTTACAAATATTTTCCCCCAGTTACATCATCCATTCCATTTTTGTGAAATTCCTTTGTGAATCTCTGAATTGTTACTCTGCTCCTGATGATCTGCATGGATAATATCAGGAGAGACTTTTCTTTAAAAATTCCCTAAATTAAAGGGGTTTTGCCACAATCTCATTTCATACCTCCTGCATCCAGCTCGTCAGCTCTGTGTGCTCAGAAGGGGGCGTGTGTGATTTGTTTGAATTGCATATCATGTGACCCAGCAGGATGACATCACCATGCCTTTCCTCTCTCTGGTCAAAGCCTTGTGAGTAGCTGAGAGGTAAAGTTTTTGCCTCCAGGTGCAAGGGTCCTAGGTTCAAATCCCTACAGGAACCAAACCTGTATTTTTTTTTTCTCTTTATCAATGCACATACCTCATTGAGGTTTCTTTTTTATTTATTTGCACTGTTTGACTAATTACTAAGGAATATAGAGGACGGGAGTAGAATGACAGCACCTCAGGTTTGAACACTCAGTAACTGCCTGAGAGGAGGGGTGATGTCTGAGCATGTCTGGCCAGGACGGAGAAGCTCTCAGCTCTGGTCGTATCCCCTTGAGATGAGCTGTAAACAATGGATCACTAAAGAAGCAGCTAAAACAAAAATGGTCCAGAATTTTTAATAATAATGAATGGTGAAAATATTTGTTATTTCATTTGCAAGCTTACCCTCTCAATTTTACTTTGTGGCAAAAACTGGAATCTTGCAGTGTTAATCTTGTCACTGTTTTTACTTTGTCTTGTGTAGATCCTAAGAGTCTGTGAACTATCGCTATGGCATGAAGCGTGCTGTGGGCACACATGTGACCACTGTTTTTGATCCAGGAAATACCAGATAGTGACTTATTTTCCTTTTCATACTAGTATCTTTCCATTGCTGTATTGCAATGAGATTCCTCACAGGATTAAAATTGAAATGTCTTATTTCCTGTACAAAAACAAAAATCTTTTCCAGCCCTGAATGCTTTCTGCTTCTATGAAGTTTCCGCTCAGGATTTTCCATAATAAAAAGATAAGTGTGTAAAAAGTTCATCGTCAACATATTTACCACAAATTGTTTTTTTTATATTAGAAAACAAACAGATGTTCTAACAGAACTGCAACGTAAGTACATTCTTCAGGAAGATATATCCATGCACTGAGCTCACACAAATCACTTATCACGTACTGCAGGCTTCTTTCTGACAAATTCTTTATTTTAGCAACTCAGACAACGTAAGGAAACCAGCCTCAGCTTTATAACAATGAAAGACAACACAGGAACGGAACAGAACATTTGTCTTCGCATCTTTCTGTTGAGTCCTATAATAGCCCAAATGAGCTTGGGAACCTCTGACCCACATGTCAAGTAATCCACACTTTTTTTTCTTTCCTCTTCAGTAAACCCTATCCAAAATGATGTTAGAATTCATCTCAATGTGCTATTTATTATATAAACTTGTCTATTTACCAAATCTGGCAGCGAGACTCAATGATAGTCACTGAATATCACTGCTGTGACAGATGACAAAGTGATTAATCATATACCAAGCTCTCTAGGCTGTCAAATCATCACTAATTATCAGAAAATATTATCCTTGTGAAGACCTTGCAAGCTGTACTATGTTATGGAAAAGGCGGTACAGGGAGAAGTCTATGGAAAATCAACTGAGCTAAGCTATGTACATTTAAAGCAAATGACCTTTGGCTTTCTCCTGCTGTAAGTCTGGGTTCACAGTCGAGTCACATTATTGTGACCACTAGGGATGAGCGATTATAATCGACAAAGTTGATTTTTAGGCTGATCAGAAATTTTTGATCACGCAATATTTTAGATGACAATTTGCAGATAATCTATTACTATCGCGCCATTTTCGGCGCTTCCTGTCATTTTGGCGGCCAGCAAATCAGCTTAGAGCATAGAGCAGGGTGAGCTGGGTGTGCGACGTCATGACTGTGATGTGTATGGTTGTCATTGGCTGGAATAATCACATGACCTTGTTTTGCAGAGAACAGTGTTTCCTGTTCAGTATCAGTGTTTCAGTGTCTAACACTAGAGTAAGACGTGTGCTGCGTGTCTCTCAATCCAGCTCAGCTCAAAGACACAGTTCTTCTCTTTATTCATACAGACAACTATGCTTTTGGCTGTGAACATTAGAATATAGGTAGATTAGAGAATTTCAGTTCTTATTTAGTTAGACAGAGACTTTTAAGGAAGCATCTAACGCTGTACAGCTGCGGAGGGGGGGGAGGGCGGAGAGACAGGCTGGCTTTGCAAAGAAGGGTGTATATTGTGCTCTGCTTTTAAACTTGGATACAGAAATTTTCTAGTAACTGTTGGTGTATTTAATTGGTGCAAAACCACCTTTTCTTATCCGTATAGCTTTTAAATAGCTGTATTACACTTTGGAGCGGCCCAGTTTTGTTCAAAGAGCCACCCTGAACTTAAATTTGGATACAGAAATTTTCTAGTAACTGTTGGTGTATTTCATTGGTGCAAAAGCACCTTTTCTTATCTATATAACTTTTAAATAGCTGTATTGCACTTTGGTGTGCCCCAGATTTGTTCACAGACCCACCTTGTACTTTAATTTGGATACAGAAATTTTCTAGTAACTGTTGGTGTATTTCATTGGTGCAAAACCACCTTTTGTTATGCGTATAACTTTTAAATAGCTGTATTGCACTTTGGTGCGCCCCAGTTTTTTTCAAATAGCCACCTTGTACTTAAATTTGGATACAGAAATTTTCTAGTAACTGTTGGTGTATTTCATTGGTGCAAAAACCACCTTTTCTTATCCGTATAACTTTTAAATAGCTGTATTGCACTTTGGAGCGGCCCAGTTTTGTTCAAAGAGCCACCTTGTACTTAAATTTGGATACAGAAATTTTCTAGTAACTGTTGGTGTATTTCATTGGTGCAAAAACCACCTTTTCTTATCCGTATAACTTTTAAATAGCTGTATTGCACTTTGGAGCGGCCCAGTTTTGTTCAAAGAGCCACCTTGCACTTAAATTTGGATATAGAAATTTTCTAAAACAAAACAAAAACAGTCCAGCGGAGAACATTCTCAGAGGTGAAAAAATGGTTCCAAAAAATGTATTTATGAAAGGCGATTAAAAGATCCACATAAAATCATGCAAGTCGCATCGATACCGACGCGTTTCGGTGCAGCAGCACCTTATTCATAGCATAGCAAAACACATATACAATACAATTTAAATACCCTGGTAACAAATTTTTGGAACCATTTTTTCACCTCTGAGAATGTTCTCTGCTGGACTGTTTTTGTTTTGTTTTGTGTTGTTGCCTCCTTGCTGATGATCTGCTTCTCATCGAGTCTGGGCGTTGTTCATCTCTCCTTCACAATCGACCAGGTGAGCTGACTACCGTTTTGTTTTTTGCTAGAAATTTTCTAGCAAATGTTGGTGTATTTAATTGGTGCAAAACCACCTTTTGTTATCTGTATAACGTTTAAATAGCTGTATTGCACTTTGGTGTGCCCCAGTTTTCTTCACAGACCCACCTTGTACTTAAATTTGGATACAGAAATTTTCTAGTAACTGTTGGTGTATTTAATTGGTGCAAAACCACCTTTTCTTATCCGTATAACTTTTAAATAGCTGTATTGCACTTTGGAGAGGCACAGTTTTGTTCAAAGAGCCATCTTGTACTTATATTTGGATACAGAAATTTTCTAGTAACTGTTGGTGTATTTAATTGGTGAAAAAACACCTTTTCTTATCCGTATAACTTTTAAATAGCTGTATTGCACTTTGGAGCGCCCCAGTTTTTTTCAAATAGCCACGTTGTACGCAAATTTTGATAGAAACATTTTCTAGTAACTGTTCTCGTTTGTCATTGCTGCAAAAAACGCAATTTCTCATCCGTTTAACTTTTGAATAGTTTTATTGCGCTCGGTGAATCTCAGTTTGGCGCAGATAGCGCACTTGTATGATAGTTTGTTGAAAACTATCAATTCCTAGTCCTACAGGGCAGTTGTAAATCCCTAGGACTGAAGGAAGTACACTGTTAATTTTGTCTTACGGTTCTTCCACCAGACCGCATTTCACAGGTATGCGATAGAAACAATTCTGTTTCTAATACTAGTTGGCTGTTGGAAATTAGAGGGATTTAAGAATAGCTGTGATTTGTCGTCTTTCAATTAGAGACTGTCTTTCTGAACATTGAGCGAAATGCAGGTGGTAAGCAAGCAAAGAGGGGTGTAGGACATGGAGGTAGAGGTACGAGAGAAGGTGCTCCTTCCAGTGCTGGCGACAACACGCAAGCCAGCGGATCGTCATTTGCAGGACCGTCAGGCCTATCATCGCTGGGTCGGTGCCCTGTGAATCTCAGTAACGAACAGCGTCGCCAATCTGTTCTTCAGTGGTTAATGCAACCTGCATCCAGCAGTCTTACCTCCTCGTCCTCCCAGTCACGGCCACAAATGTCGTCATCAGCATCGTCAGCATCCGTCCAACATGAAGAGAAGGCAGCCCAAATGTCAACTCGTGTACCCACCACTGTGGATAATCCATTTTCTGAAGACCTCTTTGATGACAAAATGCGGTTGGGGTCAGAAGGCATGTTAAAAGATCAAGAGGCCAAAGAGGATGATTTTCTCTGCTCTGACGCCCAGTTACTGATGCCATCAGAGGAGGAGAAGGAAGCCGGTCAATCGGCAAAAATCCTGGGCGGTCGGCAACGCCTTGCAGTCCCTCTTGCTTGTAGCCCGCAGCTCCTGGATGCAGAATGTCAGGACGACAAAGTCACCTGTGTTGATGATGATGATGACGACATTGCGGATCCAACGTGGTCTTTTCAGCAGAATTTGCTTGCGAGCGCTTCATCACTGGACGAGGAGGAAGACGATGGGGTAGTGTCAGTACGGCTCCCGCCTCAAAAAGGGAGAGGGCAGTCGCACAAGTCCGCTGAGATTATTCCGCCAGCCACAATCAGCGGTAACACCGCTCCTCGCTTATCGCCGTCGAAAAGGTCCAGGACCTCTCAAGCCTGGGCCTTTTTCGAGCAAGCCTCTGATTCACCCAGCGATGTCATATGCCGCCTTTGCCGTAAACACATCAGTAGAGGGAAGAATCTTAGGTGTTTAACCACCACCAACATGTCTAGTCACATGCAGCGAATGCATGAGTTGAAATGTAGGGAACACTTGGCCAAAAACGGCTACACCAATCCCAGGTTTCCAACCACTATCACACCCTCTGTCTCCGCCTCCTCCTCCTCCGCCACGACCAAGCGTTCCTCAGCTGCCCAGAGTCATGATCAAGGATCAGCCTCCGCTTCAGCCTCCACCATCGCCCGAGTACCACCAGCACCACCAGAGACCTACCCCTTCTCCTTCCACCAGTTTGACCTGCACACCGTACAGCGGCCATTCTAGCAGCCAGCCTTCTGTCTACCAGGTTTGTGAGCAGAAGAAACACTTTAACCCAAACCATCCCAAAGTCAAAAGCCTGAATGTTGGAATTGCCAGGCTTTTGGCCTTGGAATGTTGCCTTTCCATCTGGTGGACACAGATGGGTTTCACCACGTTATGGCCCTTGCCTTCCCCCAATACCAGATGCTGAGCAGGCATTTATTTTCTAGAAATGCCCTGGCCAGCCACATGTCATCTAAAATCTCAAGCGCGTTGTCTGCATCTGTGTCCAGCAAAGTCCATCTGACCACCGATACATGGAATAGTAAGCACGGCCAAGGCCGCTATATCTCTGTGACATCTCACTGGGTGAGCTGGGTGGATGTCTCTGGTGGTAACGGTGGCTCTCAGGCTCGGCGCACGCTCTTCAAAACTGCAGGGATGGTGCAGTGTTCTTTCCCCCAAGGTCCAATGGTAGCATCACGTGCCCATAGAAACCAGGCCGTTTTGAAATGAATCTGTCTTGGAGACCGTCAACACACAGGTCAGGAGCTGTGGACGCTCTTCGCAACGAGACCGAGCACTGGCTGGGTGACAAGAACCTTGTGCCAGGCAAGGTGATGTGCGATAACTGTCAAAATCTCCTGGCTGCCCTTAAGATCGGTAGGTTGGAGCACATCCCTTGCCTAGCACACGTCATGAACCTCATCGTCCAGAAATTTCTAAAGCGCTACCCGGGTCTGGACTGCCTGCTGAGGAAAGCTCGAGGTCTGAGCTCACACTTCCGCCGTTCGCACCATGCTTCGTCCTGTCTGGTTGCATTGCAGCATCAGTCCGGCCTCCCCGTCAACCGTCTCATTGTTGACGTGGCAACACGATGGAATTCCACCCTCCACATGCTCCAGCGATTGTGGCAGCAGCGCAATGCCATTACGCAGTACGAAGTGACACATGGACTGACAAGCAGCGATGCGGACCTCGGGTGTTGGAGCCAACGAGAGTGGATGGCAGGTGAAAGAGCTCTGCACCATCCTTGCCAGTTTTGAAGAAGCACCAAAATGTCAGTGCGGACAATGCCTTGTCAGCATGAGCATTGTGGTGGGGAAACTTAGTTCTGGAACAATCGTTGGGACACTCTGAAACAGCAGGGTCCTACCAGCGACGGAGGAGGAGACGGACACAGATGCGGACACGGAGACTTTCTCTCCGTCGAATCCAGAAGGCTCGACAGTTCCACAACTTTATCGGTCTTCATTAGGCAGTGGTTCAGGGTCCAGGGCTAGTGCAAGGCGGCGCCTCAGCTCTCAGGGTACAGCATCTGAGGCAAGTCAGGGCTGTGTTGAAGCTGTGCCGGAGGAAGCAGAGGAGGAGGAGGAGGAGGTATTCCTGGACACCGACGTTACCGATGTCCCTGCCTTGGAAAGAGGTTGGCACGGATTTGAGGCGGAGGAGGAAGATGAGGAAGATCAGTTTGCTAGTGCCCCTCGACCCAGAGGCTTGGGAAATCAAGGCTCCATCTCTCACATGAGTGCTTGGATGCTCCATTTCCTCCAACCTGATCCTCGCATTAAGGCCATTAAAATGAATAACAGTTCCCCGGTACAAAGCAAAATTCAGCACTTTCCTTCCACCCACCCAAATAGAGAGTAAAATGCAGGAATTGGAGACTGTGCTGGAGACATCTGTTGCATCTGCTTCACGTTCTTCAAATGTCACGGTGGAACAACGTCAGCAACGTGACAGCAGTAGAGCGCCAAGTAGCCGCAGCAGCAGCAGCAGGCATTGTGGCAGAAGCCTAATGGGTGACCTCTGGCAATCCTTATTTACCACCTCACCAACGCATGTAATGCAGGGCACACATACAACACACAGAGACCGGCTTAAGATCATGGTGCACGACTATCTGCATCTCAACACCGATGTTTTTGGATATGTTCCGGACCCAATCGACTTCTGGGTATCCAAAATGGATGAATGGCCCGAGCTCGCTCGCCACGCCATAGAGGTGTTGTCCTGCCCAGCAGCCAGCGTCATATCTGAGCGGACCTTCAGCACAGCTGGAGGAGTCATTACAGACAAACGCATCCAGCTTTCCACAGATAATGTTGATCGTTTGACTTTCATCAAGATGAATCAGGCATGGATCTCTGATGATGTTGTGGCCCCAATTGCCGAGGTCACCGATTAGTTGCCGGTCTACTTCACATTCCTCTTCAAACAGAAATGGTCCTCTTGAAAAAAAAAATTTAAAATGATAATTTCTTACTGCAATTTTTATTCTCAGTTCCCAAAAGGTCATTTTGCTGGTTTTGCGGTGAGGAGACTGTAAAAGACACCAATTGTACACGGTTTCATGAAAAAAACGCATTTACTCACTTCATCTTTAAAATTTTTCGCACTGTCAATGGTTTTGGGGTCATGGTGCTGTGAGATACAGCTATAATCAAGGTCCTTTGGAACAGAAATGTGGCTTCTAGGTGGGATTTCTCCCTCACAATTTTAAACAGTGGTTGAGAAGTCATTTTTATAATTTTTTGGGTCATGCTGCTCTGAAATGCAGCTATATTACAGGTCCTATTTTAAAAAATGTGGTTTCTAACAGACATTTGTTCTTCACAATTGTCAAGAGTGGCCAAAGGGTCATGTTTTGAATTTTTGGAGGCATGTTGCTGTGAAATACAGCTATACTACAGGTCCTATTATAAAAAATGTGGTTTTCTCCCAGACATTTGTTCTTCAAAATTGTCAACAGTGGCTCCAGGGTGATGTTTTGAAATTTATGGGGCATGGTGCTGTCAAAAACAGGAATATGTAGGACACTGTTAATGGACACATATTACAAAATGACTTGTTTTTGCAAGATCTTTAACATAGCTAGCAATCCCTGTAGTGAGACAACCTGTTTAATACAATAAAAAAAAAAGAAACAAAGAGTTGGTGGGATTCCATCCTATTTTAAAAATGTGTTTTCTAGAATTAAACTTCTAAAAATACTGCATGTACAAAATAGCTGATACAAATATTCCTCTGAATTGTACAAGGGAGGTACAGGAAGACTTGAACAGATGTAGGTTATTCAGAGGACATGGTGTATGGAGCACATTCGCCACCCCAAGAATAGAGACAATTTCCTCCAACACGTTGAGTAAAACGAGAAAAAGAATGCCAAGAAAAAGGGCACCTGGGTGAAACAGGAGCGTCAACCACCAGCATTTCCAAGTGAAGCTCAATTGGTCCGCACTCATACAGAGGGGCAAGCGCTCTCGTAGAGGCAGAAATTTCTCAAGCGCTACCCAGGTCTTGACTGTGTACTGAGGAAGGCTGGAGGTCTTAGCTCACACTTCTGCTTCCGCACTCTGCTTCAGCACGACTGTTTTCGTTGCTGCGTCATAAGGGTATTTTTTGCCGTGTTAATGGATGACAGAAACCAACCTGGGCTCTCACCGCACCCACTGTAACTCGGGCCCTGCTAGCTGAACCTGCGTGTTAATAGATGACGGACGCCAGCCCTTACGCTCACGACACCCACTGTAAGTCCGGCACTGCCAGCTGAACCTGCGTGATCCACGTTTACAGCCTCACCCGCCTTGATCAGTAATTTCCTTCAACCCACGACAGTAGAATGCAGGATTTTTAGACAGGCCTCGTTGACCTACTGGGGACATCTGTTTCATTTGCTTCACATTCTAATGTCACGGTGGAACAATGTCACTGGTAGAATGGCAAGTACCTCTAGCCGCAGCAGTATTGGAAAACGAGTTGTTTTTAATATATTTTATTTCTTATTGCAAAATTTTCTGTTGATGGTCCATAAGGGCACCTGTGCGGGTTTTTGGGTCATGCTGCGTTACAGGATATGGATAGTCAATGTCCATTTCACTAAAATACTGCTTCAAAGACTACTTTCTTCTGGCACTTTTTAATCTGTGGGTCATGCAGGTTTGAGAGTCATGCTGTGGCCCAGGACAGGTATAGTAAATGTCCAGTTCAACTAAAATGGTGGTTCAAAGACTCCTTCTTCCGCCACTTTTTTAATCTGTTGGTCATGCAGGTTTGGGGCTCATGCTGTGGTCCAGGACAGGTATAGTCACTGTCCAGTTCAACTAAAATGGTGGTTCAAAGACTCCTTTTTCTTGCACTTTTTAATCTGTGGGTCAGACAGGTTTAATGGTCATTCTGCTGTCCAGGACAGGTATAGTCAATGTCCAGTTCAACTAAAATGGTGGTTCAAAGACTCCTTTTTCAGGCACTTTTTAATCTGTGGGTCAAGCGGGTTTGAGGGTCATGCTGTGGCCTAGGACAGTTATAGTCAATGTCCAGTTCAACTAAAATAGTGGTTCAAAGACTCCTTTTTCCGGCACTTTTTAATCGGTGGGTCAAGCGTGTTTGAGGGTCATGCTGTGGCCCAGGACAGGTCAATGTACAGTTCAACTAAAATGGTGGTTGAAAGACTCCTTTTTCCGGCACTTTTTAATCTCTGGGTCAGACAGGTTTAATGGTCATACTGCGGTACAGGACAGGTATAGTCAATGTACAGTTCAACTAAAATGGTGGTTGAATGACTTCTTTTTCCAGCACTTTTTAATCTGTGGGTCAAGCGGGTTTGAGGGTCATGCTGTGGTACAGGACAGGCATAGTCAATGTCCAGTTCAACTAAAATGGTGGTTAAGAGACTCCTTTTTCTGGCACTTGTTAAAATGTGGGTCATACAGATTTAAGGGTCATGCTGCGGTCCAGCACAGGGATAGTCAATGTCCAGTTCAACTAAAATGGTGGTTCAAAGACTACTTTCTTCCGGCACTTTTTAATCTGTGGGTCATGCAGGTTTTGGGGTCATGCTGCATTCCAGGACAGGCATAGTGTCATGATCATGCCCGACAGACCCCCAGCTTTGAGTTCTGGTCGCCGGCCATGGCCGTTGCGACGGAAACCGTGGTTTTTAACATAATACTTTGTATTCTTAGTTACCAGTGTGAATTGGGTCTTTCCTACCTTTTGCTTGCCTGCCTCTTGTTGGATTTTCCGGTTACCTGACTTTGCTTGGCTTCTGACTATTCTTCTCTTCCTGATTTTGTATTGCATTGCCCGAAAGTTACCGACTTGGCTCGTCTTACGTTTTTCTCTCTGTCTCCCGATTTGGTACTGCGCTGCCCGCTTGCTGCCAACCTTGCTTGCCTGACGTTCCCTTATTGTGTTTTGTATTTGTTTGTCTGTGTCTTGTGTTCCCACGTATTCAGTGTAGTTTTCAGTCTTCTGGTTGGGGCTGACCTTTTAAGGAGTCGGGTACCCCCAAAAGGCAGGGACAGGGGTTGGGACCAGCGTCAGGGCCTCACTCTGTCTGTGTCTTCTCGTGTATCCCTTACACATAGTCAATGTCCAGTTCAACTAAAAGGATGGTTCAAATAATACTGCCTTCTGGCACTTTTTAATTTGAGGGTCATGCAGATTTAAGGGTCATGCTGTGGTACAGGACAGGGATAGTGAATGGTCTGTGAGTTTTTTCTGTGACTCTTGTTGCCTAATTGTCTTGCCTAAGATGTAACACATATCCGGTTTACTGTTGAGGATGTTAATTCCAGCTTCTCCAGCCCTGTTTGGGTGTAAGAATGAAGGTGTTGTTTCTCTCCCATAGACTTTAATGGTCATCGGCGATAATCTGTTATCGACTATCGGATATCGTCATGATAATTGCCGATATCGACTATCGAATCAATAACGATAGTTGACACAATCGCTCATCACTAGTGACCACTTCCTACTTTCAACACCAGCAGTACATAGCCCATGAAGGAAGTCATATGTTGTGAGCTGGCTCGGTGGGTATATAAGATGTGTGATAGGCTGTTTGCACACATATCCCTTGCTGTTTTCATGAGTAAACTAAGCAATTTATCAGAATTGCGAAAAGGCATAATTATTGGCTCTTGGCCCAAGCGTGGCAGTATTTCTGAAACTTTGCAATTTGTGAAGTGTTCTCAGGTTGCTGTGGTGAAAGTGTATCAGGAGTGGTGAAATAGCACCACTGTCTCATTGATGTGAGAGGTAATTGTCATTTACCAAACAGCAGCTCACTGCTAAAATGTACCAGAGCCCTATCAGACATATTCAAAACAACAGTTCAGTGAACCCTACTGAGTATGGGGATCCAAAACAGACGGATGATCACTGCACATCATGCACACTCTGCTGATGATGTTGTGTCACCAGAAAAGGCTTCAATTTGCACAGCATTGGACCTCTGCTGATTGCCAAAGAGTTGTCATCTTCAATGAGTCACTGTCTGCAATTGGGTCCCTCTGGGACCACTTCGACAGTCGTCTTCACTTTATGGCAATGTTCACACGGCTTATTGCCGGCATAATTGCGCGGACGGATTTCGCCCCGCAATTACGCCGGCCGCCGGCCCCATAGACACTCATTATTCACGGCGCGTACATGCCGTAAATAATGTTCATGTCACTTTCTCCCCCCTTGGCGTATTCGCCGGGCAGGGAGAAGAGACGGAATCCATAGTGCTCTATGAGAACTGTGGATTACCGTAATGACTGGGACGGATTGGAGCTGTACTGCAGCGCAAATACGGCGCGCAGTACGGCTTCAATCAGTCCCAGACTAAGCCGTGTGAACGAGGCCTATTGAGCCTCCCCCATGTACCCTCTGAAAGCTGGTGGATGCACTGCAGTCAACATGACTGCAGATACCTGCGACAACCTACCAGGAACTTATGGAGTCACTCCCAGCCAGTCTAGCTGCTGTCTACGCTGAATATGGCTATTCCTCTGGATGTTAGCTGGAGGTCATAATAAAGTGATTTGACTGTGTATATGTAATTATATGTTATTCAGATTTATACCTACAGACCAAAGTAGTATTTTGACTATGTAAAGGATAATAGTCTATTATCCAAAAATAAAACATAAAACATCAATAAACCAAACACAGTGAAGAGTAGACATTTCATCTACTAAAGGCTGTTGGTTCACCATGGTAAATAACCAGATTTTTTTTGCTAGTGTACAAACATACACCTGCAATATATACACAAATAATTATGTAAAAGAGCACCACCCTCTGCTGGCTAGCCCTGACTTTGTACTGCAATACCACTTGTCTGGAAACATAACAGTATGTAAAAAATAACATACAAACAAGCATTAGAAAGAGAAACAAAAACTAATATAATGTAGAAAAAAAAGAAGGAAGAGGATATATAATAAAATATAGGTGGATATTTAGACATAAATGTTTTCATGATTGACCTCAAAAGCACATTACCAAACGCATAGCCAAATACTGGTCATGTTCCAATTACAATGATCAACATGATATTATTCCATTTTTAATACCTCTGCATGTTTTTTTTCCATTCAGAACCTGAACAAAAAATTCTCATTACATATCTTAAATGTACAACAAATAACTCTTGGCAATCCTCTACTAGCTAATATAGCAACAGCACAAAGATCTCTCCTGTCTTGGACCCCAGTAGATAGTTGTTACCTACACGAAAGCATTACAACAAAGAACCAGCTGTGAGCAAGTAGAGGTTAGGCTTTCAGTCACTGTATGTAAATGAAAACATTTCTATACTAAAAATGGTAAGGCATCAAACTGGCTCATGTTCTGAGGCAAGGTTGGGACAAGGCATTGTGGTACCTAGGTAAATAGGGCAAATGGTGCTTCCTCTCTCCTTTAGGAATTTAAATCCTTACTAGTAACTTGACACCCAATGCCTTTAGCAACCCCCTTCCCCTCGCTAAATGAAATGGGGAAAAAAGTCACAATTGTGCCACCTTTTGTTTGGAGATGTGGTGTAAATGACATTTAGGGCGTCATGTATGAACGGGGCTGTGCCAGACATCTTGGTTATATTGGGGCCTCTTTTCAAAGTACGGCCAATTTTCTAAGTACAAGGATGAATTAAAACCAGAATTTAAACCAGGATTAAACAAGGATTGCTACAGGTACCTGCAACTTCTCCAGGCCCGGACTGCCCATAGGGCAAACCGGGCATTTGTTTCCCCCCGGTGGGCTCCGAGTGCCGGCGCATGTACGGGGGCCGCAACGCATATGCGACCGTACCCCTGTGCCAGGGGGCCGAAAGGCCCCCCTCGCTGCACGGCCGGGTCACTGACCTCAGAGACCTCAGGTAAGTATTGGTTTTATTTTTATTTTTTCTTAAACTACTAGCCCTGTGTGCATCCTATATACTGCCCTGCCTGGCTACACATATACTGCCCTGCCTGGCTACACATATACTGCCCTGCCTGCATCCTATATACTGCACTGCCTGGCTACACATATACTGCCCTGCCTGGCTACATATATACTGCCCTGCCTGGCTACACATATACTGCTCTGCCTGGCTACACATATACTGCCCTGCCTGCATCCTATATACTGCACTGCCTGGCTACACATATACTGCCCTGCCTGGCTACACATATACTGCCCTGCCTGGCTACACATATGCTGCCCAGCCTGGCTACACATATGCTGCCCTGCCTGGCTAAATATATACTGCCCTGCCTGGCTACACATATACTGCCCTGCCTGGCTAAACATATTCTGCCCTGCCTGGCTTCACATATACTGCCCTGCCTGGCTACATATACTGCCCTGCCTGCATCCTATATACTGCACCGCCGGGCTACACATATACTGCCCTGCCTGGCTACATATATACCGCCCTGCCTGGCTACACATATACTGCCCTGCCTGGCTACATATATACTGCCCTGCCTGGCTACACATATACTGCCCTGCCTGCATCCTATATACTGCACTGCCTGGCTACACATATACGGCCCTGCCTGGCTACATATATACTGCCCTGCCTGGCTACATACATACTGCCCTGCCTGGCTACCTATATACTGCCCTGCCTGACTACATATATACTGCCCTGCCTGGCTTTACATATACTGCCCTGCCTGGCTACATATATACTGCCCTGCCTACATCCTATATACTGCCCTGCCTTGCTACATATATATTGCCCTGCCTGGCTACACATATACTGCTCTGCCTGGCTACATATATACTGCCCTGCCTGCATCCTATATACTGCCCTGCCTGGCTACATATATACTGCCCTGCCTGCATCCTATATACTGCCCTGCCTGGCTACACATATACTGCCCTGCCTGGCTACATATATACTGCCCTGCCTGGCTAGCTATATACTGCCATGCCTGGCTATATACTGCCCTGCCTGGCTACCTATATACTGCCCTGCCTACCTATATACTGCCCTGCCTGCCCATATACTGGCCTTGCCTAGCTATATACTGCCCTGCCTACCTATATACTGCCCTGCCTGCCCATATACTGGCCCTGCCTGGCTATATACTGCCCTGCCTGGCTATATACTGCCCTGCCTGCCCATATACTGGCCCTGCCTGGCTATATACTGGCCCTGCCTATATACTTGCCCTGCCTGGCAATATACTGCCCTGTCTACCTATATACTGCCCTGCCTGGCTATATACTGGCCATGCCTGGCTACTTACTGGCCCTGCCTGCCTACATACTGGCCCTGACTGCTAATTACTGGCCCTACCTGGCTAATTACTGCCCCTTGGCCTACCTGGCTAGTTACTGGGGGCAGCCCCAGCTACCTGGCTAGTTACTGGGGGCAGCCCCAGCTACCTGGCTAGTTACTGGGGGCAGCCCCAGCTACCTGGCTAGTTACTGGGGGCAGCCCCAGCTACCTGGCTAGTTACTGGGGGCAGCCCCAGCTACCTGGCTAGGTAATGGGGGCAGCCCCAGCTACCTGGCTAGTTACTGGAGGCAGCCCCAGCTACCTGGCTAGTTACTGGGGGCAGCCCCAGCTACCTGGCTAGTTACTGGGGGCAGCCCCAGCTACCTGGCTAGTTACTGGGGGCAGCCCCAGCTACCTACCAAATTAATGGAGGAAGGCTCTGTTTACCTAACTAATGGGGGTCTACCTATTTACATGCCACTTATCTGACATTTTTTAATTTCTAATTTTTAGGGTCTAACATACGCTGTTTGGGGAATTGATAGGAAAATGCTGGAAAAGAGAGGAGTCTAAGATGTATTTGTTGTAAATTCTACAGGGACAAGTAGTGACTGGGAGAAGAGGACACCACATGCTGTACTGGACAGAGAAAGAAATGGAAGGGAACAACTCAGGGAAGACATCATGGAATTTTGGGCCAGAAGGAGAAGAAAAGGAGAAGAGAACAACTCCCATCAGAGATGACGTCTCCTGTGAGTCCCTGCTGTCAGGGATCATTTTACTTCTGTGTTGAATCAGTGCTGTATTCATGTGATGGTGACCTGACTACTGGTTATGTGATTGGTGGGGTTGTAGGTTATGTTGGTGCTTATGTAGTGTCAGTGTGGGCTTTTTCCTGATTGTAAAGCAAGTGCACACCTGACTCTGTGATGAGGGGTTTCTCTGCACCACTGTTTCTTTCTTTCTTGTGTGTAGGCTGCTTTCACACGGAGCGGTTTTGGTGCATTTTTTGATGCTTTTTTTGTGCAGAAATGTACAGCATTAACTGCTCTGCCTTTCTGCACAAAAACGCACCAAAAGCACATCAAAAACGCTCTGTGTGAAAGCATCTTTATAGTGTAGTTTATTTTAGAAAGTGGCAAGGCGCGAGAACAAGGGAGATTTTGTAAGCGGATATTGTATGTTGGGCTGGTGGTGGCTTTGTGCCATGGTTGATTTTTATTCCCTGTCTGGCCCTGAACTTCTCCTTTTCTTTTCCACTTACAACCTCACAGCCTGCCACAGTCACTGACCATGCTTTTCCTGTCCTCCATCATCTCAACCTCCATTTTTCTGAATCTAATTGCCTATACCCATACCCCTCTGCTGGGCAATTAACTCTTTATCTCCCCCAGCATTTTACCCTCTCATCTGTCTGCTGCCACCAACCTGTTTCCCACTATCCGTGCCTTCCTCACCAAACAGACCCAACCGACTTACTGTCTATCTTACTCCCACCTATTAACCCTCTCTCTGCTCCTCCTAGCTTCTGGGGACATATCCCCAAACCCAGGGCCCCCTCAGCACATTCCCACTATTGTATCTGCGGCTGCTAACAGACCTGTTTCTACATACTCCCATTACCCTGCAAACTTAAAAATTATTCCCTTGAGCCTTCCTTCTCCTATTTCTCTCTCTGGAGCTCTCTGGAATACACGGTCTGTTTGCAACAAACTCTCCTACATACATGACCTCTTTATATCACGGAACTTATCCTTCCTTGGTCTGACAGAAACCTGGCTGACGCCCTCTGACGCAGTCTCTCCTGCTGCGCTCTCCTTTGGTGGTTTCCAACTTACCCATACTCCCCGCCCTGGCAACAAGCATGGCGGATGTGTTGGCCTTCTCCTGACAGACACCTGTTCCTTTTACCCCACTCCCTCGCTACCTTCTCTCAACCTTCCCTCCTTTGAGGTGCACTCTGTCCGCATCTACTCCCCCTCCAATCTCCAAGTGGCTGTCATCTACCGACCGCCAGGCCCTGCCACCACCTTCCTTGACCACTTCACCTCCTGGCTTCTCCACTTTCTTTCCACTGATATCCCCACTATTATAATGGGTGACTTTAACCTCCCCATCGATAAACCCCGCTCTGCTGCCAGCAAACTCCTCTCACTCTCCTCTTCCTTCGGCCTCTCCCAGTGGACCTCTGGAGCCACTCATAAAGATGGACACACGCTTGACCTCGTCTTCACCCGCCTCTGCCCCCTATCTGACTTCTCTAACTCTCCACACCCTATATCTCACCACAACTTGCTCACCTTCTCCACCATCTCCACCCCACCTGCTCCTCCTGTCTCACATCTAGTGCACCCCCGCAGGAACCTACAAAACCTTAACCCTCGCACTCTCTCTGACTCTCTCGCACCTTTCTCTATCATATCCTCATTTGATGACCCTGACACAGCCACTACTTTCTACAACAAAACAATCTCCTCCACACTCGATATTGTTTCCCCTCTCACACACAACAGAACCCGCAAAATCAATAGACAACCCTGGCACACAGACTTCACTAAAAAGCTGAGGTAAGCTTCCAGAATTGCTGAACGCCGCTGGAAGAAAACCCGCTCCACCAATGACTTCACCACATACAAACAATCACCCCACACATTTAAGTCTGCACTCACTACCGCCAAACAGGATTACTTCACCAATCTCATATCCTCCCTGTCTCCCAACCCCAGACAACTGTTTCTCGCCTTCAATGCTCTCCGCCGTCCACCACCACCTCCTCCCCCATCTCTCCTATCAGCGAATGATTTTGCCACTCATTTCTTAAATAAGATCAGCCGCATCCGAGAAAGCCTCACCCCACTGTCCCCTTCGCCCACATCCATGCCTGTACAGTCCCCACCGCCAGCCCTTCTACCTTCACCTTGCACTTCCCCCCTAACTTGCTTCTCCACTGTCACTCATGACAAGCTCTCCTCTCTACTCTCCAAATCCAACCTCACTACCTGTAACCTTGATCCACTGCCATCCCACCTCATCCCTGACCTTGGTGCCGTTATCATCCCAGCCCTTATGCACCTTTTCAACCTATCACTAACCTCTGGTATTTTCCCTTCCTCCTTTAAGCATGCCACCATCACTCCGATCCTAAAGAAACCATCTCTTGACCCCTCCTCTGTGTCAAACTATTGCCCCTTCTCTCTCTGCTTCCTTTTGCCTCCAAACTCCTCGAGCAGCACGTCCATCTTCAACTGTCCTCCCATCTGTCCTCCAACTTTCTTCTTGACCCACTGCAATCTGGTTTCCGATCCCATCACTCTACTGAAAGCGCCCTAACCAAAGGCACCAATGACCTAGTAACCGCTAAAGCCTCACGCCACTACTCTGTGCTCCTCCTCCTAGACTTATCCTCTGCCTTTGACACTGTTGACCATTCCCTCCTCCTACAAATCCTCTCCTCCCTCGGCATCACGGACTCGGCCCTCTCCTGGATCTCCTCGTACCTCACCGATTGAACATTCAGCGTCTCTCACTCCTGCACCACCTCCTCCTTTCGACCTCTCTGTAGGTGTCCCCCAGGGGTCAGTCCTGGGTCCCTTACTCTTCTCTGTCTACACTCTTGGTCTGGGTCAGCTCATAGCATCACATGGCTTTCAATACCACCTGTATGCTGATGACACCCAACTCTACATCTCTGGCCCACACATTAACTCTTTACTGTCTAAGATCCCAGATTGTCTGTCGTCCATTTCCTCCTTCTTCTCCTCCCATCTCCTAAAACTTAATGTAGAGAAAACTGAACTCATCATCTTTCCACCGTCCCACTCCATCCCTCCACCTGATCTCTCTATTACAGTCAATGGCTCTACACTCTCACCGGTCCCGCAAGTCCGCTGCCTTGGGACAACCCTTGACTCCGCTTTGTCCTTAAAACCGCACATCCAAACCCTCACCTCTACCTGCCGCTTCCACCTGAAAAATATTTCACGAATCCGCTCATTCCTCAACCCCGACACTACAAAAACGCTGGTCCATGCCCTTGTCATCTCCCACCTAGACTACTGCAACATCCTTCTCTGTGGCCTCCCGTCTAGCACTCTTGCTCCCCTTCAATCCATCCTCAACTCTGCTGCCCATCTTATCCACCTCTCTCCTCGCTACTCCACAGCCTCTCCCCTCTGCCAATCCCTTCACTGGCTAACCATAGTCCAGCGAATTCCCTTCAAGTTGCTAACCATGACCTACAAAGCTCTCCCCTCCATACATCTCTGCCTTAATCTCCAGATATCTCCCCTCACGCAATCTACGCTCCTCACAGGACCTTCTTCTCTGCTCTCCTCTTATCCGCTTCTCACACAACCGTCTCCAAGACTTCTCCCGTGCTTCCCCCACACTCTGGAACTCCCTTCCCCAACACATCAGACTCTCTTCCACTTTCACCAGCTTCAAAAGCAACCTGAAAACCCATCTTTTCAGGATAGCCTATAAACTATAGTACCCCTTCTGTCACTTCACCCTCAACAAACATGTCTGCCCCCACCTTCTGTCTCTTTCCCCCTTCCTTGTAGATTGTAAGCCTTCGCGGGCAGGGTTCTCTTTCCCTCTGTGTCAGTTGATTGTCACATACTGTCAGCAATGAACTTGTTCGACTTATGTTATGTTTGTAACCCTCTTTAATGTACAGCGCCCTGGAATCAATGGCGCTCTACAATCAAGAATAATAATAAAATAATAATATCTGCTGTATTTACAGCCCGATATTAGGTACAGCCGCGTTCATACATTTTCAAATCTCCCGCATGCCATTCTGGGCCCCATTACATAGCGCCTGTGGCGCTTTGTAATGCGCCCGATCTCGAAGGCAGGGCGCACTAGAACCGTAGCGAAAGTACATGTTTGTAGCTTCGCTACAGCATTTCTGGACGCATTACAGCTGGAACAGGTAGAGCACTTTCAAAGTTGTATACTTGATCCAGAAATGCCGCCCTAGCGCTAGAATGTGCCTGATTTATGACCGGTTGTAGAGCGGGTTCATAAATCAGGTCCATTCTATGCCATTATTAGGCACACACCAAATTTCATACATGTTGCCCATTATGTTTATTCTGCGGGCTAGGACAATTTGCAGCAGAATATTCTGAGACCTATAACTTTTTTTATTTTTCCCTGTATGAGGGCTTGATTCTGCAGACTGAAGTATGGCCTTCATTGGTACCATTGTTGGATACCCTCGACTTTTTGATGACTTTTTATTTCAATTTTTAGGAAGACAAAGTGACTAAGGAGAAACCCCTGCACACCCCTGTGACACTATTGACCACATTTATGAAAACTGTCTAGGTCTAAAATTCACTTTGTTGCCCCTAGCAACCAATCAGAGCACCCCTCTCATTTTTCCAGGGCACTATATGAAATGAAAGGGGCACACTGATTGGGTGCTAAGGACAACAAAGATGCCTTATGTATTTTCCAGTCTGTTTATAATGTGGGATATCTAAGGTTATATATTGATCCCTTTAGGTCGCAGTTATTTTCAAGAGCCATTAATATTTTATTTTTTCGTCTACATAGCCATATGAGGGCTTGTTTTTTTGCAGTACAAGATGTAAGTTTTAAAGGTGCCATTGACAATAACAATACTGTACTGGAAAATCCGCAAAAAAATCAATGTTGGGTGAAACATGAAAAAAATACAATTGCACCATTTTTGTTTAGTTTTTATGGAGTACACTCTGAAGTATAAATAATGTGTGATCTATTCTGTAGGTTAATACGATTACAGTGACACCAAGGGCCACATGTATGAAAACTGTCTAGGTCTAAAATTCCCTTTTGTGCCCCTAGCAACCAATCATAGTGCCCCTCTCATTTTTCCAGAGCCCTATCTGAAATGAAAGGGAAACTCTGATTGGTTGCTAGGGGCAACAAAGGGAATTTTAGACCTAGACAGTTTTCATACATGTGGCCCCAAATGTGGAGAGTTTTTTACTTAAAAAATGCAATTTCTGTTACCAATAACTTTATTGAGTGATGACTCATTTCTTGCATGCTGAATTAAAGATTTTACTTGCCATGGGTTACAACTGTGGGAGTTGCTCAGTCACTGTTAGGGCATGTCCCCACGGCATGGGTTTTCGGCCGGTTTTTCAGCCGGTTTGCGGTTTTTCAGACCGCCTGAAAAACCGGCCGAAAATTAGCACAATTGTGCTCTACGGAAAACCCGTGCAGCAGTCCCCACTGCACGGGTTTTCTGTCGGGCGGTTTTTCCGCCCACAGTCCGGCCGCAAAACATTCTACATGCATATTCTTCCATCCGGTTTTCGTACGGAATATGTGCAAATGAATGTGAAGGGGGAAGGCTTTTCTCCGCTCATCGCGGAGAAAAGCCGCCCCCCCCCCAGCGGCCGTGAGGACAGCCGTGACAAAAGTCGCAGTCCAGCATCAGAGAAAAAACGGCCGCGTTTGGGACGTTTTTTATCTGATGCAGTGTAGACACAGCCTAAGCAGGAGGTTAACAATTTAGCAGCAGGCAGTGAGAGCTACTCCTATTAGGGAAAAAGTGAAGGCTAGGCAGCTAATTAGAGAGCTGAAGGGAAGGCGCTATGCCACAGTGTGAGGAGGGCAAGCCTGTCAGCTCAGTGGGTTATGAGGCAGCAGTGATGTGAGCAAGGAGAGTACAGTGGGCTTCTGGTCCAGATCCAGCAAGCTGCTGGACATGTATATAGTTAGGTTGTAAAGAAAAGAAAAGGGGAGGTACGGTATGTTTATCTTTAACACACCAAGGGAGGACCGCAGAGGGACATTTTTAGTGATCCTGCTGTAACAATTACAACACATTTTGTCTTGATTTTGTATGTATCAAACATCAGTTTAAGATACAAAATATATAATTAGACATAAACATATACATTTCTTTCATAAAAACATAAAAAAATAAAAACACCCTTGGGGGTCCCATCAGGACCACACTTGGTATACTACGTCACAAATTTGGATTATCAATTTTTTTATCAAGTCTATATCTACACAGCACACAAAAACGACTGCAAAGGAGTCCCATAGACTTTAATAGTAAACACATCCTGTAGTCTCCACAAAATGTTTTTTTTCTGCTCGTTTTTGCTGCTGGTTGTTTTTTTAAACATGTTGCAAAAAACAACTGAGCAGGGCAGAAAATTTACTATTGGAGTCTATGTAAAGCGGCGGACGTTTTTTGGCACTTTTTTTGCAGAAATCCATAGCAATTATAATGCTTTGCATTTCTGCAAAAAGGTGCATAAAAAACACATCAAAAAAGCGCAAAAAACCACGCAAGAGATGCAAAGAAATGGTCGTTTTTTTCAGCAGATTTTGACAGGCATTGTACAAAACACTAAGTTTTATGAATGTTTTTAGGATTTGGTTTTCAGTGTGTTTTTGTCCAAAGCCGTGTAGACATAGCCGTACAGGTTTTGAACGTTGCAAAGTTTGAAAAATGTCCCACTAACAAAGCCCAGTTGATGACAGATGAGCAAATAGTTGCATTTCATGGCTGATGTCAGATGTCAGATGTCTAATGAGACAGGACTTGAAATCAAAACCAGAAAAATATGGGATCAAACTCTAGGCAACTGCAGATGTGAAGAGGTCATATTTTGGAACCCGGCAAGTATGTGACTTAATGGAACCACTGTTTGGATCTGGTAGAGGTGTGACTATGAACAATTGTTTTACGTCCGTGCCAACTGTAGAATTTTTGTCGCAGAAGAACATTACTATTACAGGAACATTGAGAGCAAAAAAGCCTGACATTCTTGCAACGTTAACACTTTTATGAATAAGAGTACATGGATTATATTTTGTTTACTATTACTACTTCGATATTGTTGAACAAAATATGGCGAAATATAGTTTCAGAAACCCCAATAAAACTATTTTGAGTAAACTATCACAACAAACAACTGAAAAATAAAAGGAAAATCATGGAGTCCTACGATGAACCCAGCTTAGTAAACAATGTTGTTAACCAAGGCTTGATATGTTGAGGGTTGAATTTTTTTTATTCTTTTTTACTTTAAGGCTATGTTCACATGGGGGAATTTCGGCATGCATTTCTCGTCGTATTTGTGCTCTAATATGAGCGAGATGCTCGCCGAAATTGCAGTAATCCATAGTTCTCTATGAGAACTATGGTTTACACCTCCTCTCCCCACTCGTACAATACAATCATATTGTACACGCAGGGAGATAAGTGACATGTCAATTACTTGCGGCGAATACGCGCTGCGAGTAATGACTGTCAATGGGGCTGGCGGGCTTTCGGGCCCCCACGACGCGGGTGTATGCAAGTATCTATTTCATGACCTCATGCAGTGCAGAAAAAGGAGATAAAAATAATTGGATGTAGAATGTAACATCTACGAAACAGTACATAAATCTGGCTTGAAAAAACAAAGGTTTGTAGATAGTGGACTGCCTATTTTGTCAGTATGGTGCACATGATATACAACACACTAGTTATATAGCTATTATTGCTTGTTACCTCATCAGAAATAACTATATCATAAGGTATAAAACAGAACCATGAAAAAGATTAAATCCTGCATCCACCTACGTTATATGTATTATCTGTAATGCATACCAATTATAACATTAGAGCCGGGATCACACTCTTGCTGAATTGACTATCACATGTGGTTTTAGCCATATTGCAGAGGCATTGTAACCACAACAAGTGATCACGGCCTACTTTCCAATTAAAGGAGTGTTTAAATACACAGAACACATCTACAAATTTACAAGTCTCCTCTTCATAGATGTTTATGAAGAGAAATAAAACAAACAGCGGGTGGAATAGGTATTGAACACATCAGCAAATTTCTAAATAAATCTATTTCTTCAGCTGCCACTGACATGAAATTCTCACCAGGTGTTGGTAACAACCCATCCAATCTACACATCAAGTTATGACACCAGCTGAAATCTATCACTAATTAGAAATTAATCTTGCCACTTAATGAAAAATAATATGAGTTTGTTCAACTGTTGGCCTGTAAAAAGGTGCCACACAAGAAACATCTCATGATGGTTAAAACTATTCAGCTTCTCAGCATCACAGACCAGACGTGCTCTGGACCTCCTAAATCCTACTCATCCTTCTTCCTCACCATTTGATATGGATTTCCCCCTTCCACCAGTTGTTTGATAAAGGCCTGCTGGCCGAAATGTCACGGACACCTGCATCTAATTCTCCCATGACATTTATGTTCTAATTTTGTTCAGTAATCTGTTCCACTGCCTTTGTTATACCTAATATTTAAGAGTAACTAGGCATAATTCTTTCTGCTTTGTAAATACATATACTCCTTCTTGTTATATCGGTGTGCTGGTGTATATCTATATTTTCTAGTGTATTGGTCTCTTGATAACTTACACCAGAGCACCCACCTCCTGGTCCCCTTCTTGGTGTGCCTGACTTATATGTACTAGGTTAAAACCAGTGAGATGTCTCAAGGTCTTCACAACCTTATTGTTGCAAAACATACTGATGGCATTGGTTACGGAAGAATTACTAAACTTCTGAAGGTGCCCGTGAGTACTGTTGGGGCCATAATCTGGAAGTGAAAAGAACATAATTTATAAACTGGTCATGATCAGGTATTCCTCGCAATAATTTAGGCAGAGGAGTCAAAAGAATTATCAAAAGAGTTGTCCAAGAGCCAAGGACCATCAGTGGAGGGCTACAGAAAAAAACACAGTTTGGCTATGCACATCTAAAAACATTTTTTGAAAAAAATAAGCATAGGTGCACACTGGCAAGGCAATAATATACATCTATTCCAAATGTCAGCTGCACACTAACAACTAAGTAAACATCAAATGCATATAGGAATTTTTGAAAAAATGCATCACTGCTAAAGAAATATGAAAACCTGGGATTCTTAGTTCACAGTTTTTGATCAAAAGTGTTTAAGCTCACCTCCCAATTGCGTCAAGGGGACCCCAGCACAGGTGAGTCCTACCACTAAAACGTTACCACTCTTGGAGCCTGTCCAGACTCCAACACCTTCGGGAGTGACAAGGACTATCTATTGAATCTCCTGCACTGATTTAAAACCTGTGGAGATGGGGAGAGAGTGCAAAAAACCAATGAGGCAGCCACTCCTCATACAGACCCAAAAAAAAGGAGGTTTTAAATCAGTGCAGGAGATTCAATAGCTAGTCCTTTTCACTCCCTAAGGTGTTGGAGTCTGAACAGGCTCCAAGAGAGGTAACGTTTTAGTGGTAGGACTCACCTGTGCTGGGATCCCCTTGACGCAATTGGGAGGTGAGCTTAAACACTTTTGATCAAAACTATGAACTAAGAATCCCAGGTTTTCATATTTTCCTTAGTAATAATGCATTTTTTAAAAATTCCTATATGCCTTTGATGTTTACTTAGTTGTTAGTGTGCCGCTGACATTTGGAATAGATGTATATTATTTCAATTGATTTAAAAAAAAAAAAAAAAAAAAGCAATGCACTGAACCTCCATGGCCTGAATGCAAATTCACCACACAAGACTCCAATGCTGAATAAAAAGCATGTTCAAGCATGTTTAAAGTTTACTCAACATCATTTAGACAAGTCTATGAAATACTGGGAGAATACAGTCTGATCAAATGAGACCAGATTTAACTCTTTGGATGCCATAATACGAACCATGTTTGGAGGCCAAATGGCACTACATATCCCCCCAAAAACACCATACGGTAGCAACAGTGAAGTTTGGAGGTGGGAACGTCATGATGTGAGGTTGTTTTTCAACATACGACACTGGCAAGCTTAATATATTTGAAGGAAAGATGGATGGATAAATGTACTGAGACATTCTTGACAAACATCTGCTGCCATCTACCAGGATGATGAAGATAAAACAAGGGTGGACATTTCAGCAAGACACTGATCCCAAACACACAGCCAAGGAAACTGTCAGTTGGTTTCAGAGAGAGAAAATAAAGCTGCTAGAATGGCCAAGCCCACGAACTATATCCAATAGAAAATCTATGGAAAGAACTAAAGCTCAGCGTTCATAGAAGGAGACCATGGAAGCTTCAGGATTTGAAGAGTGTTTTGCTAAATTCCCACATGAGCAATGCATATGACTAGTTTCTTCATACAGGAGGTGTCTTGTCACCGTCAACATCGGCTTTTGTACAAAGTATTAAATACATTTCAGTAAGAGTATTCAATACTTTTTCCCTGTGTCATTTCTCATTATTACATCTAACTTAATTTATGGACATCTATGGTTTGATTTATCTGCATGTGTGGATTGGATGGGATGTTACCGAGATCTGGTGACAATTTCATGTACATAGCATCTTTAGAAACATATTCACTTAGAAAATTGGTGACGAGTGCAATACTTATTTTACCCACTGTAAATGGTGGGTGGTTTAGCATTAGTGAACAGACAAAACATTCACCCATAAAACAGATCATTCAGCAGGAAATGTTACAATTAAACGAAGCTCTAGGAGAACCTCCACCTATTGCTACACTTTTGCGCCTTCAAGACTTCAGCATTGGCCAAAAAGGTTGGGTTGGCCAGTAAAAATTAAGAGAAATTGTTTTTAGGAGTTTCACATGGGTCTTCATAGACTGCATGAGGATTAAGAGCCTGAAAGTCCTGCTACTGTAAATGTGAAGGACAGTTAACAGATTCATGGAATACAAACATCAATAAAACAGTGACCACAATTTAGAAAATAAATTTGACAGGATCAGAGATTGAGGTGAGCTGGTCAACCACATGGCAAATGCTCATGTTATAAGTCAATTATAAAAATCAAGCTTGTATTAAAGTTTGAACATAGTCAAGTTGGCATGATAGACTTTTGGCAGCCAAACATCAGACCAAGCAGAAGCACACAACATTTGTCCAGAAATAGCTCAAAGACTTGAGATCCTACTGCATCAGTTAACAACTTCTAGTTAGGGTATGATCACATGACAGATTCTTCCAAGAAAAAAATTGGTTGCAGAATCAATGGCAGAAATTCCCTTGAATTTCTGATGTGTATTTTTAGTTTATAGCAGCAGTTATTGTCACTATTTTGAAATTAGTCAAAAAAGAAAATAGGTGTAAGCTCACCAATAATGTCCACATACGGTTCTAATGAATACTCCAGCTCCGCCTTGGGCCTTCCTCCGCATGAGATCCTAGCCTCCAGCCACGGCTACACAAAGACAAATACAAGTGAAAACGATGGATCCAGCGGTGGATGAGTATTAAGCCATAATTTATTGTAGGCACACACAGGAGGGTACACAACGGGTACTGACTTCCGACGTGTTTCGGACGTACACAACCGCCCTTGCTCACGGTAAACCACCGCTGGATCCATAGTTTTCACTTGTATTTATTTTGAAATTAAGTGGGGTTAATCTGCGTATAGGGTGTGCAACCACCGTACTAGTGGTCTTGTATATATACTTTAAACAACTGTATTCTATGCTAAGTATATTTGTACACATACAGACTGTCCCCGGGTTGCGAATGGGATAGGGACTGTAGTTTTTTTGGTATTTTTTGTTAAACAATTTTTATTTGCAAGACAAATATACAAAGAAAATGTCATACATTCTTAATAGTATCTAATTAACATCATATGAATACCGTACACCTTTGTACGATAGAAGTAGATTTCAGATATGTACTTGTCTTACAATTTTTGAACTGTGAATCAAAAAATAAGGGAAAATATCTAACAAAATGAAATTCACAAAATCTTGAACATCTTGTAGTTCTTCTCAGCGATTTCTAAGTTTACAATTTCACAAATAGACAAACTCCACCTGATATACCTACTGGCCTAAACGAAAAAAGCGAAAAATCGAAAATCCCACATTTCTTTTTCCAATCACTAGTCTTTAAAGGGGTTGTCTTGCTACAAGGATTGCTTTTTATGCTAAAGATCACTTTGTAATATGTGTCCATTAACAGTGTCATACGTATTCTGAGATATCACCTCTTGTATGGGCTGCATCAGCTCCTCAGGTCGCTATAGCTACAGACCTGTTTGATCTCTCCTGATAGGCTGCCAGCACTGGTTGCTATAGCTACAGACCTGGCTTTTATTGCAGCCTAGTAGAAGCCAGTAAACATGCCCCTGAATTCAAAGTGAAACCAAGAAAACAGGTATGAGGTAAGGAATGAGGTAAGATGAATCAATGTAGTGAGAAAACCCCTTTAGCTTCTAATTTTCCCAAGTCACCTGCAAGTTTCTCTTTTAAATAGTAAGAAGTATATTCAAAAGGTTTCATAATAATCAACTCCAAGTCGAAAGAGGTGTATTTATTAAATGTAACCTCATTTTTTTTTTTAGTTTTGGATAAGGCAGTGAAGAGTTAACATCCCTTTTACATTTTCTTTGCTGTCTGCACCCTCGTTTAGAAGATTTCACCTCATTTTCTGTATCTCATGGGCTGCTGTGGAATGTTGGCACTTGTAGTTCCATGCTCCACAGCAGCAAGTAGGAACTACAAGTGCCAACATGCACAGCTGCACATGTTAAATCTATATACTAATCGGCAGCCATACAATTACTTCATTTGTGGTTTGGCATACTGGCACTTATAGTTCCACAACTACAAATTCCAGCATGCTACATGTACTAATTATATGGGTGTTGATATAGTACTGTATTTTAGATGTGTGGGGACAGGAAGCAGTAAGAACATACCTGTTGTGCCTCAGCTGACAATGCAAGACCAAAGCAGCTTAAAGGGGTAGTCCTATTACGGTAAATGCTCTTTGCCAGCAGTCGGCTCTGCATTTGAATGAGGAGGACAGTGCCAGCACCATCCTCCTCATTCAATTATATGTGATTTCCAAGTATAGCTGAGCACACAACCTCGGCTATACTTGGAAATCACATATAAGTAAATGAGAAGGATGGTGCTAGTGCCGCCCTCCTCATTCAAATGCAGGGTTGGATTGCACCTAGCAACGAGCGGCTGGCGAAACAGAATTTCCCGTAACGGGATTACCCCTTTAAGGGAGAGCTGTCGTGCCAGCCTGAAGATGGAGGTTCCCAGGTCAAGGCAGGTGGGCAAGAGAAATGTTAAAAATAGCTGCTTTGCTGTGCCGGCCCGGGAAACACAGTGGGCAGGGGAAGGCTTGTGACATTCTGAAGTTATTATGGGTCGTGACTCTGTCTGTGATTTCAGCACGATGAGCCACACCTCATAAATCTCTGGTTGTATCTAGGGGACAGAAGTAAATCTGAACATTGTAAGTCAGGGACTGTATATATATTGCATATTATGATGACTATGTACCTTTTATTGAAGTACTGTTGCTTAAAGCACCAGTGTCAACATGCCGCTTGCACCCAACCAGGAGGATACAAGGGGACCCCAGGTAAGGGAAAGGAAGGGCTGTATGATTAAAAGGGACCTGCCATGTTAGGAAAGATAATTGTTGTAGTCGGACCCTCCCCTCTCTTTGTGCACCGGCGGGATGCCATGAGATTTGTCACATCATCCCGCTATTGCCAGAACAAAGCCCACGCACAGAGAGAGG
This sequence comes from Phyllomedusa bahiana, assembly GCA_025379985.1. Lineage (NCBI taxonomy): Eukaryota > Metazoa > Chordata > Amphibia > Anura > Hylidae > Phyllomedusa > Phyllomedusa bahiana. Next base: position 130,428 of record JAODAL010000223.1, on the reverse strand, counting down.
GGAGTGTCTGACTCTGGTCATAGTGCAGAAGTAAGTTTTAAACCATACTTGCCAGCTGTCCTGGATTGGCCTGGAAGGTCCTGCAAATGGGGGTCAACTCCCCCCTCCCCCCCTGCAAGAGTCAGCGAAACCTCCCGCAACTAAAAGGTTCTTTAAATGGAAGTGGCACCATAATAAAGTCTTACAATGCTGCTCCAGCACCACTGTGGGAAGCGCCGGTCTCTGATAACTATAAAAGTTTAGCAGGGCAGCACGCACCGCCTTTTCAGGATGTGCACGCTGCCCTGGAGGAGGTCACGATCTTTGCTAGGATGACAAGTACCGCTTCCCGCTCCTTGCAGGTGGTAGGAATTGCCCACTTATCTCCTGCCCCTTGTTTCTGTCTCCCGACCTTTGCGGTCTGTCTCCAGCTGAGGGTAGAAGAGAGGCCACAGGGGGCAGGAGTTTCTCTTTGTCTTCTGCCCCCTGTGGTCTGTCTCTGGCAGTCGCATGGTGCTGGATAAGGCCACAGAGGGCAGGAGTTGCCCACTTGTCTCCTTTCCCTTGCTCCTGTCTCCTGCCCCCTGTGGTCTGTCTCTGGCAGTCGCAGAGGGGCAGTAGACAGGCCCTAGGGGACAGACTTTAGTTATTGCCTATGGAAATAGCCTATCCAGCATCCAGGAAAGCTGGGTGACACTCTATCCACCAAAGGTGGCACCCAATTTTCCTATCATGGAACACTAAGTGCTTCCTGTGGACAATGGCTGTCACCCAGCTTTGCTGGATGCTGATTAGGGTATCCAGCCTATATGTTTGTTTTTCAAATAAAATGGGTAAAGAGGGCTATTTTCGGGGATTGTTTATTTAAATAAAAAAATGTGTGCAATTTGTGTCTGTTTTTTCTTTTCCGTATAATTCCATTGATAGTAATGGAGGTGTCTGACAGATGCCTCTTCATTACTATTGATCAGGCTTGGTGTCAGCTAGTGGTGGTTTTTGTAGCGCAAGGCAGAGACTAATCCCACGTCATTATTACTCCAGTATCCAATGCACCAAGGGTACTGGAAAGAGCAAGGTAACTCTTTTTAGAATGGGAAGGGACCAGTATGGTGGACTTTCCCATTCTGATAGTATCAGGCTGTAGCTGTCGTGCTCACCTTGACTGGTTATGGAAAATAAGGGGGACCCCACAGAAAATGTATTTATTTAATGAGAATCTAAACATGGGCATCCACTGTAATGATTACAGTACTTGCCCATTTTAGGATTTTCAATAAATAAATAAATAAATAAAAATAAAAGACGTGGGGTCAGCTCCGGCTGTAAAGGGCCACAAAATTTCTGATGGTAGCCCTGCTTAGGGTCTTGTTGGAAGATGAACCTTCGGCCCAGTCTGAGGTCCAGACACTTTGGAAGACGTTTCATCCAGGATATCTCTGTACTTGGCCACATTCATCTTTCCTTCAATTGCAACCAGTCGTCCTTTCCCTGCAACTAAAAAAACACCTGCATAGCATGATGCTGCCACCGCCATGTTTCACTGTTGGGATTGTATTGGGCAGGTGATGACCAGTGCCTGGTTTTCTCCACACATAACGCTTAGTATTAACACCAAAAAGTTCAGGCCAGAGAATCTTATTCCTCATAGTCTGAGAGTCCGTCATGTGTTTTTTGCAAACTGTATGCGGCTTTCATATGTCTTGCACTGAGGAGAGGCTTCTGTCGGCACACTCTGCCATAAAGCCCCGACTGGTGGAGAGCTGCAGTGATAGTTAACTTTGTCAAACTTTCTCCCATTTTTCACTTCTCAGGCTGTGAGTGGTTCTACAGCAGTGATTAGCATATTCAACTTCTAAGAAGCAGAGTGCAGGAGATTGTTATCTCTAACAAGATTACAGTCTTACTTTTCAGTCCTCACAGCACATTTACCTTTTGTTTAGTGAAGTTAAATTTGTTAGATTGAATATGTTTGCTTTGATCTCAGTCTGTCAGTGGGGTGATGTCACTCCCTGCTCTCAGCTAATCAGCTAACCCTAGAAACCTGTGTGTACTTCAGAGTGTGTAAAAATTCTCGTCTCATGACTAAAGTAAAATCTATTGATCAATTTATTGATATATTCATTTTATGTTAAAAAGTTATCTTTGTAGTGAGAAAACCCCTTAAAGCTTGAACCAGGTAGTATGGAGCAACAGATCACACAATCTCCATACGTATAGCACCCCGTGCTTGTTGTGTCAACCATGAATCCTTCACAGATGGAGTGACAAAGTGACTACTGAATGGTCCAGTAAGCTCTTCCCACACCAAAATGTTAAGGGGAGTCTATCACTTATACACATCTTCAGGTCCAGGTCCATAATAAAAACATGATGATTCCTAGTTAAGATGCCTCTAATGGGGTCAGCAGTATTGCCAAAAGTGCCAATAACCCTTGAAAATTGCTGTGCTTTTCTGTTTTAGGTGGTTCTAAAAACGTTTAATCACCGCTTCTGTTTCTTTCTTTAATGAGCCGCCACTTGCCACTGCTCTGCTCTGTGTGGTTGACAGCTTTCCAACTGCAGTCTCTATGTCTGGCAGCTTGTACTGTGCTATATCCTGTATAGGTTGTACATGGTGGTCCTTTTAGATTTAAAGGGCCAGTGGACACCACTTGCCTATTCCTTCTACTGCAAGACACATATGGATACTTAAAGGAACACCTTCTCCACCTCAATGGGGATTTTTTGGTATTGTTTCCCTTGTATTTCAGCAAGATTTATGTTGTGTTGATTCCCAGTCCAGACTTCAGCTTGTTCCATGACCTCATTTCCTGTTCTCTGCTGCCTGGCCTTGATGATGACTACAAGAGTACTCCATTTGCACTGACCTGTGCTTTCCTGGCTATGCTTCTCATCAGCTTCTCTGATACTTCGTTTAAATGTCAACTATTGCCCCAAGCAACTATGTTGTGGTAGTGCCCTTTGCCTGCAGAAAAGTCCTGCTTCCTGTAAAGGGGTGAAGGAGGAAAACAATAGATTCCACTCCCTTACATGGTAAAGAAAAATATCCATGATCGACCTCCTAGCTCCGGTGAGACATTACAGTAACGTCTGCTTAAAGGACATTAACTGGCTGAAGAATTGTTCTGAGAAAGCACTTACCAAGAACAGTTGTTCCAGATGCTCCAAGACATCGTGGCTCAGCTCTTGGCTCGGGCTGCACCTTTTGGCACTCTGTTTCCAGTTGCTGAAGGCAACTCCAGTCTATACCTTCCACTGTAGTCTTCCTAAGATGGCAACTCCAAGACATGTTGATGCTTACTTAATAAGTGTACAATACACTTTGAGGTCCTGGTGGCCCATCACTTCACCTGGGACAGAGCCAAGATAGCTTTTATCATTTCTCCATGATTCAGTGAGACACTTTACCTTAGCCACTGCACTCTAGAAGCTATGGGATCTAGTAATATCTCATATTAAAGACTAGCCACTTTCCAAAGGGTCTTTGAAGCTCCTAGGTATGCTTCTTCTGCAGCTTTGTCACTCTGGCTATGGCAAGGCAGTTCTATGGTTGGTCAATATGTAAAGAGGTGGAAATGTATATTGTTGTGTAGTGGTGTAAATAACATGTATAGTTAAAGAAGGGATGTGTTTCACAGTAAGTTTAGAATCTTCTGTCATTGCTATCAGTGCTGCTTGGCAGGCAACCAATCAGTGAGCTGTAAGGGGAGGAGCCAGGAGTTTGTTACACATTTATAAGGCCAAGCCTGTCAGCTCAGGGTTGGTTGAAGCAGTTTCAAGTAGAGTTCCAGCATGAGAAGGGGAACCCCTGCTACCAGTCAGCAAAAGACAGGGCAGGCCAGGGCAGACTGTAGAAGCCCTACTCAGAGAGCTACTACAGAGGAACAACAGAGCAAGGTGTGGCAGTTTGGGAGACTGCTGAAGAAAGTAAGGGACCCTTACAAGAGTGTGAGAGCCCTGAGTCGATAGGTGCCAGCATTCTGCATGGCTGGACTGGGTATGGGTAAGCAAGAGTTGCCAGCACTTTTCACGTCTGGACTGGGCCTATATCATGATTGTAGTTGTCTGGGGTGTCTTTTGGATGAATAGAGTTTCTGAGATGTGCTGAAGTGTAATGTGCCTTGAAAAGTGTAATCTAACGTCCAATAAACACTACACACATCACCACAACTACCACTCCCATCATTCAGGTCACTCCACCCATTGTCCATAATACCCCATCCACCTGCATCTTTACAAAAATACCATTCATTCCCAAACCCTGACATTTGAATAAGCCTGGAACAATGAGGCCAAGGCAGCCACCTTCTGGGATGGCCTCACAGGATGTATTATTTCTCACTACAATGATTAGCTTTTAAAATGTAGGGGAAAGTAAATAAAGACTATTACCAAATACATTGTTGTTTTTATTTTGCTTTGTTAAGAAGATGAGATTTTAACTACTGTTAGTGTACAGAAGCTTCCCTTGGTTTCTGACCACCTCTCTCTGCTCTTCCTCTTATCTAATTGCTCCAAACTGCCTTCTGGCCATGGTGAGTCACTCCCTATGCCTGATCTCTAGCACAGGAGCTTGTTTACCTAAGTTAATGACAAATTTTAACCCTTAGAGCTCTGTAGCCTTGCGCACTACAGATTATAAACCTCCTGCACTTATGTCACTATAACAGGAATAGCTAGGAGCAGCAAAGCTGATATGCCAATTACTGTTTTAGAACCACCCACAGACTGACCAGGACATGTCAGTTTGAAGCTGGCTGTGGCTCTGCAAAACAGCATTGTGAGAGAACCCAATCAAGGATGAACTGGCTAGTCATGATTTGGATGACAACATCACACTGACAACATGAATTTAAATTCAGCTTGCTGAGCAACAAGAGACCCACCAATAATGTAACTCACAGCATCCTCTTAGACTTTATCTCCTAGCTCTTGTATTCCAAAGACCTCTTCAGTTTTCTTTGATCACCAATTGGGAAGTGCCAACGTAGGTGGAGAGGCTTCTGATTTCTGATCACCAGTTGAGAAGAATGCACACAAAGGCTAAACAATAATTTGTGACTCTATTGTGAGACCAAGGACCATTTCTTGAGGGATTGTCCCATCTGCCCAGGAAACTCCAGCTCTTAGATATTATGGGAGAGGTGATCTTAGGCAGACACTTGCTCTAAGAGTCTGATGTTGCCTTTTTTCTTGGTTCTGCCATAAGGCACCTGTTTTCACATTCCTAGACTATGGCTGTGTGGATAACTTCATTCACCCTTCCCTGGCAGTGAAGAATCATTTGCCAGTGACCCACTGAGAGAAATCCCTGTCCATCTCCCCATTAAAGAGAAGGTGTAACGGTTCGGTGGATCCGCTGGACCACCGCACGCGGTGGTAGTTAAGCCACGCCAGGGAGCGGAATCTAAGTAGGTCCCGGTTTTCACCAGAGTCCGCCGCAAAGCGGGATGGACTTGCTGCGGCGTGAGGCTACCAGGTCGTTACCCCTGACGTGACTTGCTTGCGGTGGCGGCCGGGGTACAGCGTGGTACAAAATCGTAATCCAAAGGCGTAGTCGGGGACAGGCAGAAGGTCAGGGCAGGCGGCAAACAGGCAAGGTCAGGAAACGTAGCGGAACGGACTGGTACACGGATAAACAATACGGACTCAAGGACACTCCAAACTCACTCTAAGCACACCAACAATCTGGCAGCGACTGCTAGGGGCGTAACCCTTAAATAGAACCAACATCCGGAAAACAACCAATTAATGGGACACTGGCCCTTTAAATCTGAGCCAAGTGTCGCGCGCGCGAGGGGACGGGCACGAGCACGGCTGTCAGGACGGCCGGGAGCGGCGTTCACAGGAGCGGGGCCAGGTAAACAAGCAGGCGCCGGGACCGCGGGCACAGGGGTGGTCGTGGGCAACCGCGATGCCCGCGCCGAGTCCCCTGCGGGGGAGGACCGGCCGCAGCGGCAGCGGCGCCCTCGACTCCCGTGACAGAATGTTTCATCTAGTTCTGTCCAGTAGCTGTACATATTATGGGTCTACATCAAGAGAAGATCTCATTTTACTTTCTACCTTCTTATGGGTCTTCTTCTGGGTTTGGGTATTCTCTATACATGCCCCTGACATCGATTGGTTGTCTGTTGAAGTCTTCCTTTGCGGAAATTAATGTCATACTACATGCTTGTCTGCACCTCACCTGTCTTCTGATGCTCGACCATCTTCTGTTGAGGTTCCAGCTTCTGCCCTTCCAGGGCTTTCTGCACCACATACAGACTTTGCAGACATTTTCTCAAAGAAGTAGGTGGAGACACTAGCAGCTCATAGGTCCTACAATTGCCAAATTGACCTTTTCCTGGGTGCCACCTCTCTTTGGGGTATAATGTATCCTATGTTTCTACCCAAAACCAAAACAATTTGGCCTATATCATGGATAACTTGGAAAAGGGTTTGATCCACAAGACTTCTTCTCCTGCTGGATTCTTGCTCAATAAAAAGAAGAATTACTGAGTTCTAAACAAGATCACAGTTAAGAACAGATAACCGGTAACACTGATCTCCAAACTGATAGAAAAAGGGGAGCTGAAATCTTTACTAAACTGGATCTCAGAGAGACCTACAACTTAATCTGCATTTGGAAGGGAGATGAATGGGCAACTGTGTTTGAGTACCCTGTCATAGTCTACAGCTTCCACAGGTGTAGATCGGGAAGGCACACCCAATAGGATATACTGAAATAGGTGCAGGTCAAAGGTAGGAACAAGTCCTCCAAAACTAGTACAGAAGGATTGAAAGCACTCAATAGGCTTCTTTCATGCAAAAATACAAAGACTGTTTATTTATATCCAATTCACAGGTTCCAGTGTACACATTATTATAGATAGTGACTTATAATAAAACTTGACGTTTCGGTCTATCCGACCTTTATCAAAAAGTCACAGAGAAGCAGTAGGAGAAGAAATCTCAGAGGGCCGTAGCCCATGGATGTAGTGGGAGCCAAATGTCTACAGCTTGTGCAATGATTGGGTTGTCTTCCAAGCATTTTTAAATGACATATTCTGTGGCCCACTTTATGCTTGTGTAGTGGTCTAGTTTGGTAACACACGAAAGACACATCAGGCATGTCCTCTCTCATCTTCAGGAGAATCAGTTATATTCCAGGCCAGTGAAATGACTCCATTTCTGGAACATGTTATCTCTGATCAAGGTCTACTCTTGGATCCTAAGAAACAGTTTGAAGTGGGTCTGCTCAGTGGGACTCTATGCCATCCAAGGCTTTTTATGATTTGTGCCAATTTTTGCTATAATCAGGAAAGACAATAACCCCAAGATTTGGAAATCTGAAGCTGAAGATGCCTTTTTATGCTTAAAGAGTGAATGTGTCTTACTGTGTCACGTCGCCCAAATCCCAATAAGCCGTTCTTTCAAAGCCTTGGAAAAATAGTGACAAGTTCTGAATCAAGCCTGGCATCATGTTACCATCTTCAAAGACCACAAAAACCTTGTGTATTCGCAGACGGATTATCGAATGAACACTCATCAGGCCCAATGTCACGGTCAGATTCACCAGAGACAGGAGGTGGATCCACTGGGTCACCGTTGGGGTTGGCTTAACCTACGCTGGGAAACAGAGTCTAAGGAGCCCCTGGTTTTCACCGTAGCCCACCGCAAGACCGGTTGGATTTTGCTGTGGGGAACTCCCAGGTTGCTACCTCTAACATAGGTCCTCGAGGTCACAGCTGACGTGTAGACCTGCATGGTACCAGAGCATAAGGCAGAGGTGTCGCCGGGAACAGGCAAGTGGTCAGGGATGGCATTGTACAAACAAGGTCAGGTTCAGGTGTAAGGTCAGAATGTAGCAGAAGGTCGGTAACAGGAAGACAATCAGAAACAATGTACAGGAACGATGTACACATAAAAGCAGACATCAATAACTGGGCGCAGGATGCTGGGCAGGGCCGGGACGACGGGTAGGCAGAGGTAGGTGATCGCCTAGGGCACCTACCTCTGCCTGTCCCTAAGAGGCGCAGGCAGGGGCCCCGAACCTCCCGGGCTCCAGGCCGCTGCCATGGGCCTGAAGTGCCGGCGGTCCCTGTATGTGCGTCCGCAGGACGCACATGCAGCTGCGGGCTTCTGCGGAGCAGAGAGCGAGCGCTCCCTGTCCCAGACCGTGTCGGACCCGCTCACCGGAGAATCGCTTGATCCTCCGGTAAGCCGCAGGGCCGACACAGCGGGGCCGCCGGGTCCTCATAGCGCTGGCAGCGTCGTGATGCGGCTCCGCTGGCAGCGTCGTGATGAAGTGATGTCATCGCGACGCTGTCTGTCCTCGGGCGCACAGCGCGTCACAGGCCATTCACCCGAGGAGCTGCCGGAGGAGCGCGCGGCTGGTAAAGAAGAGGAGCAGGTAAGGAGAGTATTAATGTTGTTATTTTTACCTGAGAGTGCCGCTATATGCCTGCCTGAGCCCCTATATACCCCTGCCTGCCTGAGCCCCTATATACCCCTGCCTGCCTGAGCCCCTATATACCCCTGCCTGCCTGCCTGAGCCCCTATATACCCCTGCCTGCCTGAGCCCCTATATACCCCTGCCTGCCTGCCTGAGCCCCTATATACCCCTGCCTGCCTGCCTGAGCCCCTATATACCCCTGCCTGCCTGAGCCCCTATATACCCCTGCCTGCCTGAGCCCCTATATACCCCTGCCTGCCTGAGCCCCTATATACCCATATGCCTGCCTGAGCCCCTATATACCCCTGCCTGCCTGCCTGAGCCCCTATATACACCTGCCTGAGCCCCTATATCTATATGCCTGCCTGAGCCCCTATATCTATATGCCTGCCTGAGCCCCTATATACACCTGCCTGAGCCCCTATATACCCATATGCCTGCCAGAGCCCCTATCTATACCTGCCTGACCCCCTATCTCTATATGCCTGCCTGTGTGCCCTTACATACACTTTCCTGAGCCCCTATATACACCTGCCTGGGCCCCTATCTCTATATACCTGCCTGTGTGCCCCTATATTTATATACCTGCCTGTCTAAGGGGACAATATATACCTGCCTGACTAAGGGGACATATATATATGTATATATATATATATATATATATATATATATATACATATACACTCATCAGCCACTTTATTAGGTACACCATGCTAGTAACGGGTTGGACCCCCTTTTGCCTTCAGAACTGCCTCAATTCTTCGTGGCATAGATTCAACAAGGTGTTGCAACGATGCTCAATTGGTACCAAGGGGCCCAAAGAGTGCCAAGAAAATATTCCCCACACCATGACACCACCACCACCAGCCTGAACCGTTGATACAAGGCAGGATGGATCCATGCTTTCATGTTGTTGACGCCAAATTCTGACCCTACCATCCGAATGTCGCAGCAGAAATCGAGACTCATCAGACCAGGCAACGTTTTTTCCAATCTTCTACTGTCCAATTTCGATGAGCTTGGGCAAATTGGAGCCTCAGTTCCCTGTTCTTAGCTGAAAGGAGTGGCACCCGTTGTGGTCTTCTGCTGCTGTAGCCCATCTGCCTCAAAGTTCGCCGTACTGTGCGTTCAGAGATGCTCTTCTGCCTACCTTGGTTGTAACGGGTGGCTATTTGAGTCACTGTTGCCTTTCTATCAGCTCGAACCAGTCTGCCCATTCTCCTTTGACCTCTGGCATCAACAAGGCATTTCCGCCCACAGGACTGCCGCTCACTGGATGTTTTTTCTTTTTCGGACCATTCTCTGTAAACCCTAGAGATGGTGTGCGTGAAAATCCCAGGAGATCAGCAGTTTCTGAAATACTCAGACCAGCCCTTCTGGCACCAACAACCATGCCACGTTCAAAGGCACTCAAATCACCTTTCTTCCCCATACTGATGCTCGGTTTGAACTGCAGGAGATTGTCTTGACCATGTCTACATGCCTAAATGCACTGAGCTGCCGCCATGTGATTGGCTGATTAGAAATTAAGTGTTAACGATCAGTTGGACATGTGTACCTAATAAAGTGGCCGGTTATTGTATATATATATTGTGGCCGAGCGACTGCAGGCAGTCGCATGTTCCTGCCACTAGGTGGAATACAGCAATATACCGGCTGCAGATGTGCCACCAAAAACCTGGGTTTGGTGGGGGAAGGCAACTATTTGGCGTCAGTAACCATAGGTTACTGACACAGGTAGCTAGCATGGCTGCAATGCGGCTAGTAATGGGTTGCCGTTTCCGGGACGGCGATAGCGTTGGGTGGGTTGTCGTCCCCACGTTCCAGGACGGGAACATCCTTGGAGACCTATTAAAAACCTGTCTCTCCAGGTAATCAGGGGGCATGGCTGTTGCCAGAATCTGGAGCAGCAGTGGAGCTGAAGTGAGGCTCTGGCCCCAAGAGGCTGAGAGAAGCCTGTCCAGGACCTTGCACTGTGGCTGTAGTGCTTGGCGGTAGGCCTTGACCACTAATAGAGAGGGTCTCTACTTTATGTTTAGTAAGTGGCCTGACGGCCTGAGGGTTTTGTTTATTCTGCTGTTTTGGATGCTGTGCTGTACACCTGTGCTGCAATAAAACAGGCGGAAGCCAGTTTGAAGAAGCCGTTGTTAGAGTGCCTTTTGTTGGAGTGCCATCCGTTTGACCCAAGCGGCGATTCTGAGCTAAAGCACCCCCAGGATGGGCCCGGAGGGCGGCCAGACGTGAGAAGAACGTCACATATGGTGGAGGTATGCGATGGGCACTATGGGCACTAAACGGCAAGTGTGGCGCGACCTAAGGTGGGCACAAGCTGACGTGGGCCCAAAGGTTTGCAGAAAAAGGCTGCACGTTGCATAGGACTGCTACAGTTTATGTGGGACTCCAGCAAGTTAGCTCTGTGGAGCAAGGATTGTCTGAAGGGAGACACACCCAAAGCAGTTTTTTTTTTTTGTGGAGAAAGACTGGCTCAGTGGAGCAGGAGACGGTCTCTGGAGAGACAGGAGACACACCCCAGTGTAGAGACTGTTGTTGCTTGGAAAGTTTCGGCTATGGACAACATATTCGAGATGGTGCACCGCATGACAACCCAGCCAGCTGTACCTGATCACTATAACCCACCAAAGCCCTGGGGAGAAGGTGTACGAAACTGTGGCTGGGGGGAAGGTCTGGAAGCCAAAGAGGCAGTCTATCCTTACAAGAAAAAGTCCAAACGGGGGAAAACCAAGTCTCTACTAGGCCTGGATTCTGTCATTACCAGAGTGCACCCAGACATTATCCCATTTGAGAAGGCCGAGCGCGACCAGAGAGACCGACCTGACTACTGCAGGAGGCAAGGTCCAGCTTCCAAAAAGCCATGTGTTCCTTACCTGCAGGGGTTAAATCCTCAACAGTGGAAGCAACAGAGTTACATGGATGAAGCCGTTACCAGGGGCAACCAACCTCGTCAGCAGAGGGCACCTGCTACAGTCCAGAAAGAGGAGCGGGGTTGGAGGTACCACCAAGCAGGCAGCGGTGCATCCGAGAGTCCTTTGACCAGGAGGCCAGAGAAGATGCAGCCCCAAGTCCGGGAGACCCAGCGGTGTGGGGTCCCACCCTTGTTTGTCGGGGACTGGCTCCAAGAGGCCTCCAGAGGGTGCATGGACATCGTCCCAGGTTTGAAAACCCGACTGGAATGGGGTATGACTGTTCCTATTACTGATAACACCCATAGTGAGACTGATAAACATGTGCATAATTTATGTGAGGACTTTGCGGATTTAAAAAGAAGTCCAGATAGGCCACAAAGGAAAAAGAGTCCTGAGAGCCATGGGACTGTTAACGCTGGAGTTACAGAGTCTGATGGACTAAATGTATTGCATGTGGACTTGTCGTTTAAAAATCATTTAACTGCATTAATGTCTGAACAAGGTGCTACAGAAACTGCAGCCACTATAGTCATAGTTGCCAACTTTCGAAAATGAAAAAGCAGGAGAATTTAGTGGGCGGCGCGCGTAGCGCGCCGCGGCAAAAATTTGCATGGACACGCCCATCTTGTTGGTATGCCACGCCCCTTCAAAAAAAGCCACACCCACTCCACCTAACTGCATAACGGCTTTGGAAGAAAGCCAGGTAGATGCCCTTATAGCCAGGTAGTAGCCCCCCATAACCAGGTAGTGCCCCTTACAGGCCGGTAGATGCCCCCTTGTAGCCAAGTAGATGCCCCCTCTGAAGCCAGGTAGAGCCAAATTTGTAGCCAGGTAGATGCCCCACTTTGTTAGCCAGGTAGGTGCCCCCCATTGTTAGCCAGGTAGGTGCCCCCATTGTTAGCCAGGTAGGTGCCCCCATTGTTAGCCAGGTAGGTGCCCCCATCTGTTTGCCAGGTAGTGCCCCATCTGTTTGCCAGGTAGTGCCCCCTCTGTTGCCAGGTAGATGTCCCCTCTGTTGCCAGGTAGATGACCCCACTGTTGCCAGGTAGTGCCCCCTCTGTTGCCAGGTAGTGCCCCCATCTGTTTGCCAGGTAGTGCCCCCATCTGTTAGCCAGGTAGTGCCCCCATCTGTTAGCCAGGTAGTGCCCCCATCTGTTTGCCAGGTGATGTCCCCTCTGTTGCCAGGTAGATGTCCCCTCTGTTGCCAGGTAGATGTCCCCTCTGTTGCCAGGTAGTGCCCCCATCTGTTAGCCAGGTAGTGCCCCCCATCTGTTAGCCAGGTAGTTCCCCCCATCTGTTTGCCAGGTAGATGCCCCCTCTGTTTGCCAGGTAGATGCCCCCATCTGTTTGCCAGGTAGATGCCCCATCTGTTTGCCAGGTTGTGCCCCCTCTGTTAGCCAGGTAGTGCCCCCTCTGTTAGCCAGGTAGTGCCCCCATCTGTTAGCCAGGTAGTGCCCCCATCTGTTAGCCAGGTAGTGCCCCCATCTGTTAGCCAGGTAGTGCCCCCATCTGTTAGCCAGGTAGTGCCCCCTTTGTTGCCAGGTAGTGTCCCCTCTGTTGCCAGGTAGTGTCCCCTCTGTTGCCAGGTAGGGCCCCCATCTGTTAGCCAGGTAGTGCCCCCATCTGTTAGCCAGGTTGGGCCCCCTTTTTTGCCAGGTAGTGCCCCCTCTGTTGCCAGGTAGTGCCCCCTCTGTTGCCAGGTAGATGTCCCCTCTGTTGCCAGGTAGTGCCCCCTCTGTTGCCAGGTAGTGCCCCCTCTGTTAGCCAGGTAGTGCCCCCATCTGTTAGCCAGGTAGTGCCCCCATTGTTGCCAGGTAGTGCCCCCTCTGTTGCCAGGTAGTGCCCCCTCTGTTGCCAGGTAGTTGCCCTCTCTGTTAGCCAGGTAGAGCCCCCTAAAGCTAATAAAAATTAAATAATAAAATCCACTTACCTTACCAGGCTCCTGCAGCGTGGCCGCTCCCGACCGATCTCTTCAGCGGCGCAGGGGGAGTGAGAGCAGCCGCGCGTCCCTCCCCTGCAGCCGCGCGTCACTTCCCCCTGCGCCGTTGACCTGTATGTACGGCGCACACACCGGCGCCGTACATACAGGGAGAGGAGGGAGGAGGGAGCGATCCCTCCTGCCTCCTCCCCGCACAGTGAGACCGCGGGCGGGTGAGCGGCCGCTGCGGCCGCTGCACCCGCCTGTAGGAGCGGTCCCGCGGCGCAAGAGTAGCGCACCAGCGCTACTCTTGCGCCGCGGTAATTTAAAGGACCCCCGCCGCCTGCAGGCGGCGGGAGGAATGCCAACTCCCCCGGGAGGGCGGGAGGGGACCCCAAATAGCGGGACCCCCCCGCCAAAAACGGGAGAGTTGGCATGTATGACTATAGTAGGGGGGATTAGCTCAGGTGTGCCCCTAGAGAAATTGGCTGAAGATAATGCAGTTGTTATGAGTTCACTAGGTAATAGCAACCTGCGAATGGGTCCTAGTGCAGCTCTCTGTATAACTCAGGCGTTTGCCAAGTGGGAACTAGAGGCTACACTGATAGAAGAGGAGACTAGCTCACTAGTGCCCCTACAGGCCGTAGGGGAGCGCAGCACAAGTTATACAAGTGATGTGTGTTCTGTAGTGGATAGCCACCCTGAGAGGTGCGCTGTCAGTACAGCTTCTTGTGAAGCTGATGTAACAGGTGTTTTTCCAGAAGGGGAAACGGAAAACCCTACAAATGAGGGTTCTGTCGCTAGGTCTGAAGGGGTTGAGGACAAGAGCGTGAATGTGACGGTGATTGAACCTGGTAGCATGCATATGTGCAGGAGTGAATCTGATTGTCCTGCTGCAGTGTGTGAACTGAATGGTATACAAGAGATGCCTGATCCAGAAGCTGAGCATGCTCCTATGGTGACCATTACTGGAAATGGTGAGACAATATCTCCATCCATTACTGTAAGGCCTCGTTCACACGGCTTATTTCAGAACGTATTTACAACGGATTTCCGATGTAAATACGTTCTGAAATCAGTTGAAAATCAGTTGCAAATACGTGTCACTAAGTGTGGCACGTATTTGTAACTGATTTCCCGACGGATTCACCATCTACAATCATTGTAGGTGGTGAATCCGTCCGGAAATAATTGACATGTGAATTGTTTTTCCGTCCGGATTGCCGTCGTCAATCCGCGGCGGCAATCCAGAACGGAACTACGCGTCGTGTGAACGACGAGCCGTATTTTCTATTGAAATCAATAGAAAATAGGCTGTGACTTATTTCGGACGGATTTGCCGACGGATTGACGATCGTCAATCCGTCGGCAAATACGCGGCGAAATAAGCCGTGTGAACGAGGCCTAAGTCTGATCAGAACCAGTGAGTGGGGTGCCCAGGGGAACGTGTCGCCTGAAGTGCACACTGGAAGTGTAGAGCATTATAAGAAAAGGGTAAATGGTGAATGTGATTACCCTCTTATGTGTGACACGACTGGGGCCCAGTCAGTAAACATGTTCCCACATAGCAAGGCAGAAATAGTGGACTCCGGGATGGAGGAGAGTGTAAACAATGTACATGGATCTGGTGTGGACTCTGGTGAGTTATGTGAGTTTAGTAGTGGGCCAGATGCAGGAGGGATCCTGACAGATGTTGAGAGTTTTGCGCTGGTGACAGGTGTAGGAAAGATGGAGGATGGGTCTCCAAGTTGTGATGCAGAAAGTGGGTTGCTAGACATCACAGAGATGGGGGTGGGTTTAAACCCTCATGAAGGACAGGGGAGGATGAAGGAAGCCTCAGACCCTAGTGATGGGCTTGGTAAGGTAATGGGGACTGATGGATTGTCCATAGAAATAGAGAAGGTCAGTAAGATAGACCAGGTTCCCTTTGAGAAGTTACAGGCCGGTGTCCCAAGGCAAGAAGAGGGCCAAAACTCTATAGTTGAGAGGACCACTGTAGAGATGTCTGGACAGTATGAGTGTTTAACACCCAGTGTAGGTGACCTTGGGTTGCTGGTCGAGATTGCACCTGATATCCATGAGGTCCAATGTTATGATGTCTGCGAAGTTGCAGAGCCTTGTTGCTGTATGCCCTCTTTTGAGAATGGTAATCCACCTTATATGTTAAACAATGGTCCACTACTTACTACCAACGGTGATACCCATGTGATGGAAACTGAAACATATGGCCCATACTTTGCCCATGTTGGGATAAGTGAAGGTTGGGAACCCTCAGCGGAGCTTCATGGGCCAGTGACAGTAAAGGAACCAGTTGAGCCTCAGAGTCCGCATACGGTCAGTGCTTGCCAGGAGTCTGGTGATGGCGGAAAGTATAGGCTTTACTATGGTCTGGCAGATTCTGAGCTACTGGAGAGTGGAAAAAACAGTGATAAAAAGTTTGTGAATATGTCCCATAGTTATGGTGAGTGCACTGGCTGGTTTTTGTAAGCATCAGAGGTAAGGGAGTTATTGCCCTCAGAGACAGGTACCTGGGAGAAGGTAGTAAACCTGGATGGTATGAATGATTCTGGTGCTGTGCAGTTGGAAATTGGAGACCACATGGCAGATGATAGCAGAGAAACAAGTGGGAAAAATCTGCATGATAATGGGGAAAAAGAACTTCTACAGGCTGTGAAACCAGAGCATAGTTCCCCTGAGAGTATGGTTACCGCCCAGAAAAACATAGGGCAGTCTGACTTAGGTAAAGTCGTACCCCAAAGTAGGAGCTTTGACCCTGGAGGGAGGTTTGTGCAGGGTGAGAAAGACCTACGGCCTTTTTCAAAGGGGGGGGATATGTGGCCGAGCGACTGCAGGCAGTCGCATGTTCCTGCCACTAGGTGGAATACAGCAGTATACCGGCTGCAGACGTGCCACCAAAAACCTGGTTTTGGTGGGGGAAGGCAACTATTTGGCGTCAGTAACCATAGGTTACTGACACAGGTAGCTAGCATGGCTGCAATGCGGCTAGTAATGGGTTGCCGTTCCCGGGACGGCGATAGCGTTGGGTGGGTTGTCGTCCCCACGTTCCAGGACGGGATTTTGGAACATCCCTGGAGACCTATTAAAAACCTGTCTCTCCAGGTAATCGGGGGGCGTGGCTGTTGCCAGAATCTGGAGCAGCAGTGGAGCTGAAGTGAGGCTCTGGCCCCCAAGAGGCTGAGAGAAGCCTGTCCAGTACCTTGCACTGTGGCTGTGGTGCTTGGCGGTAGGCCTTGACCACTAATAGAGAGGGTCTCTACTTTATGTTTAGTAATTGGCCTGACGGCCTGAGGGTTTTGTTTATTCTGCTGTTTTGGATGCTGTGCTGTACACCTGTGCTGCAATAAAACAGGCGGAAGCCTGTTTGAAGAAGCCGTTGTCAGAGTGCCTTTTGTTGGAGTGCCATCCGTTTGACCCAAGCAGCGATCCTGAGCTAAAGCACCCCCAGGACGGGCCCGGAGGGCGTCCAGACGTGAGAAGAACGTCACAATATATATATATATACACACACACACATGCTTGACTGAGAGGGCATATCTGTATACCTGCCTAACTGATGGGGACCTATATAGCTTCCTATCTGAGGGGACGTATATACCTATAATTAAGGAGTTACTGGAAATGTTAGGATTCTAAGATATTTGTGTCCAAATCCTCAGGTACGAGTATTGGCCGGGAAAAATCAGCATGAAGGTGTGAACCGGATGGAGAAGAAAAGGGAACGTGAACAACGCTGATCAGAAAAGAAGTCTCCTGTAAGTCACTAAATGTAACTGCAGTGTAATCACTTATATGTCTGCAGAGCGTCTACATACAACTAGTATCTACCACTATCTGGTTCCTGTATGGCGATGGTATGTGTCTGTAGAGCCTGTGTACAGCTGATAGTCACATGTGGGGTCGCGTTCGGTCAGGGTCTGGCAGGATTATTTGATCCTTAAGTAGTAATAGTTTTGGGTCTTGGTTTTGTAGGAGTGTTTTTTATTAACAATCATTCATCTGGTAGATTTGCTCCATGTATCGGTGGATTATTCAGTGACTGTTATGTAGTGATATTACACTGTCATACGGAGGGGAGCGAGTTTGAAAAAGCAAATATGTCATAACTGATTTTCATTGTGCAGTGACTGCTTAGAAGATGGACGGGATCTATGTGGAATATGCAGAAAATTAGTGACAGGACCTGGTGCAGGGGCGAGAGGACCTGGCGCAGGGGCGAGAGGAATTAGTGTGGGGTGGTGCAATGTTTTGGGGAGCAAGGGGGGGGGGGGACGCCATTGGCTGTACTCGCCTAGGGCACCAAAATGCCTTGTCCCGGCCCTGATGCTGGGAGAGGTGTCATGAAAAAGCCCATGGTCAAAGTTATGAGGAAATTCCCCATGGAAGAAATTGTACCCCAAGGCCAAAGGAAACAAATGTTGCCCTAGGGACATTCTTTTAAATGAGCAGGTCACCCAGGAGTTCGCAAGTCCCACGGCCTTATTGCTCGACATTGTTGGTGGCATTTTCTCTCATGAGACATCAAGGACTTTTTAGCTGCATGTCCCATAAGTGCATGTAACAACCCACGGCAGAAGACCACAAGCCATACCTTTACCAGATACCCCTTGGACTCATATTACCATGGGCTTTATTACAGATTTAACATTATCCTCCAACCGCACCACCATCTGAGTTGTTGCAAACCGGTTCTCCAAGATGGCACACTTCCTTCCATTACCTGGTCTTCACTCTACGGCCCAACTGGTGACTCATTTTTTCAAGCACATTTTCTGCCTACATGGACTACCTTAGCACAATGTGTCTGATCATGGGGTTCAGTATGAGGGGTTGTCTGAGTCTATGAGAAAATAGATGAAAAAAACTATTACCACTTAATTCATTTTCGATCTAGCGATGCACCTCCTGATCCTTTTCACTGGTCTTCTGTTGTCTTCAGGCACGGGCTGAATTTAATCTTATGTTACACTGCCTGACATCACAGTTCGGAAGTGAACGCTGGGGCACTATTACTGTGTGGGGGCATGATACACAGAGCACGGCCATTGTTTGGAAGTTGGGGGGGCACTATGACTTTGCGGGGGCAGTATAACAATGTGAGGCACTAGAAAGAAAAGAATTATTGTTGGGGACATAAAGTAACTCTATTACAGGAGGATTACTGCTTTATGGAGTACCAAAGGGAACATTATAACCCCCAGGGGCGCTGTGGATAGGGATTTTGTGTAAAGAGTGGGAAATAGATTGGGAAGGTTTTGGAAATGTGAGAATTTAAAGATGACAGGGAAATTCTTTATTTACAGCAGAAGTCATTACAGTGGTTTGGGCCAGATGAAGAAGAAAAGAGAAAGTAAACAACTACAATCAAACCTGGAATCTGGTGCCAACACCAATGGGTGCCAATCAGATAACTGTCACCCTCTGACTCACCTGGTGCAGTCATGATTAGCATCATTTAAGAGGTTATGTAGCCAGGATTGACAGTAGCTCTGATCCTGGTTATGGCAGTGGGATGCTACCTATATGTTACTGTTCCTGAGCTAATGTTGTTCATGCAATGTAACTGTATGTTAAGATGTTTTAAGATATTCAAAACCACATCTTAATACAGGAAGAGGTCAATGTTCTGCTGATCATTACACATATTGTTATGTTTTAAACATTTAGTTAAAACAAATTAAGACCGAGATGAAGAATTTTTTTTTTATATAAAAAACGTCTGTTTGCACAAAAATGAAAAAATGTAAAACAGATACAAATGTTCTACTTTTTTGTAGCATTGTTATATAAAGCGTCAGCAGGTTTGGTTTTCAATTGAAACTTTATGCTAACAACACAAAACTGTAGACTTCCTCCTTGTAAAATATCTCATGCCGTGCTGACAAACACCAGTGAGTGTCTGTCTGCTGCTGTGTTCTCTCTATATGTCAAGCTCAACCTGGCTCAGCTTATTGACCCCCTGTGTGCCAGGCTATTTTGGGCATTAAGAACTAAGCCGCATTTTATTTGTTTTCTCAATGTCTTCAAAGCGCAATAAATGTATTTTCATCACCTTCTTCACCTTGTAGAAGGTTTTTGCCTTGTTTTTTTGTGTGACAGGTTGTGCACCAATTTGGAGTACAGCAATTCATCCATTGTTTTGTTTTTCAGTTTAACAAACTCATTTTGTTTCATGGTCATAGAAGATTGAAGGCAGAAAAAAAACATGTGGTCCTTCCAGTCTGCCCTTATATTTCCTTACCTATTGTTTCCAGAGATATTTTTATCCCAAGCATGTTTAATTAAAAAAATTAATGGTTTTACGATCACAGCTGCTGGAAGTTTGCTCCAAGCATTTACTACTCTCACTTTTAGGGGTTGTCCAGTTCTTTTTTTTATTTATTTTTTTTATTAATTAGGCTCACTATGGGCTATAGTGTATATATAAAATGTATTTATATAATGTGTTTTGTGTGTGCATTTTACACTTTTATTTTTATTACTATATTTATGGTAGTAAGTGATGACATTCTGTTTGAAATATAAACCTTTACACTGCACACACGATAGAAGAGGAGCCACCAGCCTGATCACTAACGTGCCTGTGCGCTAGTCAAGGCGCCATCACTACTAGTGTAGCCGCCCACCGCCCTCACTGAACGCTGTATCACACTACTCTGTAGTGTAAAGGTGACACACCTATCTTTAAAAGTTAAGGTGGGTGCTCAAGTGGAAAAGGGTTGGCGGGACCCTATAGGCATAGCATAAGGTAATCTACAGCATGTCAAGATAGTGCTTTTACAGATATATTTATTATGATATCGATCCAGTGGATCATGCAAATACAAATTGTAGGTAGAGAAAATAAATCTAATAACAATTGGTCCAGATTACTGCATAAGTACAAGGTGAAACAAATGTCATGAGTATTGATTTAGGATGTCAGGTATCGACATTTTGGCTTAGGTGCCTTTGTCAGGTGACATCAAAAGTATAGTATGGGGGTCCAATAGAGGCAATATGCAGAGAGCTGTAGAGGAGGTATAAATGAGCATAGGCAGTCCCAAGGCTGGTCCAAGAGAAATGCCACAGTGCTGGTGTAATTGGGCTGTGGAGGGAAGAATCAGGCGTGCAGAATTGAGAGCCACATTCAGAAATGGTTCCGGGCAGCTACACTGTAGCAACAATTGCCGTCTAATTAGCACGCATGTGCGCTAGTCAGAAGGCTGTCCGGTACTTCTATACTGTATCCACCCGCAAGCCTCCCCCGAACGCAGTGTCACACTATACAGAGTTGTGTGACACAGCGTTCGGGGAGGGCAGTGGGCAGCTACACTATAGCAGCGACGGCCCCCTGAATAGCGCGCATGCGCATTAGTCATCAGGCTGGTCGACTCTTCTCTAGTATATGCAGTAGTAAAGGATTATGTTCCAAACACAACATCAATACTTACTACCATAAATATACTGTAGTAACACGTTACATTAATAAACTTTATATATACACTACAGCCCATAGTGAGCCTAATTAATAAAGAAAAAGAACCAGACAGTCCCTTTAAGTATGGTTTGATAACATTGCTACTCCCCCCCAAACAAGTTTCAGATTGTGCCCTCTTGTTCTGTGTTTAGTTACTTACTAAAGAGATTTCCCTCCTGAATCTGAATCTTACTTAAATCCTTAACATATTAAAGGGTTTCAATCATGTCCCCCCATTGCCTCTTTTCTTCTAGGCTATACAAATTAAGGACAACATGTATGATCCAGGCCAGTTCTACATCTGTTTTTAACCCCTTCCTGACATTGGACGTATAGGTACATCCTGATGCCAGTAAGGGGCTTTGTAGCGGGATCGTACCGCGTTCCCGCTACATAGCCGGCAAGTGTCAGCTGCTAATTGCCCCAGGCAGGAAGTAGCAAAACCGCCATCTTTGTACACCCAAATGCATTGTCTATACAATGCATTAGGCTGTATAAATGATCACGCCCCTGTTTTAAAGTGTAAAAAATATTAAATGTTCAAATCAAACATTTAAATGTTCAAATAATCAAATCAACTCCATTTTGCCATCTAAAAAAATAAAAAATAGAATAAAAAAAGTTACATATAATTGATATCACCGTGTCCAAAAAAGTCTGATCTATTAAAATATATCATTTATCCCGTACACTGTAGAAGGAAAAAAAAAAAATCCAAAATTGAGGTTTTTGGTCATTTGACTTCCCCAAAAATTGGAATAAAATTGATCAGAAAAGTTGCATGTATTTCAAACCGGTACCAATAAAAAGTACACTTCAGCCCACAAAAAATACCGCCTGACTCAAGTCTGTAGGTGTTAGTGCAAAAAAGTTATTGGTCTAAGAAAATGGCGTTGCGGCAAAAATTTAAAAAATAGAAAATTTTGGGATTATTTTTACTGAACCAAAACATAACGGAAACCGTACATTTTTGGTGTTGCTGTATTCATATCAACATGTATAACACAGATAACACATAGTTTATACCGAAGATTGAACGTCGTAAAAGCAAAACATGGCGCAAGTACTTTTTTTTACATTTTGCCCTGCTCAGAATTTTTCTGAGGTTTTCTAGTATATTCTATAGTACGGTGAATGAGACCATCAGAACGTACATCTTGTCCTGCAGAATAAAAGCTCTCATATGTCTATGTAGCTGGAAAAATAAAAAAATTATGGCTCTGGGAAGGCGAGGAGGGGAAAAATTTAGAGCCATATTATTATGACCGTCCGTCAGGAAGGGGTTAAACATACCCTTACTGAAAGAATTGCCTTTTTTAAGAAGTATCTACAGTATATTGTTAAGTTTGGGTATCACAGTACTTCTGTAGGTAGTGGATGGTGAAAATGCAGGCAAGACTTTTCTTAATAACTGATATTACATATGTTTGTGGAGCAGCACCATTACTGATTAGGAATCTGTGTAATGTTGACTAAAATTGACTACATTTCTAGATTTCTGTAAAATTACAACATTCCTTAATAACCACGTACAATGATCATATGCTGGAATGCATCCTTCCCAGCTGAATTACCCTGGAACTTTTCCTAAAATAAACTACAACAAACTATGCAATATTCTGTTCAATCCTCCTGAGACTCGAACATTATTTTCATTTTCAGAAATAATAATGGAACAAATGTTTATTGAGAAAGAATTGTCTTTCAGCTATCTTATTTTCTACAGAAATATTCTTGCTGTTCATTCCTATCGCCAGGCTACCAAAAACTGTAATAAACAGTTAAATGTATTTCAAATTGTTTAGCAGCACATAAATCTAAATATCGTTATATATTTAATGTTACAGCTGTTAAACAAAAGCAAGATAAAGATTACTTAAATGGGTTGTCTCACTACAGGGATTGCTTTTTATGTTAAAGATCTTGCAAAAACAAGTCACTTTGCAATATATATCCATTAACAGCGCCGCCAAGAAGAGGTTTAATAGTGTTTAATCCAACAGCATGAATGAAAGCATGTTATGCACCAAACATTAACACATAGAGAGTTATGCCCCAGAATTTGCCTCAGCGATTCATGGACATTGTTGCCGCATTTTTGGCGCTTCTGGGCCCCTTTGCAAAATCTATAGCGGGGCCCCCACCTAGCCATGTGCCAATTATAATAATGGTGTTTTCCTATGTTGTAGAGAGTCCTTTGGGCCTCCTTAGTCTCTAGGGCCTGGTAGCGACTGCTACCTCTGCACCCTGCTGGCTGCTATGATGAACCATTGGACTCCCGTGTTTGCACCACAGAGAACTAATGGGCTGACAGAGGGAGCACCCTAAATATCACAACCATACCATTTACTGTAGCTAGTCAATAGACTGGGATCCAAGGTTTCTCTAGTTCTAACCATTTAAGCAGGATCCCGGTGGCTCTTCTTAAGTAATTGCAATGGCACCGCTTCTGAGCTTGTGCAATTAACATAATGTACATGTCCAGGATGGTGCAACATCTGATTACCTTATCTAACCTGATGTTTTCCTATGTATGTGTGTGTGTAACTCAACCATTCATTCCTTCCTGACATGATGGCTCATAGCGGTCATGATACAAGACAAATAAAGAAAACTGTATTGGCATTACCCAGACATTAACTGGACAACCATTAGGTTCTCTTCATGCTGGTCCATTCTCCCAAATGCTTATTCATTATGAAAGGGATAAATCCAAAATAAAGGAGGAACTATTTAGAAACAATTAAGACAATATTCATCATCTCCTTTTAATGCAAAAACCACGTACAAAAGAGCCACTTATTAATAAATCCACTTCCTTGGAGTAGATAACTACTATACTGGTTGATGTTCAATAAAATAATTATTGTGCCAGTATTGACTGGAGACTACTGCACCAACTCCCACTGCACCTATCATAACCCTGGCTCTAAATTCTAGCCACCTTTTCCCTTAGAACCATGCACAGATGATCGGGTCTAAAATATAAAACAACCTTGAGGAGAGTGGATTCCATGAATGCAGAATGAGGACGGCCTGATGTATCTAGTCTTATTTACATGCAAGCAGTTCATCCAATAGAAATAATTCAAATCACCTTTAGATTGTAAACTCTAGAGGGCAGGATCATGTCTTTCCAAACCTGACATTTTATTATAAATTGTAAAAATGTTAAGTTATTCTAAAAGTAAGATTAAAATTTTATATAAATAGTAAGAAAATGGAACGCATTGAGAATTCTGGAGAAAGACCTTGCACTGCTGAGAGCGGGAGGGTTAAATCTGCTTTTGTGTCTAGAATCCATGTCAGCAAAAAGTGAGACGTCAGCTGATGGGGCGTGAGTCTATCCACAGGGTA
The DNA here is from genome assembly GCA_025379985.1 of Phyllomedusa bahiana. Classification (NCBI taxonomy): domain Eukaryota; kingdom Metazoa; phylum Chordata; class Amphibia; order Anura; family Hylidae; genus Phyllomedusa; species Phyllomedusa bahiana. Next base: position 106,339 of record JAODAL010000223.1, on the reverse strand, counting down.
ATCTACATATGAGGAAGCAGCTAGACTGCATAAACTCCCTCTCATTGCTGACAATTATTTAGCTTTTTTTGCAGACCTGAAAGTGTAAAACACACAATATGGTGAAAGGAAAGATTACTGGACTTTCAGTGAAAGATGTCCGCTTCCCAACCTCACTGGGTCAGCACGGCTCTGATGCCATGGTAAGGATATACATCTGTACTTTTAGCTTATTTTACACCTTTGTTTCAACTTCATGAAATCAACAATATACCTACATTCTTCAGCCTGTGAAGTAACAGTGAAAAGAAAGGTAGATCTCATTAAATGGATATGTTAACCTACCTGGAAGTTCTTGAGACTGCGGATATGTGAAATCAAGTAGTGTATGAGGGCAAAATTATATAAATATTCTACAGTAGAGGTTCCCAGGAAAGCACCCAGAACTCAACCAACTCAACATAGTATAAAAACCCTTCTATACAGGTAGAGAAACCAGCTTTCTGCTAGACATGGTAGATGCCACTGGTTATTTCTGTAAGTATAAGGGTAGATTCACACATTGTATTTTTGGAAAAAATACATGCAAAAATGGAACCAAAAACACCTGCGTTTATTTAAGCTTTTTTCGTTTGTTTTTTGCAAAAACTACAGCAGCCAGATGTTAGCTGAAAATCATTAGGGAAATATGAAATGCACTATAGACACTGCTTTTTTCTTGTAGTATTTTTTGTTCAAGTCTTGTTCAGTGGCAGTTTATACAAAACGTAGCATGGTGCAGGTATAGCGTTTTTTCAGGCCGTTTGAGGTATTTTTCTACCCATGAACTTTCACTTGTCTTTTTTATGCACCAAGAAATACACGTGTGCATGTCTGTTGTGCAGTTTCATGTTTTTTGTTGCTATTTTTTAAATAGTTTTTAGTGTTCTGGTAAGCTTAGAAAATAACTTATAGGGTATGTTCACATGATGTCGTACATCGTGTGTTTCGGGAGCTCGCACTGATCAGCGTGTACTACCGAGGCGGTGGGGGGGCGGCACACCCGCCGGCCCCATAGACATGCATTACGGCGTGTAATCGCCACGAATAATCGACATGTCGCTTATCTCCCCGCGCGTACAATACGATCGTATTGTATGAGCGGAGAGAGGAGGCGTAATCCATAGTTCTCTATGAGAGCCATGGACTAGCGTAATTATGGGGCGCATTTCCCTGTGTATTAAGCACAGTACACAGTGAAATAGGCAGCGAAATGCGCCACAAAATAAGCCGTGCGAACATACCCATACTTACCTCGGATCCAGTGCTGCTCCGTCCTTGCTCTCTGACGATCTTTCGTTTTCTTCTATTCTCCCTTTGAACAGGACATAATTTCTGCATGCCATTGCCCAACGTCACTGTTCAGAGATGTGAATTTCCGAATGGTAATGTATGAGTGGCGTTCATTAAAGATTTCCCTGACCCACTAACTGGGCTCAGTTATTAGTCCTTCTCTACATAGGTGGAGAAGGACTACACAGAGTCACATCATCTCGAAAATGTTTGCCCTTTAAAATAACTGCATTGTTGGAAACAGGTGGAGGTCCGATGGTGCGATATTGGGTGAATAAGGGGGATGCAGTAGAATTTCAAAGCCACAGTAGCATGCTTCCATTTGGGCAACATGTGAGTTGTGAGTTGCTGCATTGTCTTTCAGAAGGCGGACACCTTTGGTGAGCATGCCACGTCTCTTGGTTTTGATGGCCTCCTGCAATTTCGGCAGCAGTGAAGCATAGTATGCCAAAGTGATCATGGTACCTTTTGCTAGGAAATCCATCAATACTATTCCATGCTGGTCCCAAAATACTGTGAGTATGACCTTGCCTGCTGAGGGTTGGGCACGTGCCTACTTTGGAGGCGGTTAGTCATGATGCTGCATTGCATTGACTGGACTTTAGTCTCAGGATCGTAGTGATGGACCCAGCTTTCATCCTGTGTGATCAGTCTGTAGAAAAACCCTGAGAGCATTCGACTCCTTCCTGCTTCTGGAAAGGTGTAAGCAGATGGGGAACCCAGCCGCCAAATACCTTATGCATGTGAAGATGGTCTTGAATGATCTTTTCTACGGACCCCACAATAATCTTGACGTTTTGGGCTAGGTGGCGAATGGTTACTCGCTGATTTTCCAAAATGGCGACCTCCACTTGCTGGATGGTGTGTTCATCAACAGCAGGTGGGGGCGCCCTGGAATTGGAGCTGTTTGCACCAAAGTCTGACCACATTTGAATTGACGATGCCAGTTCTTGACTTCATCATATGATAGGGAATCATCACCATAAACCTCTTTCATCTCACTGAATGTCTTCCTTGGTGTGCGGCCTTTCAATTAACGGAACTTGATGACTGCTCTGTATTCCATTGGGTCCATTATCAAACCTCACACCACTTCAGCACCTGTAAAATCAAGACTGTTATCAGTTCTGAGTTGCAAATTGGCACGTAACCTATAGAGACTTATATCATTACACATGTGCAGTTTCAGCACCCTGTGATAAATAGAAGTTGGTCAGGATTGTACAAAAATCTATGCCAGAAAAATGGTGTAAAACCATAACCAGATTTTCCCCATTCCTGACAGTAGTTCAGGAATGTACAGAACTCTTTAGAAGAAATGTTATTGCTTGATGGAAGGACATTGCAGTCCCCAACGTAAATAAGAGAATTATTGGTTATGAAATGTTAGGGTTACTTTATTAAGTACTTCAAAGGCCAAATGCATAAAGCGAAGTATAGAAAAGTAGTGAGTTAGTACATGGAAACGTGATTTGGAGGTGAAAAGGTGATTGCCTGTGCTGCTCCTGTGACTCTCCTCTCCTGTACTATAAACTGCAATAAGCGTCTATGTCTTCCTATTTCCACCTCAATTAGTAACGTGCATGAATAAGGTCCAGACTGACCAAAATGTTGTGCTCCAAGTCACATTTCCAAGTATGAACTCATTACTGTTCTATACTTCACTTCATGCTTTTGACCTTTGAAGTACTTAACAAAGTAACCTGTAAATTGCTGCTATGGGCAGGTGTTTATAGGTGAAATACAGTTTTATTTGATACATTAGTCTACATATGCTACATACATTTAGGGCGACATGTCCAAAAATTGGCGTCACCGCAGTAGTTTTTAGGCCCATTTGATCAGTGTAAAGTGGGCCTGAAAGTATGATCCTTACAAAAATCTGGCATCTGATATACCTTGCATAGCAAACTTAATGCGCCTAAAAAGGCGCATTGCGCAATTGAGGTGCATAGCGTATATTTGCTAGCGTATGTAATGCGCCTATTGTGGAGGCACATAACGTGTAATTACTATTGAATGTATGCCCTCTTTAGGCGCATTACAATGTGTCGTGCCCAGCGTATAACGCATCTAGTTTTGGTGTATTACAGTTCATTTATATCAAGAACATGGCGTCAAAAGTTTTTTGGCTGCAAAATACACCAAAACTATGGCGCATTCGTATTGGTACATGTTGTACTTAGTTTTTCTAACACGGCATTCGGTCTAATTCTGGATATACACAAAAATGTCTACAGGTTGCAGACAAATTTAGTTGTGAATTAATTTCTCAACTGTCTGTGTTAAAAATTTACCTGTCCCCAAACATCTGCTTTTTGCTGTGGGTAGTAATTAAATGACCAGATTCTTTCTGCACCTTGCCCTCCTTTTAGTTAAAAAAAAAAAGTAATAATTATTGTGCTATACTGGACTTTATCTATTAAGACCCATAGCTTTCTGTATTGCTTACCCCCACCTTTACCACTGTTACAGTAAAGATAGCTGACTAGCACCGATTTATAACAAATCTGTTTTCCCTTAGTCCCATAGCAGCCTAACCAATGGGTGTATTTTTGCCCCTGCAATCTGCTAGGTCAGATACAGTATAACTTTTAATCACTTCAGAAATGGCCATAAATGAACTAATAAACTAGGCACTGGCCCTGTAAATAGCTGGATGACCAGCATGCATTGTGTTTATTATATAGCAAATAAGGATCTGCAAACCCACATCTCAGGTAACTAGAGACCTCCTAGAGACAATAGTCACTGGACATAGTACAGAGATCGCCATTTATTTCCTATCTGAAAGCACGGTTCACATCTTCATTCCTTGGAGCTAGTAAATTTGCCCTACTTTTGATGGCAGAAGTGTCTGATGGGACAGTGTTGGCTCAACCCAGATATAAGCCTCCATGGGCTAAATTGGTCTTTCCTCTCTCCGGCTGCTTTTCTTCAGCCATCATTGCTTTTCTTTAGGTATAGTCCACATAGAAGACTCTAGGCCTTAGAAACAGACTTTGGAGCTTCTCCAACATCAGCATTCCCATCTCAGACTTTGGATGGATCCTTTCTGTCTTCACAATGAAATAAACAGCCCATCCTGGACTTGTTTAAGGTCTCGCCCACTTTGAAGGCCTTAGATACTGAGCTACTCAGGATTTCCCATTATCAACATCCTGATCATTGGACTGTATAGAGTTCAGTAGCCTCTGAATCTTTTCTGTAGGAGAATTAGGCTTTTTTCATTCCTTTTTTATTTATTTTCAAGGACAGCCTAACTCTGCCATCCTCAAACTGTGGCCCTCCAGCTGTTGGGAAACTACAACTCCCATCATGCATTTATATAATATAAAACAGAAAGGAATGATGGGGGTTGTAGTTTCCCAACAGCTGGTGGGCCGCAGTTTGAGGATGCCGGGCCTAAATAGTACAAACACAAAAAAGTCAAAGAACAAAATCAGAGCATTACGTCATGTTCTTAGATAACTGTTCTTGTTACAGCTAGATTAAAACACAGAGCTATCCACCCAGTAGCGTCCATATGTTATGTGTACAGAAGGGCAATGGCTATGAAGCAACAAGAGAGTAGAGACCGCTTCAGTCAACACCTAGGCTGCAACCAAGGTGAACACAAGAAGGTTGGATATATTTCAGCTGTCCTTGTTAGTGAGCTGTAAATAAAGGCATCCAGGATCATTCCTCAACTGATTCCGCATTGAGTTAGGGAGAAAGATTGCATGAACTGTTGTATCTCTGCCTCTGACATAAATGTTAAAATAAAGCTCTTCCATTTCTGAAATAGACGCTCAATATGTTTCTCTTTATGACATTCAGCCTCTAGTCTATACGATCTATGTCTAAGGCCATGTTCACACGGCTTAAAAAGGGCCGTATTTCGGTCCGTAATTACGTGCCGAAGTGCGCCAATTAGGGGCCGAAAACGGCCCATTCATTACGGTAATCCACAATTCTCATAGAGAACTATGGATTACGTCTCCTCTCCCCGCCCGGCGAAGCCGCCGGGCGGGAGATAAGTCACATGTCACTTTCTAGCGGCGTATACGCACCGCTAGCAGTGATTGTCTATGGGCCGGCGAAGTGCGCCCCCCCCCCACCCCCCATCCACACGGCGTAATTGCGGGGCGTAATTACTTCCTCATATATATATATATATATATATATATATATATATATATATATATATATATCCTGTTAAACTCGCTGGTCCTGCTCCTATAGTTCTTTTAATTTCATTAGATTCTATATAGGATCTGAACCCATAATCTCTGTGTTCTAAGGCAGCAAGGCTAACAATTGTATTAACTGCTCCACAGGTTACAGATAGGTTAGCAGTCAGGTCCTGATGAGGACAATTTTAGCACAGATTCATGGCTGTCGTGCAGGGAATTTTCAAATCCATGCAACTAAAGCGCTTCCATCTGGAGATGATTTCTCCTCCTCCAGAACTGCTGTTGCCAGAACTTGCAGAATTCTTCAGTTAGATATTATATACAGGAAAAACATAAACCTTTCTGGTTATAAAAAAAATACAATATATTTAGGGTGCTATACAAAGAGGATTAACACATAGGCATGCAGCAGATGTAGGCTGTGCTCAAACAGGCAGAGCTGCACTATACCCAGTTTAAATAGTGTTAAATGGAGTCAAGGATAAAAGTGATATCTTTCCTGACCACAAATTGTGACTGAAAAGAATGCATAAAACTAAAGATGTAGTATAAAAACACAGAAGAGACCTTCTCTCCACCATGTAAAATGTTCGGGTACTTATTTGAGAAGATGCTGAAACTAAAGGGGGACTCTCCCGCCTCATGCACGTGGATCATCTTTTCTGAACTGCATAGAGGGAAGGAAGGGTGCATTTTGAAAAAGGTAAAGAATATAGTAGCACACAATAGCAGGCTGCTTAATACACTGATTATACAATCTAGCAAAAATAAGCAGCACACTAGTGCCCCTTCCAAAAATTTTTACATGCAAACAAACCACCAGTCCTTGCTCTACACAGGGCAGAAAAAAACACCCAGCATACTGGCTATCCAGCTATTTAAAGGAGCAGCGACTAGTAAATTACATGCAGTCAGATAGAAAGTAAATTAGTTAATTTATGGACATTTCTCTGTTGATTAAAAATTCCATCTGTCCTACCAGTTCACAAGGCAGAAAACCCTATCGTTGAGATACTGGTGGGATGTATGGGAAACTAGTTTACTAGTTTTCTGACTCATTATTGAACCACATTTAAACTATTGGGCTATTGTTAAACACTATTCTGTAAGACAATTCTTGTTATGGCTCTGTTTTCGTCGGAGGGCTCACACAGCGCTCTGGCATGCATTGGTGGTATAAAAAAAAATAATACTTCAACAGATACCACAATGAAGTTGAATTGGGCAAACTGAGGAGAATAGAGCAAATGTAGTCACTTTTGAAATATGTTTGCTGTATTTCCGGGCTTATGTGCTGAATATAATACTTTGGCTCCATCGTGATGTTCTCGGGTTACCATTTTAATGGTATCTCAACAGATACCACTGACAGATGGCAAAACACTGTGCAAATGGCCCCTATGTCCAGTCCAATCCGTGCTTGTGCTTTAAAATATAATATGGTGCACTCAGGGATAACAAGGAGAGGATCTATTGTGAGAATACCCACATCAGAGAGATTACTCGGCACAGAATTAGGCTGTGTTCCTACTCGCTAGTTTTTAGATGCAGTCTTGGAAGCCAAAGCCAATAAAGGTTCATAAATGGAGGACACCTATTAAGAAATTACTGAGACTTCTTGTTTTAAATCCAACTTAGCTTTGGCATTCAAAAATCTGAACAGAGGAACATCCCTAGTGTTTTCTAGGAGAAGGAATAACCTGTCTACAGTTTACAGCTATCTGACCAATATGTGTGTTTGTTACCACTGGGCCAACTGCATGTGCTCCACATCCCCGTTGGTAGTTGTAGTCACACATCGTACCACATCTGTGTTTTTATTGTTGCTTGGGCAACAGCTTATTTTATATGTGGTTTTAGTGTATTTTATATGTGGTTTACATTACAACTACCGTTTCTTTTCATTTTTATGTGAATAATGTGATACTTTTTGGTAGTGTTTTACTACAGATTTATTTAGTCTTTTGTGATTCTGTTCTCCATTTTCTTTTACTTCTCACACTCTACAACCTTAATTGATCCAGGGTAAATGTATATTCTAATGTGCTGCATTCAACCAGCATTCTAGCCGACTTCGACCAAAGGCTTTACTCATTGGCCCCAATTTCAAATCTATAACATGGTTCCCACCTTCCATTTGCTATTTAGAATACTGGCATCTTCTTATGTAGCAGAGGGGTGTTTGATGTCCCTTAGGAACCAGGGTCATACTTCAAATGCTTCATCATCCCTGCCCCTTTTCTTCTTGTTTCTGATCAGTTTGAAGGAGTTGATCAGCAAAGAAGAAATATTTGTAAATGGGGCAAGGGTAGATATAAAAATGTTAAAAAGTACCTACCCGTCCTCCACCACTTCAGATCTCCACAGTGATCCACCTCTCTTCACTTCTGGGTGCTTGTTCAAGCAGTAGAGGCTCGCACTTCATTCACATAAAATAGAGCATGAGTCTCTTTTCTGTGTCAGGACAGGTACCCAAAAGTGAAGAGAAGCTCTTTACTGGGGAGCTCCAAGCCGACAGGGAACTTTCCTTTATTTTTTTTTGCCCATCTTGGCCCTATCTAAGAATATTTCTTCTTTGCTTGTCAACCCCTTTAAACTAATTAGAAAAAAGAAACAGGGCAGGAATGTTAAAGGGGATGTATCGCTTCCTTACTTCGGCTGAGTCACACTTCTCTTAGCTTCCCAGCTCTGTGAATGCAGGGGCGTTTCTTCCCCTCCCAGCTGGATGACATCATCCCCCCTTCACTGCTGGCCTGAGACTCCCCCCCCCCCCCTCCCCTCTGAGTCCACATATCACTGTGTCTCTCCCTATCAGTCTTATTTTATAAGAGCTGTATACATACCACAGGCTGCATTCAATCTAATCTGAGCACTGTCATGTTTTCTCATTGTACAATCTGCTGCAGTCTGTTTCTGCTAGGTGTGGAAACAGAAAATGCTACGGCCCCTAACTCTGAGTAAGACACACAGATCCGTGAATCGACCCAGGGGCTGTAGAGAATGTAAATGAGCTCTCAGCTAGTGAATTGCAAGGAGGAGGGATTAGACCCACACTGGATATCAGTGTAAATAAAAACACAAGATAAGGGACACTGTGAGAACAAGGCAGCTTTGCTAATGACATCCAATTGCAAAGTTGCTTGTTTTCACTGCCCCCTTAAATTCTGAAGACCATTTTAATGAAACGAATAACACCCTTTATAAAAGCAATTTAAACTTTTTGTGTTTTCTATCATTTAAAAGGGGCCGGCCCAAAAGCGGGGAGGGATCTTTTGGGCCCCTGCTGACTTGGAATTATATGGAAAAAAAAAAAATTTTAAAAACTAAAATTTGGGCCCTTCCCCAATTTAAACAATCCTACATCACCCCCCTAAAAAATTTTTGGAAAAAGGGTCCTGGAAAAAAAAATTTGTATTAAAAAAGGAAATGAAAAAAGGCGGGCCGGCCAAACTTGGGGTTCATGCCCCACTAGCACCAAAAAAATTTATCCCCCTTTAAAATGACTATTTTTATTGTTTTTTTGTTTTGGCTTTTTTACATATTGGTCATATTGATGCCCTGAATAGGGTGTTTTAATGATTGGGGCTATCCCAAACTACAAGTTTCTGTTGTATATATCATAGCAAAATTTAAAAAAGTCTTTTTTAAAAATTTGGTGGGAAAAGTCTTCTGGACCAAGCTACTATAATGTTACTCATTTTAAAGTTGTGTAATATGACATTAAAAGAAGAACTTAAAAAGCAAAGAATATTTGATTTACGGGTAAGAAATTGGGAACAAAAAAAAACTTAAAAAATTTTTGTTGACTTCATACTTTTCAAAAAAATGTTTTCCCAAAATTTCTGAAACTTTTTTAATCTTCTTCTTTTTTCACTGTAAAAAAAGGCACAAAAGCCCACTGATTAAAATCCGCAGAAAACGTTGTTATAAAACCCCAATGAAAAGACGTTTTTAAAGGCTAGGGTTTTTAACATTCCCCTTTGGGAAAAAGGGCACCAAGAGTTTGGGTTTTAAGTTGTTTTATTTACATTGTACCCATTGTTTTCTTTATTTTCCTGGGTTTTACAGTATAATGAAACACAATCACCATGTCACGTCAAGGCGGGTTTACAAGGGGCCCCCAAAATTAAAACCTGGCCTTCTTGAGGGTGCGCTTTTAGAGGGCAAAGCCAAGGGGGGGGCCGATGGCCCCTATGTTAGTAATTTAAAAGGGTGGAAAATTTTTAAGTGCGATCGTCCGGGTCAGAAAACAGAACGGGTAACCTAAGTCCACAAATAAAGGAGTAAACCGAAAACATGCCATCCCGGCGAACAGGGGTCAAGGGGGCAAGGTCCCAAATCGGGGAAGGCAAACCAAAGTCGGGAAACAACCCAAGGTCGGGAAAACGGGGCCCAAAAGGTAAATAAATGCTGGGGAAAAATTTCACAAAAAAGCTTGGAGATTTAAGCAGGCTTAAATGGAGGGGCCCTAAACACCCCCCCGGGAAAAGGGCTGATTGGAGAAAGTCTCCGGCCCTCCTATTGGCATTTGTGACACGCCCTCTATCCAGGTAGCTGGGAACCCCTGTCAACCCAAAGGATCCCCGGGCAGACAGTCTCTCTAGGTGTGGCCCTAAACCCAGGAGGAGGGGGCAGAGCATTGCCCCCTAAAGTTGGAAGCGGCAGGAAAAAAAAGCACTGACACCCCCTATAAAAGGAAAAACCGGGTAAAGATAGTTCATTAGATATAGAGCTAAAAATGATACAAGCACATTCTAAAGATATCCATAAAGTACTGACTTTTTTTCATGTTTTCTTTGTGACCTAAAGCATTAATATTGCTGCTAAGGTCTAATTTGTAGCAAATAGAAAAATTTGTATTTAACTGTTTTGGTCTAAAGACTGTCTTTATTGCCAAAAAGAAAAAAACCAATCGGGAAGCCCCCCTTTTAATTTTTCATTTTGTCTCTAAAAAATAAAGGGGAGCTCTGATTGGTCGAAATGGGGCTTTTTTTAAAAATTTTAAATTTTTTTTTTAAACCAGAAATGCCCCCAAAATTCCCCAGTGTTATACCTTGTGTAGGGTTTCTTAGGTTTGAAAAATGCACTTAGAAAAACCCGGGCATGTTTTTTAAATTTTCTGTGATTTATTTTTATTTTTAATATTTTAAAAAATTTTAAAAATATATTATATTTACCTTATTTTTAATTCACACAGTTGGGGTTCACTTTAAATTGCAACCACTTGGCAGCACATAATTCATCATGGAGGTCATGCTGCGAGCTGGCTTGTTGTCTATTTAATATGTGCAATAGGCTGTCTGCACATAAACCCCTCACTGCTGTCAAGGGTAAAAGGGATTTATCAGAATTGCTTAAAGGGATGATTTTTGGATTTCAAGTTAAGGGTGGCAGTATTTTTGAATCTGTGCCGTCTGTGAACTGTTCACGTGCTGCTAGGGTGAAAGTATTTTGTGTGAGGACAAATTGCCCCAAAACTGAAAAGCACCACTGATGTGAGAGATCAGTTACAAAGGTGCGTGATATTGGACTAACAAGCTACAGAGTGGAGCAGCCCACCCACAAACTGAACCAAGGGGGCAACCAGACATGTTTTTAACACAAATTTTCAGGAACCCTGCTACGTATGGGCCCCAAAGGGTGGATGGTACTCACCCTTTGCTAATGAAGCTGCACCAGCAGAATAGGCTTCAACTTTCCCGACAGTATTGGGATTGGGCCTTCACTGAGTGACAAAGGGTTGGCTTCTCTGATGAACCACATTTTCTGCTTCATCATGTCAAGGTGTGCAAATGCATATAGATGTATATTACTGCATAGCAAGAGAACTATATGGTTAAAGGGGTTGTCTCACTACAAGGATTGCTTTTATATTAAAGATCTTGTAAAAACAAGTCACTTTGCAATATGTGTCCATTAACAGTGTCCTACCTATTCTGAGATATCCCTTTTTTTATGGGCTGCATAAAAGCTCCTCAGGTCAATTGTACAGACCGTTCAAAACTCTATGATTGGGTTCAGCACTGGTTACTATGTCGACCTGGCTTTCGACTAGTAGAAGCCCCAAAAAAACAGCCCCTGAATTCAAAATAAACAAAAAAAACAGGATGAGGGAAAATTTAATCAATGTGTGAGACAACCCCTTTACGTTGGGAAGAATGCCTAGTCTTTGGGTAGCAGAAGGAGTTAGCTGCACAGGTGGTAGACGTGCTGTGGGTAAGCAGCCAATCAGAGAGTGATAAGGGGGGGGCCAAGTTAAGCTAATAGGGGGCCTGTTCGTTGCAAGTAGTTCCAAGTTCAGTCAGTATGGTGTATAAAAAGTTCGTTCCCAAATTCGTACAGAAAGTGCTGTGTATATATTCCAGTTATGGCGCAGTTAAAGGGGGAACTGTCCAAGCCGGGGGATAGGGGGAACCCGGGGAGAGGGGAAAAAAGCCTTACTCACGAAACATTAAAGTGCAACAAAAGAAAAAAATGCAAGGGGCGCAGAGAGAACTGAGAGTGTGACAGCAGACACAGAGGGGTAAGAGAGACAGACAACGCAGAAATACAGGAGGGCAATTTGGAGGACTGTCAAAAGAGTAAGGGAACCCAGTGAGAGGACCAAGTAGAGAGTGCCCATAGTCACCAGGTGCCAGCATCTTGCACAACTGCGCTAGAATGGAAGTTGACGCCAGTGCCAGCACTTTGCACAGCTGGGGCGGGTTGATAGAGGGGATTGAGGAGTTCGCTTTAAAAAAAGGGTGCTAAAGTGCGGTGCCCCTTCCCCTTTGATCTGAAAAGTCCACAAGATCAAACCTGGGTAAAGCCTGGAGATCCCAGAAGGCAGTTGTTTGCTGACAGATACTCTATCGCCGATGCATCGCACCACTGCCACTACTTCACTCATCATCCAAATGTGCCCTTGCATTGTTTTACAATACGTAGAACACATGGACATTGGCAGGAAACATCAAGGAACAAACACCCTGGTACTATTGCTGGAAGAACACAACTGGTGGGGTCAGGGTTACAGGAAATGTTTTGTGGCATTCTGTAGGCCTACTCATCCATATGGAAGGCAGATCGTGTAATACTGCAAATGCGTTTATGTTTCACAAGTGTGGATGAATATTCACAGCACAGTTAGTGCAACATGTCACACAGCTAGAAATATCCAACATTGGTTGGAAGAGCATGACCAAGACGTCCAAGTACTACCATGGCCCCATAGTATCCCTGATTTGTACCCAATTGAGTATCTGTAGGGACACCTCGATCATCATGTTTGCTCTATGGCTCCTCCCTCATGAACCCTCCAGCATCTGTAGGACCACCTTGATCGTCATGTTCACTCTTTGGATTTTCTCTCCAGCAGCGGTGGAATGACTCCAGATACCTGTGACAACCCAGCAAGACCGCCTAGCTGCTGTCCATGCTGCATACGATGGTGAATAATAACGTGACTAAACTGTGTATATATTTGTAAAGGAATATCATTTACAACGCTTTCAGAAGAATACATCACATGTGTATGAAACACATACTTTGTATAGTTAAATATAATATTTCGGTTCAATATATGTTATAATTTTTGTTATTATAGATAATATATAATATACTATATATATATATATATATATATATATATACTGTATATATACAGCATATATATTAAATACTTTTTGATTGCAATTATATTCACCATCTGAAACACTCTTATGTTGGATTAATAGAGTTAGAACCTCCAGTAGGTAACCTTGTATGTTACTACAGGTCATACTTAAAACAACTATAATTTAAAAGACACATCAATTATATTCTGAGTGCATAAATGGCCATGGTCCTTATTTTAATAATAATTAAACACAATTTCAAAGATTAACCAAAGAAAAATATAAATAACATTAAAGACTTAGTCATAATGCTCCAACATTAATTATAATAAACCAACTGCATTGTCCTCTCTAAACCTAGAGTGACATTACCCTAAAGTAACCATAAACTACTTCACACCTAATACCAAAATCTATGCGGCTGCGTGGGTCTTGTCATCTTTAAATGGGCGTGCCCAGTTGGACAAAAAGTAGCTTGCACATTGCTTACTACATTACTGTTATGCCCATGGCCAGTACTTAAACTGCCTAGAGCTCGCCAATGAGCTCCGAGTGCACAAGTGTCATTGGTCACGATTGTGACCAATTGCATATGCCACCAGGGAAAGTGAATCTTCCCCTACCAGCTGCAGATAATACCTTCCTGCCAACTAACACCTCAGAAAGGGCCTTTAGGGATGACTGTAATCCCATGAGGGTCCTTCATGAAGGTCCCACACCATATAAGACAACTATATCGGATTCCCACAACCCGTTTCCCCTCATTTCCTGAGTCCATAGAAGACTATGGACTTCAGTCTTTTCCCCTCTATTATAGTACAATACAGGAGGTAAACTGGTGACATATGTCATCCTATACTTTCTTATGAGGACATTGCTGTGTCAGGTGGCATTAGTTTTGCATGCAACGTCTCTGTCTTGCTTATATAAGCTGGACAGGTTCACCAGGACATAACTTTGGCATGAACTGTGGCTTTCGTTATTAGAGGGGTCCTGACTCTTAAGCATGGAATACATCTCTATTACATCCATATAGCTGAACAGAGCATGTGGACAAAGCTTTACCAGTTGTAACAACCTTGAAGCAACTTGTATGTGGGTTTGTGCTGCAGATCATAGAGACTATTTTAGGGACCTTATTATTATTTTATTTTTTTTGGGGGGGGGGGCACTGTTGATGGTAAAAGATTTATTATTAGACTGTTATTGAGAGAGTGAGCAATTTTCTCTGGAATGATAACAAGGGTAGGTTATTAGAGCCCAAGGTCCAAAAAGTTGGTAGGGATTCCAATACCCTGGAACTCAGCCTGTATCATAGCCACCTTCAGGAAAGCCAGCTTGTGGCTGAGTTGTCTATGGCTCCAGGATGGATTATTGATATCAATTAACACACTAACCAGCTTCGAGCCAGTACACATGTTCGAAGCCGGTAATCGTGAACATGGTTGCTGCGAGGGATGTCTCTTTGATTCCCTTTTATCTGTTGGTCAATTTTCTTCTCTAATCAGGTTGTTGTACTTCCTGGATCATAAGAGTGGGTAATGGAGGCAATGTAAGCATATCTCATTATCTACACCTAGATGGCAGGAGTAATAATCCAGTGGAAATGAATTATTTTATAAAGTTAGCCCACATTTAACATTCCCCATACTTTTAGCCTCCTAGATGCCTTCATATGTTTATTTTTCTATGATTATCTAGTAAAAGGCCAAATCCCCCCAAAATAAAAAACTAGTGCAGCACATTTTGTGAGGGACAAAATCCCCAGTTTTCAGTGCTCTGCAGCTATTAGCTACTGACTGACATCATTGTTGCCTACCATTCCTGTACCCTGCCCATTTCCCATAAATTTGGAGAGCTCTGATCACCATTGTCTACTGTGACTACTGTAACTCCCTACTTGTCGGTCTCCCTCTCTGTAAACTTCTCCCCTCTCCATCGCCACTGTATTGAACTGACTGCAAGCCAGGACATCTTTCTTTGACTATACCCCTGGATGTGTCAGTCAACTCACTGGTTGCCAATTTCTGTAATAGAAATACAACATAAAACTTTTCAATATCCTATTAAGACTCTTCATAGTGCTGCAACCCTTACATCTCCTCCCTCATATCTGTCTACCACATCCCCTACCCGCTCTACTCCGCTATGATATGACCTGAGATTACACCTACTCAGTGTCATCGAACCTCACATGCCGTCTCCATGATATTGTTACACATGACTGCACCAATTCTCTGGATTCATGTACTGCCAACATCGTGATCAGGCCAACACTCACAAACCTAATAGTTTTTACGTTGCGCTCTGAAAACTCATCTTCTTAGACAAGCCTAACAAGGTCCCTAATTACTAAACCCACGAAATTATGTCACAAAATTCATCACTTTCCTGAACTTTGGCAAACACAGCACTTTTCCTGTACTATAGATGTATGGTCTGGTGGCAGGGTTTACATACCACTTTTTATGTGTACTAACCCCATATTTTATGTAAACAATGGCTGGACCTTTGTAAACCAAGCACTTCTCACCCTTGGTTATCACCCATAATCACTAGATGATTGTTAATTGTGTTGAGCGAATTTTGATCGGACCAAAGTGAATTCGGCACGGTTTTTATGGTATCGGATTTTTTCGATCACGCGATAATTTAAGTTAAAATCTTGCGCATGTATATATTAATATAGCGCCATTTTCGGCGCTTCCTGACATTTTGGGCGGCCAGCCAATCAGCTTACAGAAATAGTGCTGGGTGAGATGTGGTGTGCAGACGTTATGGACTGGGTTGTGTATGGTTGCGAGTTGGTTGGAAAATTTCACATGACACTCGTATCTTAGATACATAGAACACGACTTCGGTTCTGACCTCTGTCTCTCTCAGCGTTTTACTTACTAAGTTGGACGTAGCGCTCTGCATGTCCTCCAAACTATCTCAGCTCGAAATCATACTATTTTTCAACAGAGAAACCTCTGAATATTAGCTGCTTTGTTAGATTAGAATTGGAAACGATTTTAAGGTAGATTAGATATTTTAAAGCAGCCTACTTTCGCTATAAAGTCACGAGGGGGGGAGGGGAGGGGAGGACGGGGGTGACAGGCAGGAGGAGGGGAGAGGGGGGAGGGGCCCGTGGTGGCCGAACATCAGACATAGCTCTATATAAGACCACTAGGGATAAAAGTTCAACACAAGAAATCTAGTGTAGGACATTGCAACTTGCATATCTTCATTATTAACAGTTTGCTTAGATTGAAGATTGTTCTGGATATTGGGCCGAGACTAGTGTGTACTTCGCCCTATATTTTGGTTACAACATCATTTTTGTTAACTTGAAGGGTCTCTTTGTTAGGTGCGAAAACTCAGCAGTTTTATTATCAGTATACATTTCAGATAGGTGTTCTTTTTTAATTTTAATCCATTCCACCTTTTGTTGATATTAATCAACCTTGCACTTAAATATTTGAATTCCAAGCACAATCTTGTAAGTAGCACAGGTTGTTAGCGTCTGCTACAAATAACTTCGTATCATCAGCAAGAATCTTTAACAGTTACGTGTTTTTGTTGCCACTTTGCAAAATCCTGATTCTGTTCCATTGAGATAGATCTGCACTTATTATCTATATACACGCAATTTTATTAGTCACCAACCACATAGGTGAATTGAATGGTGCAATATATTATCCTTGTATCATCGTAATCTATATACAGATACGTGTTTTTTTGACTTTGGAGTACATTGCAGCTTTGTTCATTCAGATAGCGCTGCAATTATATCTTATACAGCAATTTTTATAGTACAAACAAGGTGAATTGAAAGGTGCCAAAATGTCCTTGTTAATCATCGTATATATACAAGATACGTGTTTTTTGACACTTGGGCGACATTGCAGCCTGTCGGTCTCATTCAGATAGAGTGCACTTATATCTTATACTGCTAATTTTACCTAGTCACCACAGGTGGATTCGAAGTCTAAAAAAACTTGTATTATACGAAATAATAAACAATACGTGTTTTTTTGCAATTCTTGCCTCAGTCCAGATTCGTTAACTGTGTAATGTGATCCAGCAATTTTGTTTGATTAGAGGGATTTGAGTAATAGCTGTGATTTGCCGTCTTAATATATGCACTTTGCAAAACTATTCATACCTTTATCAAAATTTTTATATTTCTTAACATCGGAGCGACAATTCAGGTGGTAAGCGAGCAACAGAGGGGGGTAGCACATGGAGGTAGAGGGTACCAGAGATCGGTACTCCTTCCCAGTGCTGGCAACAACACGCATGCCAGCGGATCATCGGGTTGCAGGACCTAGGACTGTCATTGCTGGGTGAGGGCACTGTGAATCTTACAGTAATGAACCACGCGTCGCCATCTGCCTTCAAGTGCGGTATTGCAACCTGCATCTAGCACGTTTTACCTCCTCAGTCCGCCCATTCCCCGGCACACAAACACTGTCATCAATCAGCATCACGTCATGTCCAACATGAAGCGAGGCAGCCCCTAATGTCAACTGTGTACCACCACTGTGGACTAATCCATTTTCTGAAGAACCTCTTGTTGACAAAATGCAGAGTTAGGGGTAGAAGGATGTTAAAGATCATGAGGATGATTTCAGTATGCTCTGAAGACCAGTTACTGATGCCATCAGTGGATAGCGAGGGAACGAAGCACCGGTCAATCGGCAACAATACGGGCGGTCTGAAAGCCCTTGCACGTGCCCCATTGCTTGTAGCCGCCAGCTTCTGGATGCAGTAAATGTACTGGACGACCAACGTAACATGCTAAGTTGTTGATGATGTTGATGACATTGCGGATCCAATCATGGTCTTTTCCGCCAGATTTTGATACTGCGAGCGTTACATAGTGGACGAGGGAGGAAGACGAGATGGAGGTAGTGTCACAATTACGGGTCCCGCACATAAAAAGGGAGAGGGCGGGTCGCAAGAAGTCCGCTGATAGATTCCTGCCAGACGACGGTAGCGCAACCCCGCTCCTCTACTTAATCTGCCATCGCACTAAGTAAGGTCAGGAACTCTCAAGCTGGGTCCTTCTTTGAGCAAGCTCTGATTTCACCACGATGTCATATGCTCGACTTTGCGTTAAACGACATATAGTTAGAGGCTAGACAACTTTGGTGTTAACCACCACCAACATGTATAGTCACATGAAGCGAATGCCATGATGTTGAAATGGATGGCAACACTTGGCCAAAAAAGGCCACGACGACGCCGGACCTGACCAACCACTTGTCACACCCTCTGTCTCCGCCTCCTCCTCTCCCCGCCACACCCCAAGCGTTCTCAGCGCCCATGTCTTCAGAGTCATCGATCAGGGATCAGGCCTGTGCCCGCTTTCAGACTATACACCGTCGCCGAATGTACCATCAGCACAACAGAGAACCAATCCTACCCCTTCTCACTCCGCCCAGTTGATCGACGGCACGCTGTACAGCGGCCAGTCTTCTAGCAGCCAGTCCTTTTATGTCTACATCAGGTTTGGGAGCGATGAAACAATCACAACCCAAACACATCTCACACAGCCAAAAGCCTGTATTGTCGGCATTGCCAGGCGTTTTGGATTTGGTATGTTGCCTTTCGTCTGGTGGTAAAAGCATGGGTTCCGCACGTAATGGCCCTCGCCTGCCCACATTACAGATGTCGAGCAGGCATTTCTTTAGCCAAAAAAAGCGCCCGGCCCTGGCCAGACCAGTGTCCAATCTATGAATATTTCAAGCGCCGTTGTCTGATCTGTGTCGGGAAAAGATTCCATCTGACCACCGTCACATGGGTCTAGTAAGACATCGCCGGGCCATAAGGACGCTATATCTCTGTGACAGCTCACTGGGTAGAGTGCCGTGGATGTAATCTGGGGGTGACAGGTGGTCTCTCAGGCCTAGGCAGCCCGCTCTGCACAAAATCGGAGGGATGGTGAGGGCTGTTTCCCAAGGTCCCTCTTGTGTGGCCATCACATGTGCCCAGAGTACAAGCGTTTTTAAATTAATCTGTCTTGGAGACCGTCCCCACACGGTCAGGAGCTCCCGTGGACGGCTCCTCCGCAACGAGGGAGCGAGCTCTGGCCTGGTTGTCGAGAACCTTGTGCCAGGCTAAGGATGTGTGTGCGATAACGGCGAATATATGATGGCCGCCCTTACAATCGACAGTGTAGGCTGGCGCAACATCCCTTGCCGGCTCATGTCATGAACATCGTCGTTCCAGAAATTTCTAAAGAGCTAACGGGTCTGGAATGCCTGCTGAAGAAGGCTCGAGAGTCTGTGTTCGCCAATTCCGTCCGTTCGATAACATGCTTCATCCCCGCAGGGCTGTGTTGCCCACAGCGGTCAGCTCAGGCCCTCCCAGTTAAACCGTACTCATTGTGACGTTGGCAACTCGTGGATTTCCTCCCATCCAACATGCTCCAGCGTTTGTAGGCCTAGCACAGCGCAATGCCATGTAGCAGTACGAAGGGACTAATGGACAGACCAAGCAGCCGGTGCGGACCTCGGGTGTGTGGAAGCCGGCCCCTGCCGAGCCGTGGAGGCAGGTGAAAGAGCTCTGCACCATCCTTGCACTGTTTATGAAGACCGGGCCACCAAAATGGTCAGTGCGGAACCGATGCCTCTTGTCTCAGCATGAGCATTCGTGGTCATCTTGGTTCATGGACGACGTATCGTTCGGACACTCTGAAACATCAAGACGGACACCTGGTCCTGCAAGCGTACGGTGGTAGGTGACATGGACACTGTTGCGGGACACGGGATGACTTTTTCTCCGTATCGAATCCACAAATGGCCCCGACAGGTTCTCATATTTTTATCGGTCTTCTTATTAAGCAGTGGTATCGGTCGTCAGGGCTAGTGCAGGCGGAGCCTCTGCTTCAGGGTGCATTCATCTGAGCAAGTCAGGCCCTGTGTTGAAGCCTGTGACCGGCATGGAAGCGGAGGAGGGAAGGAGGAAGAGGTATTCTAGCATCCGATGTTACTGACGTCCAGGCCTCTTGGAAAGACGGTTGGCACCCCCCTTGCGAATTTGAGGAGGAGGATGAGATGCTGAAGATGACTTTGATAGTGCCCCTCGACCAGAGGCTGGGAAATCAAGGCTCCTGTCTTCTCCAATGAGTGATTGGATGCGCACAAATTTCCTCAACATGACTCCTCGCATTCAAGGCCATCAAAATGAAACAACAGTATACTGGAGTGGCACTCCTCACTGGATACCGGTAATTACTAAAAACTCAGCACTTTCCCTTCCTAACCCCACCCAAAATAGAGAGTAAAATGCAGGAAATGGAGACCTTGCTGATTGATCAACTGGAGACATTCTGTTGCGGACTGCTTCACGTCTTAAATGTCAGGATTGGAACACAACAGGCAGTCGTCCGTAGTCTGCAGTACCAGCTGCCACGTAGCCGTCTTGCGGCCAGCAGCGAGCACGCAGCAGACGAAGGGTGCAGAAGCCTATGGTTGTGACCTACTGGCTAATCTTTATTTACCAACCATCACCAACGCATGCAATGCAGAGCCACACATACAACACCCAGAGACCAGATTAAGATCATGCGTCTGCACAGACTTTACTGGCATACCCTCCAAAAAACCGATGTCTTGTATGTGTTACGGACCCATATTGACTTCTGGTATCGCCAAAATGGATGTGATGGCACCGAGATGGCTCGCCAACGCCATGAGGTGTTGTCCTGCCCAGCAGCCAGCGTCATATCTGAGCGGACCTTCTCAGACACAGATGGAGGAGTCATTTCAGGACAAACGCATCCGGGCTCTTTCTCACTAGCTATGTGGATCAGTTTGACCTTTCACTCAACAGAATGAATCAGACATGGCGTCTTATGATGATGTTGTGGCCCCAATTGCCGAGGTCACCGATTAGTTGCTGGTCTACTTCACATTACACTCCAAAACAGAAATGGTCCTATTGATAACTTATTTTTAAAATATGATCATTCTCTCTTGCAATTTTTTCCTCAATTCCAAAACAGTTCATTTTGCTGGTTTTGTCTGTGAGGGAGACTGTAAAAGGGGGAACCCCCCCACCAAGTTTCGTTGACGCAAAACCATATTCCATGTTACTCATTCTCATATCTTAGATTTTTGCGCACTTGTCAATGGTTTTTGGTGGTCGTGTTGCCTCACATTTTAATAGTGGCTTTGAGTAGTCATTTTTATAATTTTTTGTGAGGCATGGTAATTGCTGTGAGACTACAGCAATTTATCGTGGTCCCTTTGCGAAACAGAATGTGGCTTTTAAGTAGCATTCTCCCTCACAATTTTTAACAGTGCTGAGAAGTCATTTTATTATAATTTTTTGCGTTCATGCTGCTTTGAAAATCGCAGCAATACTACAGGTCCTATTATAAAAAAATGTTGTTTCCTATTAGAATTGTTCTTCACAAATGTCAAAAAGTGGACTCATGGGTCATGTTTTGAATTCTTTGGGGCATTTTGCTGTGACATGCCAGCTATACTACAGGTGCTATTATAAAAAAACTGTTGTTTCTAACTGTCATTTGTTCTTCCTACAATTGTCATAGATCTTGTCAAGGGTGATGGTGTGTCAGAAACAGGAATATGTGTAGGACACTGTTAATGGACACATATTGCAAAAATGACTTGTTTTTTGAAACGATCTTTAAACATAGCTTTCAATCCCTTGTATTGAGACATACACTTTTTACAATGATGAAAAAAAAGTAGAAACAAAGACATGTGGAATTCCATCCTATTTTAACAATGTGTTTTCTAGACATATAAACTACTAAAAAACTTGCATGCTACAAATTGCTGGTAAAAAATCCCTCTTTGAATTCGTAAATGGGAGGTACAAGGGAAGGACTAGACAGATGTTAGGGGGGGGTTTAATTTTTCCACCAGAGAAAATGGAGTATGGTGCAAGGACAGAGATCAATAGAAACAGACGCGACAATTTCCTACAGCACGTGAGTAAAATGAGAAAAGAATGCCAAGCAAAAGGGCACCTGGTGTTCGTGTAACTAGCGTGCGTTACACACCTGTTATTTCCAAGTGAAGCTCAATTGGTCCGCACACATACGGCTGGAGGGCAGGATGCTACCCATGTCTTGGGACTGTGTACTGAGGCGATGGCGGGAGTTCTCACTCTTCCCGACTTCACAATCTGCTTCAGCACGACAAGTTTTCGTCTGCTGGTCATCAGGGCTTTTTTTAAGCCTGAGTGTTATTAGATGACGGACGCCAGCATGGGCTATCAGCAGCATCCACTCTGTAACTCCGGCCACTGGGTCCTACGCGGTCCAGGACAGATATAGTCTATGTCCAGTTTGAACTAAAATGGTGGTTTGTTGGATAATGAAAGACTCCTTTTTCCGGCACTTTTTAATTGGGGTAATTGAGAATAGTTCTCAGCACGGAACATGTACACCGCAAACTGTAAAACATAGCTCTTATACTACAGAGAATAGTGCTCAGCACAGAAGCCTGACACCGACTAATGTAAACATAGCTCAATACTACAGAGAAATGTGCTCTGCACAGATGCCTTGGGACACGCCAAACTGTACACATAGCTCTATAACTACAGAGAATAGTGCTCAGCACAGAAGCCCTGACACCTCCAAACTGTCCCCCCTAACATAGCTCTATACTGCAGAGGAATTTTGCTCAGCACAGGAGCCTGACAACCGCCACAAAACCATGTACACATTGCTCTATTACATACAGAGATATAGTGCTCAGCACAGGAACTGACACGCCAAACCGTACACATGGCTCCTACTACACGAGAATAGTGCTCAGCTACAGGAACTGATACCGTCAAACCTGTACACTATAGCTCTATACTACAGAGGACTAGTGCTCTGCCACCAGGAACCTTGACACCGCCCAAAACGTTTCACACATAGCTCTCATACTGCAGAGAATAGTGTCAGCACAGGATCTGAAACAGACATAAACTGTACACATAGCTATATACTACAGGAGATTTAGTGCTCAGGCACAGGAGCCCCTGACACACGCCAAACTGCTACACATAGCTCTATACTTGCAGAGAATAGTGCTCAGCACAGGAGGGGCCTGATCCACAGCCAAAACCGTTACCACATAGTTACTATTACTACAGGTGGAATAGTGCTCGCCAGGAACCTGACACCGCCAAAAACTTCACATAGCTCTTATCACTACAGAGAATAGTGCCTCAGCAACGGAAGCTGACACCGCACCAAACTGTTACCACATTGCTCTATACTACAGAGAATAGTGCTCAGCCACAGAGAACCTGACACCACCAAACTGTACAAAAATCTCTATACTACAGACAATAGTGCTCATACACAGGACGAACCTCGACTCCGCCCAAACCGTTACACATAGCTCTATATACAGAGATAGTGCTCAGCACAGGAGCCTTGAAACCGCCAAAAACGTACACTAGTCTATACTGCAGAGAATAGTGCTCAGGCACAGGAGCTGACACGCAAAAACTGTACACATAGCTCTATCAAGAGAATAGTGCTCAGCGCAGGAGCTGGACACCGCCAAACTGTACACATAGCTCTTATAACAGAGAATAGTGCTCAGCTACATGGAGACTGACAACGCCAAACTGTACTCATAAGCTCTATACTACTAGCGAATTGTGCTCAGCAGGTTTGGGGGCTCATGCTGCGTTCCAGGGACCAGGGATGATTTCAATGCTCCAGTTCAAGTTAAAATGAGGTTAAAATATACGCCTTCTGGCATTTTAATTTGTGGTACAAGCAGGCGATTATGAATGGTTTGTGATTTTTTTTCTGTGTCTTTTATAAAACCTAAGTGTGTTGGCTAAGATGTAGCACGTTTCCATTTGGATGATGTGGTGTTAATTCCGAGACTTCTCCAGCCCTGTTGGGTGTAAGATGAAGGTGTTGTTCCTATCCATAGACTTTAATGGTCATCGGCGATAATCGGCATCGACTATCGAAAATCGTTATCCAGATATACTGCCGGATATCGACTATCGAAATGCTGACGATAGTCAACATAATCGCTCATCACTAATTGTAAACTCTTGACTCCTGGGACAGTCATAGAAAATAAGCATTTCAGACCCTCTAGGTAGCAACGGAAGACAAACTTATGCGGAGGGGCCATGTGGGACCATGTTACAAAAATTGCTTTCCAATCCAAAGTTTCTTTTTATAGTTTTACATCTCTAGTATTATGTCCCATGTTATCCTGTATAGAAACAAGGTGGTTCCAATTGAGGTAATTTAGCAATAAAGAGATCACTTTTATAGATGAATTCTCTAGTAAAGATCTAGCACAGTGTGGGTCCAATTAATTGTAATGTTTTTCAGTGGTGTGTGCTGTGCAAGCGCTGTCACATCTTGTGGTCGGAAGAAATATTGAAGACATTGTTACAAATTTCAGAGATTTCTACAGAGAGCTCACAAGTGATGGACAGCTCCGATGGGTAAAGTAAACTAACTGATCTCAATATATCTTTGTCTTCCTATGTTTTTAAACATAAAAATAAACATCGCAATTCTGATTATTTGCCGGCCTGCGCGGATGTGACGAAAAAATCTAAACTATTTACTGAAGGGATCAATTAATTGAACCATGCAGCCGGCATGCGCCAGTCACTTATGTGGTGTTCAGCGCTTCTTAACATGAGTCCGTATTGGCTGTGGAAGCTGCATGGCCCGAAATCTTCGGAGTAATCTAATAGGCCTTGCTTTAACATACTGGCTGTCATTCAGGAATACATATCTATCCATAATCAAGAATTTATTTGTTGCTCTTTTTGAGAATTACTATATTGAGATGGTGATCGGTAGATGTTATCATTGGTGGATTGGCCTTTGCAGTTGTCAATCACTTCATCATCATGACATCGATCACCAGTCTCTACTTATTGGTTTCTCCTAGTCACATCACATGAGGTAATGTTTAAATAGCTGATTTTAGCATTCAGATAGTACTTTGCCCCTGAGAACGGCATGTATAGAGACTCTATTAATTTGGTCTTTTAACCAGCAGATAGTAGGCAGTGGAAATCAAGATGAAAAAAATGTTCGGAATGATATCTAACAAGCATCCATACTATATAACAAGTGTCAGTTCAGTTAGTTCAATCCAACTCTATACGTATCCTCTCTGTTTCTATCAAGTATGGGTTCTAAGTAAAAGTTATGTTTTAGACATGATACCCTTATACCAAGGTTTCAGACATTAACTTTCTTAATGGGGATATCTGAGATTTTAAGAAACCCTTGTACAGACAGGGACTGCTGTAGCGTAAAAAAAGGAATAGCCTGCACTCACCTTTACAGCTGCTTTCACTCCAACCCGTGGTGGTCCAGCAGGCGTTTGGTTTTATCACTCACGGACCATGCTTATTCACTTCCCCGGTGGTAAATGTTTACGCAGTTGGACCCCTGAGGCCAGTGATTGACTGCTAAGTCATAGGAACAATGTACGTGACATCCCTCCTGGGGAAGCAGCAAGGAACACTGGAGCACCAAAGGCAGCTGTGGTTGAAAAGGGTTCTTTTTTTTTTTAAAGTTTCCCCCTTTTTAAACCCCTAAGGTCCTGGATTTTAGTACGTCCCAGGGTCGCTAAGGGGGCTTGCGGTGGGGGTTTCTCCAGACCCCGACGCACACCCCCCAGTTAAAGGGGGGGGGGGGGGCGCCCCCCCCACCCCCACTGTTTAACCTTAGTGCCCCCGTTCTTCACTCCAATTGGGGTTTCCCCCCAAAGGGAAATTGTGGTTGAGTGAATATGGCAGCGGGGAGCCTTTTGAAGGCCTCCATCGTGCTGTTCCGTTTTTTTCCCCACTTCCGGCCCAGGTAGGAAGTGGGAAAAAAACCCCCTTGTTGGTACAGCCCCAATTTTCATTGTCTATGCAATGCAAAGGGTGTATTAACGACGCGCCCCCAGGGGAAGCCCAGGGGGACACAATAAAAGTAAATAAATAAATAAAAATTTTTAAAGTACGAAAAAAAGGGTTAAAAAAATCCAAATCACCCCCCCTTTCCCCCTTTAAAAAAAAAAACAATAAAATAAAAAATATAACTCATTTTCCCGTCGTGAACCCGTAGAAGAAAAAAAAAATTCCAAACGCCAAAATTGTGTTTTTTTGGGGCTTTCCGTGCATAAAAAATTTGAAAAAAAAGTGATGAAAAAGTTCACGCATGCAAACTGTGGCAATAAAAATACACAAAAAAGCACGCTCAGTGACTTCCAAGGTTTTTAGTAAAAAAAGTTATTGGTCGCAAAAAAAAGGCCCCGCGGCGCAATTTTTAAAATACCAAAAAAATTTTTTGGTACAAAACTTTAAGGAAAAAACTTACTTTTTGGGTATTGCCGATGCATATCCCCTTAGAATACAGATAACAATCTTTTTACCGAAAAAAATTAACGTGTAAGAGCAAAACCCGCAAATATGCCCCTTGGAAATTTTTTTGTGGTTTCCCTATATTTATAAAAAAAAATTAAAACCCCCCCATTAAAAAGTACATCTTGTCCCGCAAAATAAAAGCCCTCATAGGTCTATGTAGGTGGAAAAATAAAAAAGTTATGGCTCTGGGAAAGCGAGTAGGGAAAAATGAACGTGTCAATAAAAAAAAATCGCAAGGTCCTTAAGGGGTTAAAGGGGTGTCTTAAAACCTCAGACAACCCATTTGAAGGGGGTTTACCATGAAGCAAAATTCTCTTTGGAGGCCAGCTCGTAGCAAGCTATGAGCCATCTTCCGAAGGGGATTTTACTTCATGGCAAAACCCCTTCAAGTACGTAAATAAGAAAAACAACCAAAAAATATGACAGCAAACCCTTTTAGAAAAGCAGATTTTTGAGTTTTTGAAAAGGAGTGCTTATGGGATATTCCATCATAGCAATTCCCTCGGGAAAAGGGCCCAAATTCCGGGAAAAAATTAAAAAAAATTTTCCCAAATGAATGTTTTTTTAAAATATGAAATTGTTTACCAAAATAAGTGTCTTTTTTAAAAACCTTCACACATTCATTCAGTGGGGGCAGGAATTCCCAGTATTACTTTTACGTTGCCTGTGGGGGTAACAGATCCCGGCGAAGTTTCGCTCATTTTGCATTTCCTCCCCCCTTTTCCCCTCCCTAAATTAAACCCACTGGAACTTATTCTAAATCCCCCCGGTCTTTGAAAATTTGTTTGGATCACTGGGCCCACCACTGACGCCCACGTGGTGGTCCGTAAAAAAGGGAAAGACAAGAGAGCATGTTGAAGGAAAAGGCTTTACTTTTTTTTTTAATAACATGCTTTTTGGGGAAAATTGTTATTTTTACATTATCAAAACCCTTTCCAGCGCACGGGGGTGGGATGGGAATCCCCCTTTAAAAAACACCGGTGTTTTTGTAAAAGGTGAAATAAAAAAAAATTTGTCCTTTGGGGCACATACTAAATTTTTTCACCCGGGGGATTTAAACTAGGATGGGTTTAAAAGGTTTTGAAGTTTTTGAAAAACAAAAGGATGAAATTTCAGATTCCCAAGGGGCAGGCCCCTCCCAAAGATGAAAAAAAGACCCCGGGGAAAAGGGGGTCTAGAATTTTATAGGTAAAAGGGCTTTTTTGTAATCTACAGCCCCATTAAAAGGGGTTTTCCCTTTTACCTAAGGGAAAAAAATCTAAATTTTTAAAACACCCATTTAAGATTTTAAAACCCTTGTTTTCTCCCTTCTCGGATTGTTTTTTGTTACATGAAAGCCTATCAGCAGGGGGTTTTTTTATTAATCACCCTGGGGATTTCCTTTTTTAAATTCTTTTTTTTTGGGCCCTTTTTTAAACAGGGGGAAAAATTTGTAGAAGGTTTTTTTAAAGATTGGGGGGGAGAATTTTTTGGAAAAACCTTTAGGGTGACCACATTGGGAAAGTTTTTTTAAAATTTCATTTCCCCATGTTTTTTAAAAATTTGCAATTTTTCCCCATCGGGGCCGGGTTTCCCTTTCGGGTAAAACCGTTCTTGGTTTACGGGGGATTGTTATAAATTCCCAGCGCATTTTTGGGCTGCCAGGGCCTTTTTTCCCTTACAATGAAAAATAGGTCACTTCAAAAAACAGAGCCAAAAAGAAAATTTTGGTGGGTTTTAAAAAACCGGGGAAACATTTGAAATATTTAGGTCTTCTAATTGGAAAAAGTAAAGGATTTCAAAGGATTTTTATACAAATTTTAAAGGGGTTTTGCCACTATCTCATTTCATACCCCGGGCATCCAGCTTTCAGTCTGTGTGCTCAAAAGGGGGATTGGTGTGATTTGTTTAAATTTTGGCATATCATGTACCAGCGGATGCCCATCCCAACCTTTCCCTTTCTCTTTTTTTTGAAAAAAGGGTCTTTTTAAAGTATGGGAATTTTATGTAGCTCCCACTGTAGCTCAGAGGTAACATTTTTGCTTTACACCCAAAAGGGGCCCCTTTTGGTTCAAACCCTTGCGGGGAAACCCTTTAACCTTTTGGTTTTTTTTTTCCTCTTTATCAATTCCCAACCTCATTGAGGTTTTTTTTTTTTTTATTTGCACTTTTTTGACTTATTATAACTAGTAAAAAGGGACAGGAAAAAAAAATGAAAGCAACCCACGTTTGAACATTAGAAATGCCTAAAGGGAAAGGGTTAATGTTTGGATTTTGCCCCCAGGTAAGGAGCAACAGCCGGGGTTGTACCCCCCTTTTGGGAGGGAGTGTAAAAAATTTGGATCCTAAATGAGCAGCTAAAAAAAAAGAGGGGTTTGAATTTTTTTAAAATAAGGGATGAATTTTTTAAAATTTTTTGGTTTTTTTTTTTTTAAAATTTTCAATTTCCCCACGGCTTTTTACTTCTTGGCAAAAACCCCTTTTTAAAAAATGTTTTTTTAAAACCCTGATTTCCTTTATACAGTTTTCTTTGTTGTCTTTCCACATCTGTCTACAAAATTGTCCTAATGATGTTGTCAAGGAGGTGTAGAGAGATAAAAACTAAAAAAATAAATGAATAAATAAGAAATGGCCTTTGTATCATGACTCAAGGACCAATATTAAGATGTATGCCATGTAAACCGTTTAAGACCATCATTCTCTTTTAATAAAGGGTGCAAAATGTCAGGGATTTTAACTGAATAGAAGATTCTTTTCTCCAAAAAAAACCACAGCCTTTTTAAAATTTTTAGATTTTTGGGAAACGGTAGATAAATCTTGGTGTATTTCCCTCTTTCTTTTTAAGACTATAAAAAACCCCTTGGGTTTATATATCATGTGGATGACTTTTCTTTTTATGTTTTATAATATTACCATTTTTCTTCAGGCAATTTAATTTTCTGAGTCATCTTTGTTTCTGAAAAAATATCTTTGACGTCATAGTTTTCAGCTTTTCATATTTTCTCAATCATAGTTCTATTACATTATTAGTTACAAGACACATTTACAGGACTTTTGTATAAAACCTATACAACATCTTGCTTGTTGGTATGCTGTCAGGGTATAGTGAGTCGTAAATGTGTTATATATTTAGATGCATGCTTACAATGGTTAGATTCTGTACTGGGTATTTAGCCTACACTCCTACATCTAAAGGGGTATTCCTATCTTATTGATTAGCTTTAAACATAAAGGCAGAGATAAATAAAAATTATTACCAAATACATTTCTGTTAGGATTTTGCTTCATTTAAGAATTAGAACAATTTTTATTCCCTGCTTGTTTACACATGCTTCCCTAGGTTACCGATCACCTCTCTCTGCACTAGTAGTGACTTGAATGGTAAGGTCACTGCTATGTCTTATCTGCAGGACAAAGCTTACTTGACACTCTTAGATAATATCCTGCAATAGACAAAAACATTAACCTTTATAGTGAATGACTAGGGAAAAGCTTTGTGGCATCATGTCAGGTCTGCAAAGCACATTTATGTGTAGTTATATTGTATATAACAGAGTTGCTCAGTATCTTACAGTGTGTTCATGGCAGCATGTAAATTTTCTCTCACTAAAAGCTTCCTCTAATGACAAATATAACCCTGATTATACCACCATCAATGTATGTTAGAGAAGTCCCTGATTGTGAGCAACAATCTTTGTACAAGCAAATGATAGATAGTGAACGCGCTATATTCAATCCCGTAGCTTCACCAGTTGTATGTGGAGATAAAGTGAGGAAGCTGCATGGATGTGCTTTAGGTAGTTTACTGACTGTACCTTCAGAGATAACATATAGAGGATGACATACCGTGTTTCCCCGATAGTAAGACACCTCTGATAGTAAGACGTAGCGGTGTCTTAGGGAGGTCGCCTAATGTAAGACGTACCCCGAAAGAAAGGGACGTAGCGGCTGTCCGGAGCTCTCGGCACAGGCAGCGTGTTTTCATCACGCTCCCTTGCGCGGCCTGATGACGTCACTGCCTGTGCCGGGAGAGGGGCGCGGGAGGGGCCCGGGGCAGCGAGGAGGCGGCGCGGCGCGGGAGACGGAGCAGCGGGGAGCCAGGTAAGTGTTTTTCTGCCTACAGCTGGCCCTATACCCGCCTACAGCTGGCCCTATTACCTGCCTACAGGGTGGCCTATACCTGCCCTATATAAGACAGACCCCGAAAGTAAGACATAGTGGGACTTTTGGGGGTAAAAAGAATGTAAGACGCTGTCTTACTTTCGGGGAAACACGGTAGAGAGGTCAAACCAAATTCTATTCTCCAGCTCTGTATAACATGTTTGGTCAAAATGGAGATATGGCAGAAAAGTGACAGGATGTGACCTCACAGAACAGGAGGAGTAAAGGAAGCAAAGGCATATGGAATGACATCATAAACATCTTACATAACTATATATAGTGGCGCAGGGTGGCAGTAAACACATCAAACATATTACACAACAGATATAACATTGTATATGATGTATAATAAATGGATCCCAGTTGGGAGCCTTAGTTGGGACAGCACACTGATAGCTCACATTTATAGCCAAACATCCTGCTTAGACGGTGTCATTGTTTTTCACCACAATTCCTTCAATCATTCAATAATGTACCTGTTACAGGCTCAGCTAGGAATAGGAGCTAGCATAGCTGAAATGCTGTAGACCTGACCATAGTTTGCACCTGAAGTGATAGTCAGAACCCAGTGTGGAAAGGGGGTGGAGTAGCTCCTGTTTAACAGCAAGATGGGAAAACACCTTTAATTGGACTCATGCGTCGAATCTGTGTCCCATTATATGTAAACGGAACCTGTATTCATATGGTGCAGTATTTTTCAGGCAAGGATTTTAAAAGCTGCATCGTGGAAATGTCAATCAATGACATGGTTTTCATGATAAAAACCCCCTAGGTAGAAAGGACACAGATTAGCCATTTAATGGGGCTTACCCAAATCTAAATCCCTGGTGAAATCCACTGCACAAAGCGAAAATCTGCATCAGAAATCTGCATGAATTTCTACTACAGATATGCAATGGAAAAATATGTTGGGTTCATAGGGCCTTGTATATACAATCTCTTGGCAGGATGTTGGAAATCAAATGCTGTGCACACAGATCCTGTACAGAAGCACACAGAGTGCCTTTGGGCCTTTATTACAAGACTTCCATGCAGTGGTGCACCTAGCCTTCAACTGTAAAACGACGCACCCCCCCCCAAAAAAATCAGATAGCAAAGAAAAATAATATATTGGGGAACACATACATTGTTAGAAGCATTTTACATTTCAAACAAAATCATGGAGACTGATCATGATTTTTCTCTTCTGACATGTCACATCTTAGGTGGTCTTTTGATCTATGCTAGCGAAGGATTGTCCTTTTTTAAATAGGCAAATCCTGAATGGTCTGTAGTCTGGGTCAGCTGGTGATATCACCCATTAACTCATGCTGCCATAAGCAGGCTTGGCTTTTTCAAAATGTGGCCGCCACCATGTTTGGCCAAGCCAGACAGACCATTAACACCATGGCCTATTTTCTTTTTTTCCATTTTTTTTATTATTTTATGTTCAGCTTCTTCATTTTAATGGTACCTTTTAATGTGCAATATAATGTATTGAGAAAATTTGTATAGAAATTATTTGTGGGATGACATGGAATAAAAAAAAACTAATTCTGACAATTTTTTGGATTTCATTTTCCAGTGTTCACTGTCAGGAAAAATGACAAATAGACTTTATTCTGCAGAACAGTATAATTACAACAATACCATATTTATATAATTTATGTTTTACTGTTTTAAAAAAATAAACTTTTTGTCCCATTGCTTTTTTGTTGGCAAAAATTTTTCTTGTTTTTTTTGTAGAATGACCTGTAAGTTTTATTGATAATATCTTTGGGTATATAGAATTCTGTGGGTTTTTTAACTTTTTTTGGAGGGATCTGAGGGGCAAAGGTGACTAAAAAAAGCAATTCTAACATTTTTTTCTGTATCTTTTGTGCAGTAAATAATGTAAAAATATAATAGTCCTGGAATTTGCAGAAATGATAATGCCAATTAAGTATTTTTAATTGTGTTAACATTCTGTATGAAAATCACAAATGTTGGGTGTTCCAAATTCTAAATATTTGTTGATTACATTTATCAAAACCTTTTGAGAGACTTGAAAGTGCGATTGTCTGACCGCTTGCACAATAGACTGCAATACTAGATTGTACAGTGGTCAATCAGATTACAGTGACGTAAGAATACAATATTTTCAACATACAACAGTCTGTCATAGGACATTGTAACTTGAAACCACACTCAACATACAATTGCTCAGACAATCTAAATCTACACCTTGTGCAATGTCATATAGGATCCAGATAATCAGCATGGATGTTTTACTAGAAAAACACTTGTATTAGTGAATTGCATGCACTGATTGGCTTAGAAAATTTTAGAGTTTTATTGTGTTTTGAATGTTTGTACTGATTTTACAGTGAAAAGGATGAGAGGCTTCTTGGGCCCCAGATGAGGGGCCCCATGAATTTTTTTTCGGGTAAAATGAGAGACTGAGGGCCCTGGGAAGCCTTGCCTAAAACAAAGAAGAAACATATGTCCAAAGTCTTTTGCTTAAATTTGAGGATTTTACTTTATTTGTTTTAAATTACTTTTTAGAATTTTTAATTTAAATTTTTTTTTGCTTTGGGTTTGACCTTTTGGGGTTTTGAAAACCCTTTGTTTTCCATACCTTAGGTCTCAACTTACAAGGTCCCCCGCCCAATTAATATTGTAACTTGAGGCATCACGATTGCCCATTACCCAATAACCTGCTTGTACTGCTGTTCCTGCAATATCTTACGGCCACTAACAATCAAGCCCCAAATTAAATTTTAAAACCTTGTGCCCTTTTAAAGGTTTTTGGGGGAAATCAAAAAGTGCAAATTTCCCTCTTTTTGCGTTACCATGTACACACAGTCATGAAACTGACATGCAGAGAATTTCTATTTATGAACATTAAAATGCACGTAAATTACCATTTTTAAAAAGCAAAAATTGTGTTTTTTATGGTATTTTTAGTGTTGAGCTTACTTTGCTATCGACATCGGTCGATGGTCGATAATCGGCCATCTCGACAAGATTTTCGTGGCGATGAAAGATGATCCCCATGACCATTAAATCTATGGGAGAGAAACAACACCTTCTTCTTACACCCAAACGGGGGGGAAAAGGGAATCGCAATCCAAACGTCAAATGGTACATGTTTTTTTAGGAAAACCCTTTGGTTTTAAAAAAGACAAAAAAAAAAATCCAGCCCATTCACTACCCGTTTTGTACAAGCATGCCCCTTTAAAACCCTGCATCATCCAAAAATTTAAAAAGTCCCAAAAGGGCATATTTTTGAACCATCATTTTACTTGAACGGGACTTTGACTTCCCCTATCCGGAACGCAGCATGAGCCCCAAAAACCGATGACCCCAATTAAAAAGTTGCCAAAAAAAGGAGCTTTTAAACCACCTTTAAGTTTCACGGACATAATATCCTTGTCCGGGGCCCAATGACCCCAACCCGCTGACCCCAGTTAAAAAAAGTCCCAAAAAAAAGGAGTCTTTCAACCACCTTTTTTAGTTTAAACGGACATTGAATTACCTGTCCGGGGCCCCCATCATTGAACCCCAAACCTGCTTTTGACCCCAAAATTTTAAAAAGTGCGGAAAAAGGGTTTTCCCCTTTTTTGTTTCTGGCATATCTCCCCCTGTCCCTGGGTAGGTTCCCTCCGTATGAGTGCGGACCAATTGAGTTTATTGGAAAAACTTTTTAAAAATCCCTTGTTCCACCAGGCCCCTTTTTCTTTTTTTTTTTTATTTATAAAATTAGGAAATTTTTTACTTTGTTTTTTGTGTGTCCAACCCTTCCCCCGATAACTTAATCTGGGTAAGTTTTTGCCCTTTGTAAATTAGGGGAAAATTTTTTCCCGCATTTTGTACATGGTTTTTTTTATATTTTAATTCGAAAAACATTTTAAAATAAAATAAACATGTCCTTTTTTTCTTTTTTTTTAGATAAGGGGTTTGCCCTCAAAGGGATTGTAGCTATTTTAAAAGATTTTTGCAAAAACAATTTTTTGAAAAAGGGCCAAAACGTTCCTAACCTTTTTCCTGTTTTCTGCACAAATACCCTTTGAGCCACTCTTGCCCCATTTGTGAAGAACAAATGTCTGTTAGAAACAAATTTTTTTACAAAAGGATGTAAGTTTAGCTGAAAATGCCAAACAGCAAAATGGGCCCCCCCAAAAATTCAAAGAAAGACCCTTTTGACCCCACTTTGGAAAATTGTGAAGAACAAACGTCTGTTAGAAAAAAAAACATTTTTTTTTTTAAAATAGAACCTGTAGTAATAGCTCATGTCACAGCAAAATGCCCCCCCCCAAAAAAAATTCAAAGAAAAGGCCCCCTTGAGCCACTTTGGACAATTGTGAAGAAAAAAAGTCTTTTAAAAGAAAAACTTTTTTTTTAGAATAGGCCCCTGTAGTTTTGTGCATTTCAAAGCAGCATCCCCCAAAAAAATTATAAAAAATATGAACTTCTCGCCATTTTTTAAAAAATTGTGGGGGAGAAATGCCATTAGAAGCCACATTTCTGTTAAAAAGGAAAAAGATTATTCGATCTACAGCAAAACAGACCCCAAAAAATTTATAAATATGACTTCCACCACCATTTAAAAATTTTGTGGGGGGGAGAAATTCCAAAAAAAAAAGCCACATTTTTTCTTTTTTCCCAAAAGGACCTTAAATTTTTGCTGTATCTCACAGGCAACATCCTCAAAAAAATTTGAAAATGGCAAAAAAAAAAACTTAAAAGAAAAAAGTGAGAAAAGGGAATAGGTTTTGGGGCATGAAACCTTGCTGTCTTTTACGTCCCTACAGAAAAAAACCAGCGAAAGAACCTAGGGGAAAAAAAAGAGAAAAAAAAATTGCAGTAAGAAAAAAAACATTTTAAAAAAAAAATTTTTTAAAAGGACCATTTCTTTTGAAGAGGAATGTGAAGTAAGGGGCAATAATGGGTGACCTCGGAAATTTTGGGGCCAAAACATCATCAGGGATCCAGCCTGATTCATTTTTGATGAAAGTCAAACGTCCCTTTATCTGTGGAAACCCGGATGCGTTTGCTGAAATGCTCCCCAGCTGTGCTAAAGGTCCGCTCAGATATGACGCGGGTGCGGGCGGCAACACCTCTATGGCATGGGGGGGGAGCGAGTGGGCCTTTCGTCCATTTGGGAAAATCCGAAGTCTAGGGGGTCCGGAACACATCAAAAACGGGGGGTGTTGAGACGAGATAGTGTGCACCATGATCTTAAGCTGGTCTCTGTGTTTGGTGGTGCCCGCATTGCATGCAGGGGTGGGGGAAAATAAAGTTTGCCGGGGGGTTCCCCCTTTAGGCTTCGGCCACCTTTGCCTGCTGCTGCTGCGGCCCCTACGGACTTGGCACTCAGTCGCCCTGTCGCTGTGTTGTTCCCCCGGTTTTTTTTTTGGGGGGGGAAACCGCAAAAAGAGATGCAAAGTTGTCTATTTAAAAAATATAAGGTCTCATTTCCTGCTTTTACTCTTTTTTTTGGGGGTGGGGGGGGAAGGAAAGTGCTGAGTTTTTTTTTTGTCCCGGGGAATCCAGGGGGGGGCCCCCACAGTAATGTTTTTTTTTTTTGGGGCCCCTTTTAAAGCGAGGATCATGTTGGAGGAAAATGGGCATCCAAGCACTGAGGAGGGAGCCTTGTTTTCCCAAGCCTCTGGGTCGGGGGCACTACAAATTCTTTCCTAAACTTCTCATCTTCCTCCTCCCCCCTCAAATTGCCCAAACTCTTTCCCAAAGGGCCCGGGGGGACTCGGAACGCGGTTTTTCTAAAAATTCCTTTCCCCTCCTCCCCCCGCTTTCCCCGCAACAAGTTCACCCCCCTGACTTGCCTGAATGATGCACCCGGGGAGCTGATGCGCTGCCTTGCACTAGCCCTGGCCCCCGAACCACTGCAAATGAAGACCGATAAAAATTGAGAAACGTCGGGCCTTGGGATTCGACGAGAGAAAAGGCCCGGTCTGCATTGTGCCCTTTTCCTCCCCCGTCGCTGGGGGGGGGGGGAACCGTTGTTTCAGAGTGCCCAACGACGTTCCAGAAGTAAGACACCAAAATCTCATGGCGGGGCATCGTCCGCACTGACCTTTTTGGTGGCCCTTCAAAAACTGGCAGGGGGGGCGAGCTCTTTCCCCTGCCCCCCATCTGGTGGTCAAACCCCGAGGTGCACCGCGCTTGTCGGGCCCATGTGCCCCTTCGTATGCGTAATGGCTTTGCACGCTCCACAATGCTGGAGATGTGGAGGGTGGAATTCCCCCGTGTTGCCCCATCAACAATGAAAACGGTTTGCCGGGGGGGAGGGGCCGAGCTGGGCCCCGCAACGCAGCCAGGCGGGGGCGAAAACGGGGGCGAACGGGGAAGTGCGAACTTAGCTTCGAGCCTTCCCCAGCAGGCAGCCGCCCCGGGGGTTTTTGCTCTTTTAAAATTTTCTGGACGACAAGGTTCATGAATGTCCCGGCAAGGGATGTGCTCCACCACCGATTTAAGGGGGGGGGGCCCAATTTCGCCCCTTTTCGCACACCACCTTCCTGGCACAAGGGGTTTTGGCCCCCCCGCGCTGGGTCTCGTTTTCGGGAGTCATCCAACTTTACCTGTGTGTGGACGGTTTCCCCGCAGTTAATTTCAACACGGCTTTTTCTCTGGGCACGGGGATGCCACCAGAGGACTTGGGGGAAAAAAACCCTGCCCTCCCTTTGGGGTTTTTTTAAAAGGGGTGCGCCCAGCCGAGGGCCCCCGCGCCCCAGAGAATCCACCAGTCACCCGTGAGCTGTCACAGGATATAGCGGCCCCTTGGCCGCGCTTACTAGCCAGGTCGGTGGTCAGATGGACTTTTCCGGCCACAGAGCGACAACGCTTTTAAATTTTTTAATGAACGGGCTGGGGAGGGCGGGAGGGCTTTTCTGGCAAAGAAATGCCTGCTCGGATCTGTATTGGGGGGGGCAGGCAAGGGCCAGAGTGGTGGAACCCCCTGTGTCCCCCAGCAGAAAAAAGGGAACTTCCCAAAGGGCCAAAAACCTGGCAATGCCGACATTCAGGCTTTTGGTTTGGATGGTTTGGGTTAAAGTGTTTCTTTGCTCCCCCAACCCGGGGGACAGAAGGGGCGCTAGATGGCCACGACGGGGGGGGGTCGCAAATGGGGGAAGGAAAGGGGGGGGGAGGGGTTTGGGTCCTGGGTTTGGGGGTACTCGGGGGGACGGTGGAGGCTGAAGGGAGGCTGATCCCCGATCAGACCTGAGGACATGGGCAGCTGGGGGAACGCTTGGGGGTGGGGAGGAGGAGGGGCGGAGACAGAGGGGGTGTGAAAGTGGGGGGTTTTTTTTTTGGGAAAAGGCCCCCGGCGTCGGCTGCCCTTTTTTGGCCAAGTTTGCCCCATTTTAACTCTGCATTCGCTGCATGTGACTTGACATGGTGGGGAGTGGTTTTAAACCCCCTAAGGTTCTTGCCCCTACTTAAGCTTTCCCGGGGAAAGGGGGGGGGAATTGACATCGCTGGGGTGAATCAGGGCTTGTCAAAGAAAAGGGCCCGGCTTGAGGGTCCTGGACCTTTTTGACGGGATAAGCGAGGAGCGGGGTTTTTGCGCTGCCGTGGCTGGGGGAATCTATCAGCGGATTCTGCGACCGGCCCCCCCTTTTTTTGAGGGGGAACCCTAAATGACATACCCCCGTCTTCCTCCGCGTCCAGTGATGAAGCGCTCGCAAGCAAATTTTTGTGAAAAGACCAGTTGGATCCGCAATGGCATCATCAAAAGGTGACTTGTGTTTCCCGACATTCTGCATCCAGGGCTGGCGGGACAAGCAAAAGGGACTGCAAGGCGTTCCACGCCCGGGTTTTTGCAATTGACCCCCGGGCCCCCCCTCCTCTGATGGCTCATAATGGGCGTCGGAGGGGAGAGAAAAACTTCCTTTTTGGGCCCTTTCTTTTCACCCCTTCTGCCCCAACCGCCAAATTTTGCATCAAAAGGTCTTCAAAAAATGGATTATCCACAGTGGTGGGTACCCCGAGTTGGGCTTTGGGCGCTTTATGTTGGACGGATGTGATGATGCGGGTGACGCATTTTTGGGCCCCGGGCTGGGGACGAGGAGGTAAGACTGCTGGATGCGGTTGCATTAACCACTGAGGACAGATTGGGCGCGTTCGTTACTAGTTCACAGGGCCTGACCCAGCGGGGCGGGGCCCCGCGGCCCCCAAAAGAATCGCTGGCATGCGGTTTTCGCCAGCACTGGAAGGAAACACCTTCTCCGTACCTCTACCCTCCTTGTCCCCCCCCCCCCCCTTTTCTCCTTCCACCGAATTTTTGCTCCTGTTTAAAATATAAAAATTTTAGAAAGGTAAAGGAAAAAGTTTTTGGAAGTTCTTTTTAAAAAACGGCAAAACAAGCTATTCTCAAATCCCTCAAATCAAAACAAAATGCGGATTCAAATTTAATGCAAAAAAAATTATCAACAAAGCTTGATGCCAAAAAAGGGAAAAAAAAAACCTGGGTTTAAAGTATTTGGTATTAAAAATATTTTTGGCCCTTTTTTAATTCACCGTGGTGACTCAAAATTTTCTGTATTCAAATTTAGGCAAGTAGATCTATCAACAAAGTGCCGCGCCAAAGTAAAAAAAAAAAAACACGTATCTGAAATGTATTCGGATAATAAAAAGGGATTTTTGGCACCTTTCAATTCACCTGTGGTGATACAAAATTCTGTATTACATTTAACTGCAAAGTAGTCTTCAACAAAGCTGGGCCCCGCGGGCCCCAAAATGAAAAAACACGATTGAAATTTATTCGATAATAAAAGTTTTTGGCACCTATCAAAACCCGTGCTATACAAAAATTTCTGGATTTTAATTTAACGCAAGGGGTATAACAACAAAGCGGAAAGGGGGAAAATTGAAAAAAAACACCTATCTGAAATGTTACTGATAAAAAAAGTGGGTTTTGCACCTAAAAAAGAGCCTGGAGTTACGAAAAAGATGTGATCCTAATTAATTTAGGCCCCCAAAATCCAGGAAATTTTTCAATAAAAAATTTAATAATTTAAAACTATGAGTGCAATGTCTACACTAAGTCTTTGGGAATTTTCCAGTATTCTTTTTTAGGCTTGTCTGGGTTGGCCCCCGGGTCCCCCCCCCCCCCCCCCCCCGATTTACGCGGTAGATCTCCTTTAAAAATTCTTACCCAACTACTAAATCTTCCCCAACTTGACTAACTAAATTGTAAGGATCAAGCTAACAGTTTAGCTTTTTCTGTGAAGAAATGAAAAATTTGCTGATGTTTGGGCACAGGGAGAGCGCCCGCCCACTGCTATGAGAGCTGAAGAAAAATGCAGAAGGAAGGGCTGTTTTATGTTTTAAAACGGGCATGTGATTTTTCCCGCCCAAGCAACCCTACACATCCCCGTCTGACGGCACCACATCTCACCTGCTCTATTCTGTAATCATTTTCTGGCGCAAAAAAACAGGGGGAGCCGAAAATGGCCGATATTTAAAAGATGATGCCAGATTTGACCTAAATTATCGCATGAAAAAATTTTAATCAAATAAAAACTTTTCCGATTTTAACTTTTTCGATATTAACGCTCAACACTAGTCAATTTATACTCACCAAAAAAATGAACAAAATGTTGTAATATATTAAAGTAAAACTAGTGGTCTCCCAATCATGAAGCAAAGAAAATGAATTTAAGAAAGAAAAAGTAATAAAATGTAAGAATAAAAAGAAAAATAAATTATCACCAGAATCATGCTCACCCAAAAAATAATGTTAAGTCATCTGGACTGCATAGCAATGGAGCCCAAAAAAACAGTGGCGCAACTATGTTTTGTATTCCATTCTATCCCACAAGTAACTTTTGAGTTTCTCAATATATTATATGTACATAAATATAGCCGTTCCTTCTTCAGGTCAAGGTGAATCTGCAGTGAAATACTTTATTTAACCCTGTCAACAATTAAAGGGGTCTTCTTATCTTGCATGTTGATGGCATATTAATAGAATATGCTATTAGAGTGTGATAGGTGCGCGTCCCACCACTGGAATCTGCACCTATCTAGGTTCGCGCTTTCACATGACTCTATATTCGTTCTAGGGGGTATCAAATAAACCATCGTACTTAGAACTCCAAGAAGGAATGGGGTTTGTAAAGAGGGGCAAATGCAAAGGGATTACGAAAATGGGTGGAGTAACCCAGGTGATGGGAGAGGTAGTGGTTGTCTTTGTGGTGCACCAGTGCTTAGTAAGCAGCAGACAACAACTCTTCAGTGAACTTCAGGCTTTTACTAACCACTCTTTCACTTGTGTATGTTACACTTTACTTTAGCAAGGCACATAACACTTCAGCACATCTCAGACACTCCACTTTCTTGAGTGAAACTTCCTGATAACCTTTCTTGTCCGACCCTTTCCAGCTGTGCAAAGGTGTTGGCACCAGGCACTGACCCCCGCCCCCCCCCCCAGCCCGGTTAAAAATGCTTTGGGACCTGGTACTCAGACACTCTCCATGCTCTCTAAGGGTCTCTTGTTCTCTTCAGCAGTCTCCAAACTGCCCACCTGAATTAAAACCCCTGCCACTTCACTTGTCTCTCTGTCCCTGTGTCACAGGTGGCTCACTCCTTCTCTTGGTGCCCTTGGCTTGCTGTTCTGTCTCTTTCTGTTCTTTCTGTGAGTGAATTGTCTAGCCCGGCCTGCCCTATCTATTGCCGGCAGGTTGACAGGGTTCGTCTTTTTCTGCTTGCGAACTCTAACTATGTACATGCTCAGACCATAACACAGAATTGAGTGCAGAGCTGACAGGCTTGTTATTTAACTGTGTAACTTTATTCCTCCCTTTTCATCTCTCTAATTGGTTGCTAGCCCAGCAGCACTGTCTTCCCATTGTTCCTACACTGCAAGGCTATTTACCCTTCCAACCAACCCAATGACTAAGCACTTCTATTTACATCCGTTTTGAACAGGATTTTTTGGGGGGCCTGTTCCCAAGATAGATGTAGGTCCCAGAGGAGGGACCTGCACCTATCACACTTTTATGACATATCGTATTAATAGGTCATCAAAGTGTGAGTTAGGGACATGCCTTTAAAGGGGTATTCCCTTCGCGACAAGTGCTTCTGGGAGGGCCAATTACTTAAAACCAAGGTACTTTCAAAATGCAAAAATCTGTATGCTTTACCTAATACAGGCCTTTTTTGCACCTTCAACTTGCTCTCTTGACTCTTTGGTTGCCAACCACCACTGTGTGCTTTTAGTGGTGATCGGTAATGCACTGCTACTGTAAAGTTGCCTGTGGCTGGAATACCAGAGACACATACTTTCACTTACAGTATGTGCACTCCCTCTCCCACTTCAAGACCACAGGAACTTATTCTCAGACAGTTTTTGATAATGCTGCATTACTGGCCACAACTAAAAGAACACAGTGGTGATTGGTTACCATGAAGATAAAAGAACAAGTTGAAGGTGCAAAAAGTGTCTAATAAGAGGTAAGTCATACATATTTTTTAATAACATGCATTTTGAAAATTAGTTACTTTACAGTAATTGGCCCTTCCTACAGCACTGGTTGTGATAGGAATACCCCTTTAAGAAGAACCTGTCATCTATTTTGACATGTCTACATGGGTGTAACTATAGCTGTAACAGAGGCCTAGAAGCTTAGGGGGCTAACTCAGGTGCCAGAAATTTATTCCCATTTGTAGGGGACAAGAAGTTGGCAGAATTCGGTTATGTACAACTACTGTGTGGTGTCCCTGATATGTGATGCTATTATGCATATCTTTAATCTTTATTGCTAATTATGCTGTGATTCAGTTGTGTGTCGTTAGGGTGTGGGGGATGCATTTTGCTATGGAGCCTATGAATTTCAGATATGTCCTTGCATATCTGCTTTATTAAATACATAATAGTGCTGATGAATCTTTCCATAGATCTTCGTTGTGTCATTCCTCCTGGTAATATATACAGTGGGTACGGAAAGTATTCAGACCCCTTTAAATGTTTCACTCTTTCTTTCATTGCAGCTATTTGGTAAGATCCAAAAAGTTCATTTTTTGGCTCATTACTGTACACTCTGCACCCCATCTTGAAAGAAAAAAAACAGAAATGTAGATATTTTTGCAAATTTATTAAACAAGGAAAACTGAAATATCACATGGTCTTAAGTATTCTGACCCTTAGCTGTGACACTCATATTTAACTCACATGCTGTCCACTTCCTTCTGTTCCTCCTTGAGATGGTTCTACTCCTTCATTGGAGTCCAGCTGTGTTTAATTAAACTGATTGGACTTGATTAGGAAAGGCACACACCTGTCTATATAAGACCTCACAGTGCATGTCAAAGCACATGAGAATCATGAGGCCTAAGAAACTGCCCAAGGACCTCCGAGACAGAATTGTGGCAAGGCACATATTTGGCCAAGGTTACAAAAGAATTTCTGCAGCACTCAGTGGCCTCTATAATCCTTAAATGCAAGAAATTTTATTTTATGATGACCACAACTCTTCCTCGGCCCGGCTGTCCAGCCAAAACTAAGCAATCGTGGGAGAAGAGCCTTGGTGAGAGAGGTAAAGAAGAACCCTAAGATCACTGTGGCTGAGCTCCAGAGATGCAGTAGGGAGATGGGAGAAAGTTCCACAAAGTCAACTATCACTGCAGCCTGTAACGGTCTGGTAGTGGATCCTCTGGACCACCGCAGGTGATGGTGGAAGCCCACACCAGGGAGCGGAATCTAAGTAGGTCCCGGTATTCACCAGAGCCCGCCGCAAAGCGGGATGGACTTGCTGCGGCGGGAGTCTACCAGGTCGCTTCCACTGGTGGGGCTTGCCTGCGGTGGCGGCCAAGGGTAGGCGCGGTACAGATTCCTCAGGCAGGCTCGTAGTCGGGGACAGGCAGAAGGTCAGGACAGGCGGCTCTGGTTCGTAGACGTGGACTAGCAAAGGGTCTGGGCTGGCGGCAAGGTTCGTGGTCGGTAAACGTAAGCTGGCGGTTCGGTACACGGTAGACAAGACTAGACAAGACTTTTGGAACGCTTTCTCCAAAGGCATGAACACTAAGGATCCGGCAAGGCTGCCAGGAAAAGGCCGGACTTAAATAGGAGCAGTGCCCGGCAATGACCAATTACCGGCGCACTATCCCTTTAAATTTCAAACTGCCGGCGCGCGTGCGCCCTAGGGGCGGAGCCATGCGCCGCGGGACGGAGACAGGCTGAGCAGGAGCGTGGCCGGGTAAGTGAATGCCGGCGGGAACAGGGGGGTGAGCAGACCCCGAACCCGGCGTGCGGGATGGGGCTCCGCTAGGTGTCGGAGCACGGATGCGCCTGCGACCCGG
This sequence comes from Phyllomedusa bahiana, assembly GCA_025379985.1. Classification (NCBI taxonomy): domain Eukaryota; kingdom Metazoa; phylum Chordata; class Amphibia; order Anura; family Hylidae; genus Phyllomedusa; species Phyllomedusa bahiana. The sequence continues at coordinate 62,466 of JAODAL010000223.1, read as the reverse complement.
GACAAGTGTCGCATGGGCATCCGTGACACAGCCCTCCACCAGTTGGGGCTTTATGGCAGAGTGTGCCGACGGAAGCATCTTCTCAGTGCAAGACATATGGAAGCCCGCATATAAAACACATGAAGGACTCCCAGACTATGAGAAATAAGATTCTCTGGTCTGATGAGATGAAGATGGAACTTTTTGGTGTTATTTGTAAGCATTATGTGTGGAGAAAACCGGGCACTGCTCATCACCTGCCTAATACAATCCCAACAGTGAAACATGGTGGTAGCAGCATCATGCTATGGGAAAGTTTTTCAGCTGCAGGTACAGGACGACTAGTTGCAATTGAAGGAAAGATGAATGTGGCCAAGTACAGAGACATCCTGGATGACAACCTCTTCCAGAGTGCTCTGGACCTCAGACTGGGCAGAAGGTTCATCTTCTAACAAGACAATGACCGTAAGCACACAGCTAAAGCAACAAAGCAGAGGCTTTAGAACAACTCTGTGACCATTCTTGACTGGCCCAGCCAGAGCCCTGACCTAAACCCAATTGAGCATCTCTGGAGAGAATTGAAAATGGCTGTCCACAAACATTCACCATCCAACCTGAGGGAACTGGAGAGGATCTGCAAGGAAGAATGGCAGAGGATCCCAAAATCCAGGTGTGAAAAACTCATTCCCAGGAAGACTCATGGCTGTACTAGCTCAAAAGAGTGCTGCTACTCAATACTGGGCAAAGGGTCTGAATACTTCAGACCATGGGATATTTCAGTTTTTCTTGTTTAATTAATTTGCAAAAATATCTACATTTCAGTTTTTTTTTCTTTCAAGATGGGGGGTGTACAGAGTGTACATTAATCAGCAAAAAAATGAACTTTTTGGATCTTACCAAATGGCTGCAATGAAAGAAAGAGTGAAAAATTTAAAGGGGTCTGAATACTTTCCGTACCCACTGTAAATAAATGGACATCTGGGTCCTAGCCTTCCCCATTGTTGGGGTATATTTCTACTGTCTGACACTGTCTGTGATGATTCATGCTGTAGTCTGTAGGGGCTATCATAACTCCTGAAATACCATATAGGTACTTCTGGTAATTACAGCTTTTCCTTTTTAACCAATAATTTTTTTTTAAATATTTTTTTCAGCTTGGTCCGGAGAAAGGGGTGGTACAGCTGGCCACCTCTGCAGTACTCAATGCAGTGTGGGATTTATGGGCCAAACAAGAAAAGAAGGTATTAATTACAGTATTTAAATTATTTTGAATACTGGCCAATTATTTGGCCAAGAAAAAGTTATGAATTACGTCTCATCTCCCCCGGTGTACAATACGATCGTATTGTTTGCTGGGGGATAGAAGTGACAAGTCACTTCTTCGCGGTGCTTACGCGCCGCTTCTGGTGAAAGTGCATGGGGTCGCCCCCCCCCATGCTTTATTAGTACGCACTGGACAGCTTGTACTTAAAAAACACCCGGCGTATTGCGCACGTACAGCATGTGCCGCCATACGCCATGTGAACATACCCTTATTATAATACACATAACACACAAAAACGTATTTAAAAACAATGAAAACTCCCAAAAAGTTTGAAGCCGGGATATGGCTGGCAATACTCCTGTTTTTGGGAATTTATTGACATATTTTGATATTGTATATATTATTTAGATCTTTGGTTCTCATTTAGATTGTATCTTTGTTTGCCCATATGTTTGTTTCACCAGGGGAGTGATGACCGTAGTATCTTATCATGGTGTGTCTATGGTCTGTTGTTATGTGGTTTCCTTCTTGGAGGTTCAATTGTTTTTAAATAGTTTTTGTGTCGTGTATATTGTAATAAAGATTATGGTATTTATCAGGCTAACACCATTTTTTTACCTTTGTTTTTTTCGTTAACATTAAAGTCTAGAGCATCTAGTCCAGTGGTCTTCAAACTGCGGCCCACCAGCTGTTGGGAAACTACAACTCCCATCGTGCCCACTGTTATAGATGATATAGATGCATGATGGGAGTTGTAGTTTCCCAACATCTGGAGGGCCGCAGTTTGAAGACCACTAATCTAGTCCAACATCTCACAGTAGAGCTAAGATAGCACAAATTGCTGAAAAGGTTAAACAGGTTATGGCTAAAAGGTGTCACAAAACACAATGCAATGCAGCTTGCTGTGCAGAGGATTCCTTAGCCACAGACTAACGAGAGTGTTCATGATGACCCTGGTTTAATCTAAATTCATGTTCCATAATTCCAAGGAAATAAAAATATATTGATAGATTTATTCTATTCATTGTCATAAAATGAGTTGTGTCCTTAGCAGAGGTATAAGCCAGATATTACAATACTAATGAACATTTTATATTTTAGCCTCTTTGGAAGCTGTTGGTTGATATGGTGAGTTTTCAATTTTTATTTTTTTTACATTTACGATGTAGCTTAGGATCAGTGTTTTAATAATTTGCAGACCAAACAGCACCAATTCTAGTGGTAAAGAACTGATTACTTCTGTTTTTACTGCCAGAATCTCTGGTATTACATTTTATGACTAGCAATAGTTTTCTTCTTAGTCATCATTCCAGCTGGCACTTGAGGTAAGTGTACCACTGAGGCTAATAGTAGGGACTGCTGGTGGAACTTATTTATTCTCTATCCTGCACTCAATAAGTACAACTAACTCACCTTCTGTTCACATCTACATCAATGCTAGTGGCAGACACTTTCAACACTTGCTATGATTTCCTCATGTTTCCCATATGGAATGTACACGTCAAATTTCACTAAATTATGTCAGTTATAAGAAAAACTTTGGTAACAGCAGCAGCTGTAACCACCAAATATTACAGCCCTACTTATTATCTAAGAAGATGCATCATGTTCTTCAACACATACCAAATACGTTGGTCCAACACTTTGCATATTATTGAAGCCATGTTCATAGTCCAGCTCATAATTTTATTTTGGTAAATCTGCTGCATCAAAAGACATTATTTCATTTTAAGGTTATGTTCACACATCATAGTTTTCACTGTATTCCATGTTGGAATATGTGTGGAAAAACATGTGTAGTGCACTTCTCATTATTTTCAATAGGAATAGATATTTGAACTACAGTGTGCAATTTTTACACTATGAATTTGATATTATGAACTTATAATCGATAATATGAACTGATATTTTACAGTGGAGTCACATTATTATGACCACTTCCTACTTTCGACAGTGGCAGCGCATAACTCATATATAAGGTGTGTGATAGGCTGTCTGTACACATATCCAATGCTGCTGTCATGGGTAAAAATGGCAATTTATCAGAATTTATCGAAATTATGGAGCACCATTTAGCATTAAGGTGAGAGGTGAATGTTGACGACAAAAGTGCACAAAGGCAGACCGACACAATACAGGGGAGAAGCTCACCATCAAAATGAACCAGTGACATACCAGACGTGTCTAAAACAACAGTTTGGTGAACCCTACTACATATGGGGCTCCAAAGCAGACGGATAGTTACTACACCTCTGATACTGAAGTTGCATCAGCACAAAGCCTTTAATTATCATAGCAGATTAGAATTGGAACCTTCACTGATTGCCAAAGAGTTGCCTTCTGTAATAAGTCACATTTTCTGCTTCATCGAACTGATGGACGTTGGCATGTCAGTTGAGAGACATTAGTGAACAAATACCCTGCAACCATTGCTGGAAGAACACAAACTGTTTGTGGCAGCTTTGTGGTTGGGGAAATGTTTTTGTAGCATTCTTTGGACTCATCCATTTGAAAGACTCAGCTGATTTGGGTATGAATCCATCCTTGCAGATCAGATACCCCAATACATGCTGATTGTTTTCCCTGTGGTGGAGGGGTTCTTAAAGCAAGAAAATGCAACATGTCACATGGCTAAATATGGTTTAAAGAGAATGACCAAGACTTCCATGTACTATCCTGGCCTCCTAATTCCCCAGACTTGAACTTAACTGAGCGCCTGTACACCTGGATCATTGTGTTTGCTCTATGAATTCACCCCCAGGCACCTTCCAATAATGTGACTTGACTGTGTACTTATCATGGCAATGGAAAGTGAAATACATGGCAGAAATCTGACGTATGAACACATACCCAACATTAAAAAATAGCACCTACTGAACCTAGACTGTGTAGGCTACGTGTGCTTCCCCCCTCCTTTTGGATAGTGTTAGCCGGTTTCATCAATTCAGCTACACTGAATTGATGAATACATTACTAATAACAACCAGATAATTAATAATTAAGTAGTAGCCAGAGAAAATGAAGGTTATTTTGTTATTGTGGAGCGCTGGTTAATGAAGTGGAGATCGGGGAAGAGAGATGCAACTAAACTATTACAATGTATCCATAATACAAATGGGTGGCTTGTTGAAAATAAAGCAATTTAGTCACTACCTTTAATTGCATGCTAATAGTGTCATTAATCCCTTCTTCTTGGCAGACTCCAGAACAGTTGGTGGCTTGTATTGATTTTAGATATATATAACGGATGTATTGACGAAGCACAAGCACTTGGTAACCCTCATTCTTATACTTGAAATAAAATCATTACCCTTTGCCTTCTGAGGAAGTTTCATTTGCAATTTTATCTTACAGAAATTCTTCAAAACGGAAAGCAAAGACGAGAAACAAGAGGTAATGAAAGTTGGCGCCACTTTTTCTCCAATCGCTCTATACTTTGGACACATCCAGCTGTAAAGTGTATTTCTTTGTCCTATTGTTTAGGTGATGTTCTTGACAAGTGTGTCCTATGGAATACCAATTCAAAAACTGGTCTAAACATGAGTATAAGTCACCATACCATAAACAACATGTACCAATATGAAGTATAATGAAAATACATTATAAATGCAAAAAATACAGCTATCACAACTAAAACAACCTTAAACACATTTTAACCACAACAGATCCCCCAGTACACATATTGATGACACATCCCTCACCCAAAGTTAACAAACAGTAAATTGGAAAGACGCATAATAAATATACACATCCCAGATCAAGTGATCAAAAATACAAAACTGCACCAAACCAAAAAATTATGATAAAAATCCGAAAACCTATATTTCAATCCATTACCAAAGTGGTGGATATGTCACCAAGGAGGGTATTAGCCTCGACGCGCGTTTCGCCACCAGCTTTCTCAAGAGGCTGACAAGAAACAAGAGGTAATGAAAGTTGGCTCCACTTTTTCTCCAATCCCTCTATACTTTGGACACATCCAGCTGTAAAGTGGATTTCTTTGTCCTATTGTTTAGGTGATGTTCTTGACAACTGTGTCCTATGGGGCTTCATTTGTCCCACAACCACAAACTTGACAACCATACATCTATGTACAGTTGTGTTTCCAGTAGGCTGAAGTACCCTGTCCACTTGTGATAAAACCATATTTGATTGCCAATAACATAAAGAGGTGTTGCCAGCATTGACTTTGATGGCATACTGATAGGACCTGGGACCTGTACTTATTTCAGGAACGGGCCCTCAAAAGTCTCGTCTCTCTCTTGTGCACGACTCTCCGTTCTGTTCTATAGGAGTTCCAATTACAGCCAAGCTCTGTGTTCTGCCGTACTTGGAACTCTCATGGAACAGAATGGAGAGTCATGCAAAAGCTTCACTGCCTCTCCATTCTGAGCCCATTCCCAAGATAGGTACAGGTCCCAGAGATGAAACTTTTACCTATCAGACTTTGATGGTATATCCTATAGATATGCCAGTAAAGTCTATGGTGGGAACACCTCTTTAACCTTCCTATACACAGTCATATTATTATAACCACCAGCTAATGTGTGCCGCTGTGTGCAGCAAGGACAGCAGCTGGACAGGCTGGGAGTGACTCAATAATGTCCTGGTAGTTTATCACAGGTATCTGGAGCTTTGCGGCCCGTAGTGCATCCTGCAGCAGCTGGAGGGTGTGTGGGGGAAGATCCATAGACTAAACATGACAATCAAGGTGGTTCCACAGATGCTCAGCTGGGTGCAAGTCTGGTGAATTAGGGGGATAGGGTAGTACTTGGAAGTTTTGGTTATGCTCTTTCACCCAATGCTGGACATTTCTAGCCGTTGTGACATGTCACATTATTTTGTAGACGGACGGATACCCAAATAGGTTGAAAGTGCCTTCTACAAGACAATGGGTTCAGAGAATGCCCCAGAAACTTTTCCGGCAATGGTTGCAGATTGTTTGTTCTCTCATATATCTTGCTTAATACACCAACGTCCATCTGTTCAATGACACAAAAAACATGATTCATTGGAGAAGGCAACACTTTGCCAATAAGCAGAGGTTTAATTCCAATGCTGCTGTAAACTATTGAAGTCTTTTCTGCCAATGCCAGAAATAAAAAATGACGGACACCAAAATAAATAATTAAATGCGTGTTGTCACTGTGTCAAAAAGCGGCAAGCCACAAAAAGAGGACATAGAAATTGGCGCACAACCCTAATTAATGAAAATATTAACATGAATCTTTATTAGGTACAAAAAACACCAGAACAAAAATAGAAACAATTAAAAAGCAAACAAGATCTGTAGAAAATAGACGAAATCCCGGCAAAGTATAATGTCACAAAAAATATAGATAGTGCAATCGTAAAGTGCCACAAATAGTGTAGACACAATATTATAAAGTGTCACAAACTGTACAGTCACAATAATACATCTTATTTGGGGTACTTTCTTTATATTTTGTTATTTATGTATTCCTCATTATCATCAATTTCAGTTGAGCTTCTGTATATTTTTGGTTCCTAGGATTGCATTATGGGCCACATGTATGAAAACTGTCTAGGTCTAAAACTCACTTTGTTTTCCATAGCAACCAATCGGTGCGCCCTTTTCATTTCATATATTGCTCCGGAAAAATAAGAGGGGTGCTCTGATTCGTTGCTATTAGCAACAAAGTAAGTTTTAGGCCTAGACAATTTTCATACATGTGGCCCTATATCTATGGTGTATTATTGCACTATTTTTTTCATTTTCATATTATGGGCCACATGTATGAACCTGTTTAGGTCTAAAACTCACTTTTTTGCCCATAGGTTACTATGGGCAAAAGAGTGAATTTCAGACCTAAACAGTTTCATACATGTGGCCCTATGTCTGTACTATTTGTGGCATTTTGTGTCATTGCACTATCTTTGACACGATATATACACATTTTTGTGACATTATTCTTTGCCATGTTTTTTTATCTGTAATAAAGACATTTCTATTTTCATTATTGTGGTTGTGTGCCGATTTCTGCGTCCTCTTCATAAATTCTTTCATTGCAGTCAGCACCAAGAAAATGGCAAACTTCCATAAAAATCACATCTTTATTCCAATGGTATAAAACACAAAGTTATCAGTGTGTTCATTGGATGTAACTTTGTGTTTTATACCATTGGAATAAAGATGCGATTTTATAGAAACTTGCCATTTCCTTGGTGCTAGAATTTATGGATTGAGTGATACTACAAGCTCTGTAGGTCCCAGGGTATGCAGACCGTGCACCTGTTAATAGTCATCAGCCGTGAGAGGTGAGCAGTGAACTTTGTATTATTGATTCCTCTTTTCTCTGGTTTGCCTCCACTATTTTTTCCAATGCATCTTCATTAGCAGAGGTGCAGTGACCATCCATCTGCTTCAAAGTCCATGTGCAGTAGGGTTTGCTGAATTGTTGTATAATACACATGTCTAGTAGCTGCCTGGTTCATTTTGGTGAGCTGCTCCACTGTAGTGTGACAGTCCACCTTCACACACTTTTGTAGCCAACATTCACCTCCCTCATCAACATTGTGCTCTGCAGTTTCCACACCACTTATTTGCAATGGTGCTATTTGTCTATTTACAGTACATTTTCACCACAGCAGCAAGCAAACAGTTCACAAACTATGCTGTTTGGCCAATACTGCCACCCTTAGCCTGAAAGTGAATCATCATCCTATTTTTGCAACTGTGAGAAATCCCTCCTTTTGCCCATAACAGCAATGAGGGTTATCTATGTAGACAGCATATAGTACACATTATATACCCATCAAGCCAGCTCATGACACATGACGTCTTTTATCAGCTAGGCACCGGCGATGTAAAAAGTAAGATGTGGTCATAATAATGTGACTGTGTACATGAGTGTAGTGGACAATAAATAGGGCATTTTACTATACTCTGTGTGTTTCTATAGTGCTGCAAAACAATAGAGTACAGTGATCCCTCAACTTACGATATTAATTGTTCTGGGACAACCACGTTATGTTGTGTTGAAACCATAACTCTGTGGAAACTTGTAATTGGTTCCGAAACCCCCATATGTCACCCAATATAATATAAAATATAGGCTGAAAATGACGCGGCTAATACAGATAAAGCAACTTCTTACATATAATATCAGAAAGAGCTGCTGGAAGTCATTTTCCATGTTGAGGATAGGAGCTTCTTTGGGTCATGTACTTTATATACAATGTCTCAGGAAAAAAGAAAATGAGGCCCTCATCCGTCCTGGCACATGTAAAGAGCAGTACCACACTGTTTTGTATAGAGACGCTACTAGACCACTAATCATGGCATGAACTTCACTAATACAGATGTTTTACAGGTAAAATGTTCATGATAATTAGTTGGATCGTTCATCAATCACATGTGATGCAGATCGGCAATGTCTATGACCTTGTATGGTGAGGGTGGTCTCAAGATACAATGTCACAGGAATGACCATTGTATGTTAAAAATATTGTATCCTGAGACCATTGTAGCTTGAGGCAGCACTGTGCAAGACAATGCAGGAAATGAATTTTCTTTATGCAATAACAAAAATCTGTGTTTGATTTGCAGAGGAACACATGTTAAAGAGTGGATATCCAGCATACACTACGTCTTGTGCCTGGCTTGGCTATTCAGACATGCAGCTTCAAAAGGTTTGGGGGAATCTAATATTATTACGCAGTAAACGATGGGAATGTGATACTATAAAATAAGTCTTTTAGATACTAATTTTTGTAAGAAAAAAAAATCCTGTTCCTTTTATTTTCTAGCTGTGTAGTGATGCACTAAAGGAAGGCTGGACAAGGTGAGTATTTACATGGACTGGAACATATCTGTGGTTCATTAATCATAACCTTAAAGGAGTTGTCTCATTACAAGCTTTCAGCCTATCTCCGTGCCTGGCAGTTGAATTCAGTGGCGTACTTCTTGTCTGCCTCTTCTCCTCCCTCTTCCCCCTCCCCTCAGCTCACAGACAGCTCTCCTCTGTAACTTCTATACAGCAGGGGGGGGGAGGGGTTTGCTGCCAGAGTTAACCCTGTGTGTGCCTGCCTAGGTCTGCTGCAGGCTCTTGGATCAGCTGTATTGTTAGCTCCACGGAGACATAGAGAGAGGGCTGATCTATGAGTGTGGAGAGGTCTGTGAAGCTGTGTATGCTAATAGCAGAGCAGGGGGAATGCAAGTGTTCCTATACCCCCCTGCTTAGCATACAAATCTGCACATCTCCAGCAACAAACAGACCCTGTCAGAACAGACACAGGGCAGCTGTGAAGTGTTACTATACTCAGGATGTGTCACTAGTACAGCAGAGCATGAAGCGTTCACATGCCCCCCCGATCTGTATAGTATTAAAATAGTCACAGCTCCACAGACACATCATGATTATAGTAATACACAGGGTCACTGCTGTCACATCTATTGATCAGCCTCATCTCTGCTCTTCTCAATCTGTGTAGAGAGCAGGAGGAAGCAGGCAAACACAGGGTTAATCCAGGTAGCACAGACACAAAAGCCAGAGCCCTCCCCCTCCCTCCACTACAGAAGCATTCTGTGCAGTAGGGACTCTCTGCTCTGACCTGTATTCTGAAGGTGATGAGTCATACAGACCTGACAGCCAGTGAGATAAGGATCAACAGGTCAACTGCTATAGAGATTTTAGAAGCTGATGTACTACTACTAACAGGGCTAACTTAAAATCAGTAGGACATTTGTAATGAACATATATTGCAAAGCTGCTTGTTTTTTAAAGATCTTTTAATTAAAACCCAATCATTGTAGCGAGACAACCCCTTTAAGTGGTTTGTTCATTGACTAATAAAATGGTGTGCTCTTTGCCCATTGCTTTTATTAAAAAAAAGAAAGTGAAGGGTTACTTTTTAATAGCTAACTAGTAAATCTTAAGTGAAACAAATTTGGCATGAATATTCTGTTTTCTTTGGGTATAGTTAAAGAAAAAAAAAAGGAATATGTAGAAAATTAATTAGTTGCTAGACAGCATTCAGGCTGTGTAGTCTGGATGGTCCGCAATAACAAGAGTCTGACTGTGACTACTTCTCCTTCATAATTTCAATGCGGGACGTCTTTGTCAAATTGTCAAGATCTTGTATTGGGATGCTTGTTTCCGTGGTTCCTGGGGGTAGTCCTTGCTACCCTATAATCCCTCTTCCCCTTTCTCTGTTTATGATTTCTTCAGAGTCAGAGCCATGTTAAACTATGAAATAACTGTATGTAAGGTCTTGGTAGGGCAGTAGTAACATTTTCTTATTACAATATAAAAACAGGGTTTTCTTCAAACATTGCACTGTACAGTATTAGAAACTGTATATCCTTTGGCACATATCATCAAGCTTGGTTATTACAGTCTTGAATGTCTACTTTTATGCAGTTCCCTTACTAGGCTTTAAAGTGTAGGCTTAAAGGGAATGTGTCATAAAAAATTATTTACTGTTTAACTCACGTTTTTATGTTAAACACATTTTTTAGGAATTTTAGGTTATGTCTTTTTTAATTTTTCCATATCACTTTCAATACTTGTTTTATAATTCTTAAGTCCTGTAGTTTTCACTTTGGCCACTAGGCCTAATAAAAGTCTGATACTTCCTGTTCTGTAGAGAGAGAGAGAAATTTTCCCCTCATCCCTGCGACTGTATACCCTCTACAGTGTCTACCAGGACATCTTCAAGGGACGTAATTATATATATTTTCTGTATTATTACTAAATATTCAACTCTTATCAGTATTTGCACCTACTATATCATTTGACCACTTGTTGGGTTAATCTAGTGTTCCCTGATGAACCCACGTTATCTGTGGGGGAAACGCGTTGGGACAGGGATTTACTATGTGGTTGTATTGTCCTATCTTTTCTTGAGATAGTAGTTGTTTTGTTATTTGTGTTATGTAGGTGTTCAGTTTAGGGCTTTTTCTGTGTAGGGACAGTCTAGGGTTTATAAGGTAGGTTCCGGTGTGGGGTCGCCCTTGTTGGGGCGGGTTCTCCGCTTTCTTCTAGAGTAGGTATTAGGGCATATTAGAGATTTTTTTGTTCCATTTTTTATCAGGTTACTAATAAAGACTATATTTTATTGTATATATCTAGCCCTAAGGTATCGATATTTTGTGGTGTTTGGAGGAATTATAGGTTATGTCTTTTTTAATTTTTCCATATCACTTTCAATACTTGTTTTATAATTCTTAAGTCCTGTAGTTTTTGGTTTGGCCACTAGGCCTAATAATAGTCTGGTACTTCCTGTTCTGTAGAGAGAGAGAAATTTTCAGTAGTCTGCTCATGATCAGTACAACAAGGGTCAAACTGAAAGGTGACACCAATATGTATAGATAACACAGGATCCACCAGTCACAATAGGAGATGTCACAGCTCCCCCCTCTCCTCATCCCTGCACACTGAGTTCTTTACAGCTCAAACAGCATGAAAAGAAAACTCTCCTATAGTAGTCAATGGGACTGAGTCAGTCTTAAGGCTCCTATGTGCATGAAGCTGCTGTAAAGTATCTCTATGACTGCTGTTAAAGCAGTGCAGACAAGAATTCTGTCCCCACAATCATAAACAGATGACTGAATTGAGAAATCTACAATCAGAAAAAAAACGGCTAAGAAGAAAAGAATATGGATTGGGGTTTTGATATAAAAAGTAAAAAAAAAAAAAATTGGCGACATATTCCCTTTAAATACAACCAACATAAGCCTAGAAACTATTGAGTTACAGTTTGTTTCATATCTTAGCAAGAATACATGATAAAAATTTCTGAAATGTAGTAAGACTATTTAATCATATCTGATTACAATAAATGTATAAGTTACTCTTAGCAACGTTTGTCAGGTTTATGTAACATTAAAAATGTAGGGGGGCGTGGCTTACCGCCGAAGAAGATGGCCGCATGATTCCTGCTCTCCTGAGCAAAAAGAAGAAGCCAGCCTCAGGGAAGACGTTAGGGAGCCAGAAAGGCTCGGATGGCCCGCTAAGGAGATATCTGCGCCGGGTCCCGCCATCTCCCTGCTCCCCACAGCCTGCAGCGGGGTCCGCACAGCCTCCGGAGATACTGCCCGGGCCGCAGCAGCAGAGCACTCCTCTCCCTGGAGACCGCGGCCGATCACTGAAGGAGACCGGCGGGCTATAGTCTCAACCAGCGCTTACCGGACCGCAGCTACTGGAGTGTCCCTCATTGCCACGTGGGACCCCGGAAGCGCCGCCATCTTCAGCCGGACGGCCCGGCGCGGACTCCGTGCTGCCGGCGGAGCGCTCTGAGCGCACTGTGGAGCCGCGGCTTCCCCCGCATTGCCGACCCAGCACTACAGGAGGCCAGCACACTGGGTCTCTGGAAGGGCAGCGACGAGCAATTAAAGGTACAGTGCCCTGCTTTCCAATCTCCCCTCCTATAAACCTGACAGGGGACACAATAAAGGGATCTCTCTCCCTGCCTTCTCAGCTCTCCCCTTCTCCAGACGGGCTGCAAAGTTGTTGCATCGGCGGTGACCAGAGAGGGGCTCGAGGCCTGACTGTATTGGGGCCTCCACACTTCCTCAGCCCCCTAAAACGCAGAGTGCTCCCTTCTCCACCTTTAAATAGAGGGGGTCTGTTACCTGGGCAACAAGGACTCCAATTAGACGCTCTGGGGCATCCTGAAGGATCTCAGTCTGAGATCCCTGCTTCACATCCCTGCATACCTTGCAACAGCTCTCTAATTGCCAGATCTTCCTCTGCACCTGTCCAGAAGTTCTCCCCTGCCATAGTTACTTTGCTGCCAAGCGATATGTCTTCTAAAATGCAACCAATACCGAAGGGGCGTAAGACCACCTCTACTCTATCACCCCACGCTGCTACCTGGGTGGCTCCGCCTGACACTGGGGACGCTCATTCCAATGAGGATACAGCTCCCTTAGACCGCTGGGCCTCGTCCCCTGACTCTATGGACGATACTGGTGGCGCTGCGGAACCTCCCCGGTCCAGTACACCTGACTGGAAAGCATATCTTACATCTCTTCCTACTAAAGAGGACTTTAAACAACTAATTGCTGAGGTCAGAGCCTGTAGAGATGACATTGCCGCAGTCAGGAGTGATATTCGCCAATTAGCTGGTAGGGTGGACACTCTGGAATCAGCGCATGACGACACCCGGCGATATGTTTCGGATATGCAAGCCGCTATGACGTCACAGTCCAAAATGTTGCGGGAGACCAACAAACACCTGGAGGACCTGGATAATAGGGGCAGGCGGAACAACATAAGAGTCAGGGGCCTCCCGGAGGCTGCAGGCGAGGAAGATCTACATCAGGTTCTGGAGACCGTGTTTAATGGAATTCTAGGTGAGCCGTCTACTCACAACATCAAGCTAGATCGTGCTCATCGGGCTCTTAAACCGAAGGGCCCTGCCTCTCGTCCTAGAGATGCTATATGTTGCGTCCATGATTTTCAGCTGAAAGAAAAAATTATGGCCAAAGCCCGACTACTGCGCACAGTGGAACATCAAGGAGCCCATCTACAGATTTTTCCAGACCTTTCTTGGGTCACTCTGCAAAAAAGGAGACAACTGCGACCTCTACTGGATATCTTGAAAGATCGGAATATAGCATATCGGTGGGGGTTCCCTTTTGCTCTGTTAGTGACGAAAGGTGGACGCTCTGCAGCTCTTCGGGATTATGAGGATCTTCCAGATTTCTGTGCCACTCTGGACATTCCTGTGCCTGACCTGCCCAATTGGGACCCTGTGGTTCCTCCTCCAGCTCCAGCCCCAGATTGGCAGCATGTCCACTCTCAACAAAAGAAACGTCGTCCTAGAGACTCCTCGAAGCCTCCCTCTCATCGGCCGGCATTCACAGGGACCTGATAGGGTGCTGGAGAAGGGATATTGAGGTCCCTTGCCGGTTCTGATTCATCTGGGCCGTACCGTGGGTATGGCAATTATTGTCTTTATGTCTGTTGCTCTCACTTAGAGTATTTCTTCCCTCAGGTTGTTAGATAAATTGTGCGGAAGCTGTTGTATCTTTCTCTCAAGGTTATGCATTTTCCCCTTAGCTACACTAGTTTTGCAGCGGGATTGCCCCCACACATGGCCACATACGAGGCCTATTACACTAGTGGTTCAGTGTCAGTAGGAGCTTGTGTTAGCTAACTGTGTTCCATTAACTTCGGCTGTGTTCTATTGCCCCCTAGAGGCGGTAGTTAGTAATAGTGATAGGGTTATCCTCAGGATTTCTTAGTTCAAGTATTCCAGTACTTAGTGCCTCTCCGGAACTCTTATAGTTCTGGTTTCTGGAAGATGTCAAATTTATGTTGTTATCTGTTGTTTTGTATTGTCTTGTGTTTCCCTTTCCCTCTTGTTTCCACAGATGCCTTGAAGTGCTCCAGCTCTTTTTCCCATTGCAGATTGGTATGTTGCATTAAACCTGTTACCTTGCAATCCAGCTATATAGTGGTTCTATGTATTAACTATCCCAATGGTTAAGATAAGGTCACTTAATGTCAAGGGCCTTAACTCTAACGCCAAAAGGCGGCTCCTACTCACTGATCTCAAACGGGAATCAGCAGATATTGTCTTTGTGCAAGAGACCCACTTCAATAAGGAGGGCAATTTCAATTTTGTCAAGCACTTGTACCCTGTACAATATGTTGCTTCTCAGGATAGGAAGAAGGCCGGGGTCGCCGTCCTAATCTCTAGGTCTTGTCCCATACAGATTCATACTGCGTTCTCTGATCCTGGGGGACGCTTTCTGATTTTGGAGGGTGTCCTGACTGGTACACCTATTACCTTATGTAACGCGTACCTGCCTAACACAGGGCAGCTCCCCTTCCTTAAACGGCTTCTTCTTCGCCTGTCGCGTCTATCCCCTTCCCCGACTATTGTAGGAGGAGACTTTAATCTTGTTTTCTCTGAAGTCTATGATAAGCTACAATTACATCCAAATACTTCTTCCCGAGCTCAGCGTTGTCTCTCCAGGGGCTTTCGCCAACTGATACGACAGTTCAGTTTATTCGATCTGTGGCGCATACTCCACCCATCGGATAAGGTCTATACGTTCTACTCGAATCCGCACCAGTCGCACTCCAGGATAGACTATTTCTTTGGAAATGTGTTAGCTCTTCGAATGATGGAGTCGGCTGAGGTGGGCTCGATTACGTGGTCTGACCACGCCCCAATCAGTCTTACTCTGACGTCTGGGAAACATTCTTTGAGGAAATGCCACTGGAGACTCAACGAATCTATGCTCAAGAACTCTCAAACCAGGGAAGAGTTGCGACAACAGTTAAAGGAGTTTTTTGAGATTAATACGGGCTCAGTAGGTTCTGCGACCGTCTTATGGGAGGCGCATAAAGCGGTGATGCGGGGGAAATGTATAGCACTAGGATCCCGTCTGAAAAAGGATAGGGAATATCAGAGGAATGTTTGCCTTTCTCAGTTGAAGCTGCTGGAAGCTAAATTAGCAACGAACCCGACTAGGAACACTCTGCGCCAGATATTGAGTTTGCGGTCAAAACTGAAAACCCTTGCGCTGCATGTTACTGAGAAGTTGTTGGTTTTTTCACGTCATAAATATTATGAAAGGGCCAACAAACCTCATTCTTTATTAGCAAAAATGCTTCGGGATGAAACGGCTCAGTCCACCCCCTACACTATCAAAAATGGCTCGGGACTCCCGTGTTCTGACCCCGACACTGTAGCGGGCCTTTTCCACTCCTTTTACACTAAGCTATATAATATCCCAGAAGGTTTGCCTACGGACCCCGGAGAACGGGAAGCCTTATTACAGGACTTTCTTCTGTCCTGTAACCTCCCGAAGCTTGGCAGTAACGACGTGGCCTCGCTGAATCTCCCGATCACTGAAGAGGAGATTGTGGATACTCTTAAAGGCTTGCCGTCAGGAAAATCTCCGGGCCCAGATGGCCTTACCTATCTCTACTATCAAATATTTCAAGCCCCACTGCTACCCACTATGGCTGCGGTCTTTAACTCTTTCATGAAAGGGGCTACGGTTCCATCCACAATGCTGCACTCATTTATCACCGTGATACCTAAACCTGATAAGGACCCCTCGGAGTGCGCTAGCTACAGACCCATTGCCCTGTTAAATGCGGATTTAAAAATATTTACCAAGATACTGGCAAACAGGCTTTCCTTTTTATTGCCTCAATTGGTACATAAAGATCAGGTGGGATTTGTTCCAGGTAGGCAGGGTGGAGATAATACCAGAAGAGCGATCGACCTGATTGATATAATGAATAGGAGGGGAGACCCTATGCTTCTCCTCAGCTTAGATGCCGAAAAAGCTTTCGATCGCCTTAACTGGACCTTTATGTTTCACACGTTGAGAGCATTTGGGATTTGTGGTCCGTTTGTTAGCGCACTCCGAGGTCTCTACTCTCACCCTTCTGCTACTATTAGACTCCCGCATGCCACATCGCAACCGCTTGCAATACAAAATGGAACCCGGCAGGGCTGCCCCCTTTCCCCGTTGCTTTTTGCACTTTGCATTGAACCCCTGGCTGCAGCAATTAGACGACATGATGATATTGGAGGCGTTCAGCTAAAAAACACGCATTTTAAGATCTCGCTATATGCAGATGATGTTCTCCTCACACTAACTAACCCTATGGTCTCCCTTCCTAACCTGCAAGCCCTTTTAGTCAAATTCGGAGCTCTATCCGGTTATAAAATTAATTCATCCAAGACGGAAGCTATGCCAGTGAATATTTCTGGAGCGCTCCTGTCTCTACTACAGGCTAATTTCAATTATCGATGGCAAACTGATAGTTTGCGATACTTGGGGGTATATTTGACGCCAGTCTATACCTCTCTTTTTAAGCATAATTTTCCCAGGCTAGTAGTGGAGATAAAGAGACTACTGGAAAGGTGGAACAAGCTGGCTCTTTCTTTATTTGGCCGCATAGCAGCGATTAAAATGACCATCCTCCCTAAACTGATGTACCTCTTTGAGACCTTGCCTGTCCCGGTCCCAATGAAACTCCTCCGCTCCTTACAGTCAGATTTGATCCACTTTGTCTGGGGTAATAAGAGACATAGGATCTCCCGGAATGTTCTGCTGGCGGGCAGGGGAGATGGAGGTTTGGCGATGCCAGATATAACCAAATATTACTGGGCCGCTCAGCTGCGAGCTATACCATCATGGTCCACGTTATTGGCTTACTCCAGGTGGATGGAGGTGGAGAAGTTGTGGTTGGCTCCCATTCATCCCAACTCCCTATTGTGGGCCACTACTACCCAAAAATTGAGCGTCACCCTCCTGCACTCCATGACCCTCACTAGAGATATTTGGAAGCGATGCTACAAAAAATATGGGTTGTGTTCTGATGCCTCCGCAATGACCTCATTTCTCTTCCATCCTTTACTGTTGGATGGACGACCAGATGAGAATCTGAGACCCTGGTTTGATCGCAGGCTGTTTCAGTTTGCAGATATGGTGGACCATCGAACACTGACTCTGAAATCTTTTGATGTTTTACGTTCCGCGCATGACTTGCCCCTCTCGGCCGCCTATTCCTACCTTCAGATCAGACACTTTATGCTCTCTATCTTGAAATCCACTACAGTATCTCCCCCCACTATGTTTGAAAAAATCTGTAGAGCAGGTTGTTCGACTAAGGGTTTGATATCCGCAATATACAAGTTCCTAATCACCCCCTCGCAGGACTCGCCTTTGATCCATTCATATATGGTTAAGTGGGAAGAGTATCTAGGGTCCCCCATCTCCAGAGACACCTGGCAGCTGATTTGGAAACAGGCTGCTAGATCGTCTGTTTCGGCTCAAGTTAAAGAAAACCAGTACAAGATTTTAATGTACTGGTATCATACTCCCGCCCTACTGCATAAGCTTAAACCTGAAATCCCGGACTGTTGCTGGAGATGTGGGGATCCGGGAGCGACTCTACAGCATATATTTTGGGACTGCAGATTGATACGGCCACTTTGGAGACAGGTCCAGTCTATGGTGCTGGACATTATTCAGGTTAGGGTCCCTCTCACAGCGAGCACTTTCCTTCTTAATATCCCCTATGCCCCATTAAGACGTAAGGAGGGTAGACTTTTTCTGTATATAGTGACAGCTGCCAAATGTTTGATTGCAAAATTTTGGAAGCAAACTTCTATTCCCACCAGACATGATGTGTGTCTCCGCGTACAAGAGGTTAGGCGTATGGAATACCTCACTGCCTTGTCTCACGACCAACTGGACCCCTTTGACCATATATGGAAACCATGGGATGTTTATTGTGCTCTGCAAGACTTGTAGGATATACTACAGATATGGTTGGACTGCGGGTATAGCTGGGGAAACTCCTTTGTCCTTGTGTGTCTTGTCTTGTGTCTCCCCCCCTGTCTTGGTAGTTGTCTATGTGTGAATTGTCATCTTTGTTTAAAGGGCTGTCAGTTGCAGTTATCTAGGGTGCTTACTAAGACGGCTCTCAAGCCTCGTGTTTTATAACAGCAATTATTGTGTAATATTTGAAATAATTTGCGTTGTGTGGTACACTGCTAATGTTATTACATCGTTAAAGCATCGTGTGTATTACTGTTAATAGCCCTGCGTGGCTTTATGGTTGTAAAAACTAATAAAAACTTACAATTTAAAAAAAAAAAAAAAAAAAATGTAATACAGAGAATAGTTTCCATTTTCTCATAACTACCAAAATTTTTTGAGACCATGGAAAATTTTAGTTATTTTAAATATGGAAAATAGATCTTCAACAAGATTTACTGGTCTCCTGTGTCTTTTTACTATTGTGAATGAGCTTAAATTCATATATTATGTAAAGAATTTATATGTTTACAGCCATACTTACTATTGTTTGTTTTCTCAGATATAAAGTAAAAGTCGGGGCTGATTTACAAGATGACATGAGAAGATGCAAACTTATCCGGGACATGATTGGACCTGAAAATCAACTGGTATGGACCGTATGAATAGCGATAGATATATAGAAAGAAGATAGTAAATAGATAGATAGATAGATAGATAGATAGATAGATCATTACAGCCATTCTTATTCAGCTTCACACTGGACACTTTCCTCATGGCTTCCTCAGCAGTAGAGCATTTTTGTTGGCAGTAGGAAACAAGTGACGGACACGGTTCTTTGTGGTTACATCTTCACTAAGTTTTAGTATAATTGCTTCACTCATGAGCATCATTTACAACGTTAACTTGATTCTTTGAAAGAAAAAATAATTCTTTTTACCACCTCTGGTGCAGGTGAATACTATCTCACGGCTCTGTAACGTCGGTGCACGGACAGTCTTCTACACCACTGGAGACAATGGAACAATCCAAATAGAGAAAATGTTTTTTATCCAGCATCCAACTCCAAAATTGTTTCCCTGGGGAACCTGGAGACTGCTGAGGGCAATTCTCTTGTTTTAAAGGGGTGGTCTCACTACAAAGAATAGCTTTCAAAATGTAGGGAACACTAAATGAAGACATTTTCCAAATATATTGCTTTGTTCAACTTTTTAGTTAAGGAGCTACAAATTATTTTATCACCTTCTGAATGCTCTCAGGTTTCCCAAGTGACTGACCTGTGTACTCCTTCTCCCCAGGTCAAGCAGCACAGAACTTCGGACAGTGAGAGCTTGTTTGTTATCTGATCTTTCAGACAAAAGCCAGTAATTACTGCTGTTGACTTTATCTCAGCAGCTTCTCCTGTCCTGGTAGAAGGTAATTTAGCTAATCTAGACTAATAAACATAATAAACAGAGAAGTCTGAATGAAGCTCATATGCGAATTACAGAGAGCTTGACCAGGAAGTGACAGAGCAAAGCAGCATTATTTCATTCATGCATCCTATGAAACTTTGAGATGAGACAACCCATTTAATGCAAACCTATTAAAATATGTGATTTTATCTTTGAACAATTTTGGAGTCGGATGCTGGATAAAAAACATTTTAACTTGCTTCTTCTCTGTGTGCCCCTACATACCGGGGAATATTTTCACGTCGCCAATACTCTACAAATGAAGGGCCCATTTCCTACCAGGGCTCCTTTATAACTGAACATGCTGCAATATCCTCACTCATATCTCTACTTTCCCTAGAATTTAATCCCAAACCTGCTTAAGTGCACTGCAGCTGTACAAAACAAATACTTGGCAACTATAACAAATCTAACCCTAATTTTTAAAACCAAGTGTCCAAATATTGTGATGCCCCCATGTCAGTAACCGCTTAGGAAGAGCTGGTACTGGAGTGTGAAGCATCCATATAAGTTAATGAAATTAATAAGATAGCAATGAAATACAGAATACTTCAAATGAAACCAAGACCCTTGAACTCACTAGTTTGATGAATGCAGCATTGTCAGAGTTTTATAATAGAAAAGGGAAAAACTGACAAGAATTATTTGAACTTTGCTTAAGATGCTTGATGCAAACCAGAGATGGGATGTAAATGAAGCTATTTCCTGGGTAAAAGAATTAGCTGTGTTCAAACCCCTATGGATCGAGGAGCCTACATCACCAGACGATATACTTGGTCATGGAGCAATTTCCAAGGTAAATTGTACATATAACTCAATAATAAAAATTGCCTTATTGCCATTAATTAAAAGGATTTTCCCAACTTGTTGAGTGATGGCATATTGCTAGAATGCATCATTACTTTATGATCGGTTTTGGTCTTTCCTCTCCTGTCCTGGTATAATGCAGTATTCCTTTCTAAGTGGTTGGACCCCCACCAGCCATAAAGTTACAGTTTTGTGCAATTTAATAGCAATCTAACATCTGTAATGTGTTCAATTACTGTTTTTGTCTGAAAACACAATACAACAAATAGTAAAAAATTCATGAGTAGGTGTAGCCGAGTAATGGGCAACCAACAGAATCAACAGTCACGACTAGGGATGAGCGATATTATCGACAAAAGTTGAAATCGGCACGGTTTTTAGGCTGATCGGAAATTGCCGATTACGCAATATTTTAGGTGACAATCTGACAGATAATCTATTACTATCGCGCCATTTTCAGCGTTTCCTGTCATTTTGGCGGCCAGCCAATCAGCTCCGAGGATAGAGGGGGGTGAGGAGGATGTACAACGTCACCACTTTGTGGTGTATGGATCTCATTGGCTGCAAAAATCAGGTGACCTCGTTTTATCTATGCAACTGCATTTCCTGTTTGAGCTCATACTCTGTCTATCACACATCACAGCAGGACATGTCTCTCAGCGTTTAAACCAATAGCTGTTCTAACAGCTCTGATAGTCACTTCTAATACAAGAAACCATCCACCTACAGCTTAGAATAGAGTTAGATTAGAGAATTGCACTTCTTATTTAGTTAGAGAAAGTTTTAAGGATATCTACTGGTGTGTGTAGCCACAGGGCTACGGTGGGGGGAGGGGGCTCGGCGGCAGCAGGAGAGGCTTTTGAAACGAAGGGAAATATTTTGCAGCTCAGTGTGTTCTGTGATTTACAATTGAAAAAGCATTGTTTTCTACCACTTTTTTGGCCATTAAACCTCTGCTAGCAGTTGAAATTGTCCCTGTGTTTTCAGTTCTATTGCAATCACTGCGTGTCAGTGTTCCCAAAAACTGGCTTAACTCATCCCTATAACTTTTAAATAGTTTTACTGAAGTCTGTGCGCCTCAGTTTGGCACAAAGAGCTCAGTTGTACGAATATTGTGTTCTACAAATTTCCTAGTAAATTACGCTTGTAGTCAGTGGTGCGAAGGCCGCCATATTAATCCATGTTACTTTTTAATACTTCTATTTCACTCAGGGCGTCTCAGCTTGGCGCTAATCGTGCATTTGTACGATAGTTTGTTGAAAACTATCAATTGCTAGTCCTACTGGGCAGTTGTAAATCTCAGGGACTGAAGGAAGAACACTATTGATTTTGTGTTACGGTTCTTCCACCAGACCGCATTTCACAGATATTTGATAGAAACAATTCTGTTTCTAAGCCTAGTTGATTGTTGAAAATTAGAGGGATTTAAGAATAGCTGTGATTTGCCGTCTTTCTAAGAGACTGTCAAAAACTCTTCCACACCTTTTTACATTTTTATCTTTCTGAACATGGAGCGAACTGCAGGTGGTAAGCGAGCAAAGAGGGGGGTAGGACATGGAGGTAGAGGTACGAGAGAAGGTGCTCCTTCCAGTGCTGGTGACAACAACCCACTTGACAGTAGAATGCAGGATTTTCAGACAGGCCTCGTTGACCTACTGGAGACATCTGTTTAGTTTGCTTCACATTCTAATGTCACGGTGGAACAATGTCACCAGTAGAATGGCAAGTAGCTCTATCAGCAGCAGTATTGGAAAACTAGTTGTTTTTAATATAGTTTTTTTCTTATTGCAAAATTTTCTTCTGATGGTCCATAAGGGCACCTGTGCGGGTTTTTGGGTCATGCTGCATTACGGGATATAGATAATCAATGTCCATTTCACTAAAATACTGCTTCAAAGACCACTTTCTTCTGGCACTTTTTAATCTGTGGGTCATGCAGGTTTTCGGGTCATGCTGTGGTTCAGGACAGGCATAGTCAATGTCCAGTTCAACTAAAATGGTGGTTCAAAGACTCCTTTTTCCGGCACTTGTTAATCTGTGGGTCAGATAAGTTTAAGGGTCATGCTGCATTCCAGGACAGGGATAGTCCATGTCCAGTTCAAGTAAAATGATGGTTCAAATAATACTGCCTTCTGGCACGTTTTAATTTGTGGGTTATGCAGATTTAAGGTTCATGCTGTGGTACAGGACAGGGATAGTAAATAGTCTGTCAGTTTTTTTCTGTGACTCTTGTTGCCTAATTATGTTGCCTAAGATGTAGCATGTATCCAGTTTACTGTTGTGGATGTTACTGTTGTTCCTCTCCTATAGACTTTAATGGTCATCGGCGATAATCTGTTATCGACTATCGGATATCATCATGATAATTGACGATATCGACTATCGACTCGATAACGATAGTTGACACAATTGCTCATCACTAGTCACGACATGTGCGCCACTAATTTGGTGTAACTGACTCATTTAATGAAAGGGGAATATTTAAATAGATAGCAATGTGGACTTCAATTAGGGAGGTCATTCATTCTGTGAAGAAACAGTGTAAATTATGGCCCTCATTTAATGAAGGAGTTATCTGTGAGTACTGCAACAATCAGAAGGCGCCTACGTGAAACCAAACTATTTGCTGGAAATCCTCGTAAAGGACCATTGCTGATAAAAATAAATGTCTTAAGAAGGTTATAGATCAGGCATCCTCAAACTACGGCCCTCCAGCTGTTGGGAAACTACAACTCCCATCATGAATTTATGTAATCAAAAACAGTGGGCATGATGGGAGTTGTAGTTTCCCAACATCTGGAGCGCCGCAGTTTGAGGATGCCTGTTATAGATTGTAAGAGAACACATTGACTGGCCTAAAGAGAAGTGGCACAACATTCTATGGACAGATGAGAGCAAGATTGTTCTTATTGGGTCTAACGGTCACTGACAGATTGTTAGACGACCCATAAATACTGAAGTCACAGTCACTGTGAAAACTGTAAAACATGGCGCTGCAAGCAGAGTGGTTTGGGGATGTTTCTCATACTCTGGAGTTGGGCCCATTTATCACACACTAGGCACCATGGACCAGTTTGAATGTATAAAAATACTGGAAGAGCTCATGCTGAAGAAGACAGGTTTCAACAAGACAATGATCCCACACACACTGGCAACCGGGCAATATCCTGGTTCCTTACCAACAAGATCAATGTTATGAATTCGCCAGCCTAATACGATTGAGAATTTGTAGAGTGACATTATAAAATGTGGTTTTGGTTGCAAAACCTAAACATGCAAATGAACTGTGGAATGTAGTACAGTCTGCTTGTTCTGGATCACCTTTTTTCAGGTGTCAGACGTTATTTGGCTCCACGCCATAAAGAGGTAAAGCAGTTTTCAGAAATAAACTAAATATTAATTTAGTGATATACGGAGAAGCTAAAACTGGGAACAAATTTCATTTTTTAATAAAAATATTCAGAGTCGGATAATGAAATTACACATACTGCTATGAACAGCCTAATGTTACATTTTCTTAATTTTCAGTTTATAATTTAATATTTTGATCATGTTTTCATTTGGATGTGAATGTGCAGGACTCCCAGTGCTTTTATGTATATGGAAATACATGCCATTACGAAGATTGAGCTTTTTCTCATTTGTTTTAAAAACACTGCTATTATTTTGCACATAACATTACATCATATCCTAGGCATGTGCCATTTTATAAAATGGAAATAAGATTGTGCTATATAGCAAGGGTAAAGTTAAAGTGGGTGCAGTACAGGGACATAACTATAGCCATAGCAGCTGTTATGGGGCCCATAGGTTAAGGGAGCCCATTCATGTGCAAGAACATTATATATTTTTGTAAGAAACGAGTTTGTGGCTTTCTGCTATCTACTATTATGTAGGCATTAAAAATGACATATGGAAGATTTTGCAATGGGTCCAAAGAGCTTCCAAGTTATGTGTCTGCTTTAAGCATAAAAGATACCATCATTATTTCATATACAGTAGTCACTCAAGTTACAATGGCCTCAGGATACAAGATTTTCAACATACAATGGTATTTTAAGAGACACTGTATGTTGAGTATGGTTTCAAGATACCATGTCTCAGACACTGATTGGATCAATTATCATTAACATTTTACTTGTAAAACAAATGTATTAGTGAAGTGAATGCAGTGATTGGGGGTGTAGTAGCGCCTCCCTACAGTACAGTATGGGACTACATGTTCTGTACTGCTCTTTACATGTGCCAGGATGTGCAGCTCCTTAGGACAGCGGTCGAAGGTGGCCCCATTTTCTTTTTTATTCTGGTGCATTATGTATAAAGTACATGACCCCAAGAAGTTCCTGTCCTCAGAAAGTAATTTCCAGCTTCCAGCAGCTCTTTCTGACTATTATATGTAAGGACTTGTTTTATCTGGATTAGTTATCTGCAAAATTTTCTTTTATCCTTCTTTTGCATTGTGTTGGGTGACATTTTGGGGCCTCAAAAGTAATTCCTAATTTTCCATAGAGTTATGGTTTCAGCATACAGTACAATGGTCATGGAGGAACCAATTAATATTGTATGTTGAGAGACAACGGTATTGATTTCCTCTACGTCTTGCAATGTTACTAAATAATATTATATGTTTGATGTCAACAGGCTCGGACTGGGCCACCGGGGGATCGGTGAATCCCCCAGTAGGCCCCCCCGAGCCGCTGTGGGCCCCGGAGGCTGTCGCCACTCCCCGGGGCCCGGCCGCGCATTCGGTCCCTGAACGCTCGGGACCTGCGTCCCGAGCGCCCAGAGACCGGCCCGGGAGCTGGGGACTAATGTCCGCGACTCCTGGGGCTGTGCGGTGTCAGCGGAGCAGAGCACCGCCCGCGCTCGGCTCTGCTGATCTCCCTGGCAGGCCTAAGGCACTAGGCCTTCAGCCTGCCGGGCGCCGGCCCCTACTGCTGACGTAGGCAGCGCGGTGACGTCACATCACCGCGCCGCCTATGCAGGGCGGCAGTACGGAGCCGGCGGCAGCTCGGAGCGGCCAGGAGCCGGAGCCAGGTAAGTGGCTGTTTGTTGTTTTTTTTTTTTTGTTTTTTTTTTAAACTACCTATAGGGGCCCTGGCTACAAGGGGGGCCCTGGCTACTAGGGGGGCCCCGACTACTAGGGGGGCCCTGGCTACTAGGGGGGCCCTGGCTACAAGGGGGGCCCTGGCTACCTATAGGGGGGCCTGACTACCTATAGGGGGGGCCCTGGCTACCTATCGGGGGGCCCTGACTACATGGGGGGCCCTGGCTACCTACATGGGGGGCCCTGGCTACCTACATGGGGGCCCTGGCTACCTACAGGGGGCCCTGGCTACAAGAGGGGCCCTGGCTACCTACATGGAGGGCCCTAGCTACAAAGGGGGCCCTGGCTACCTACATGGGGGGCCCTGGCTACCTATAGGGGGGCCCTGGCTACAAAGGGGGCCCTGACTACAAGGGGGGCCCTGGCAATCTAAGAGGGCCCTGATTACAAGGGGGGTTCTGGCTACCTAAAGGGGGGCCCTGACTACCTACAGGGGGGCCTTGACTACAAGGGGGGCCCTGGCTACCTACATGGGGGGCCCTGGCTACCTATAGTGGGCCCTGACTACAAAGGGGGGGGGGCTGACTACAAGGGGGGGCCCTGGCTACCTACAGGGGGGCCCTGACTACAAGGGGGCCCTGGCTACCTACAGGGGGCCCTGGCTAACTATAGGGGGGCCCTGGCTACAAGGGGGCCCTGGCTACCTATAGGGGGGCCCTCTCTACAAAGGGGGCCCTGACTACAAGGGGGGGCCCTGGCTACCTACAGGGGGGCCCTGGCAATCTAAGGGGGCCCTGACTACCTACAGGGGGCCCTGACTACAAGGGGGGTTCTGGCTACCTACAGGGGGCCCTGACTACAAGGGGGGCCCTGGCTACCTACAGGGGGGCCCTCTCTACAAAGGGGGCCCTGACTACCTACAGGGGGGCCCTGGCTATCTAAAGGGGGCCCTCACTACAAAAGGGGTCCCTGGCTACCTAAATACTAAGGGGGCTCTGACTACCTACACAGTAGCTAAAGGGGGGGGCCCTGACTTCCTGCACACTACCTAAAGGAGGCCCCTAACTACCTGTATACTACCTAAAGGAGGCCCCTAACTACCTGTATACTACCTAAAGGAGACCCCTAACTGTATAGTACCTAAAGGAGACCCCTAACTGCCTGTATACTACCTAAAGGAGACCCCTAACTGTATAGTACCTAAAGGAGACCCCTAACTTCCTGTATACTACCTAAAGGGGGTCCCTAACTGCTTGCAGCCTATATAAAGGGGACCCTAACTACCTACAGCTTACCTTACTGGGGGAAACCACCTACCTACATCCTAACTAATTGGGACTCACCAACACCTACCTACAGCCTAACTAACTGGGGTCCACCAACCTAACTGTAGCCTATCTACTTTCCTAACTGAGGCCTGCTTATCTACCTGAGGGCTATTTACCTACCCACCTGTGGCTAGATACCCACCAGCCTGCCTGGGGCTGGCCTACCAACTTATCCAGCGAGAGTCTACCTACCTAAATGGGCCTATCTAGCTACCTGGGGCCTTTCCCCACCTTCCAACCCCTTAGGATACTAGGCCTGTAAGTTATGGCTTGTACCCGCTTTCCCACCCCTGGGTAGTTTGTACCGTGGTGGGAATAGGTAAAGAGGTGCTGAAACATTGAGGATTCTAAGAGAATTATGTGCAATTTCTGCAGGGATGAGTTGTGGCCAGGACAAGTCATCATGGCGGTGTGGAACGGAAGCAGAAGAAAAGAGAATAAGAACGGCTCATAAGAGAAGAGAACGACTCATCAGACGTCTCCGGTGAGTCCCTGATTTCAGGGGTTATTTTTTATATTGTAATGTGATGGTGACCTGAGCTGGTGTCTGACCTCTATGTGGTTTCTATATGGAGGTGTTTTTGGTTATATCTGAGCTGGTATCTGACTTCTATGTGGTCTCTATATGGTGGTGTTGTAGGTTATACCTGAGCTGGTGTCTGACCTCTATGTGGTCTCTATATGGTGGTGTTGTAGGTTATATTGGCGCTAGTATAGTGGTAGTGTACATGTGTCCCTGATTGAAAGAGTGAGGGAACACCTAACCCTGTGATAGGAGTTAGACTTTCTTTCTTGCTGGTGTGTATTTTAGAAGGTGGCAAGGAGCGTGACCAAGGGAAACAAGGAGGGGATATTGTATGTGGGCTAATGGTGGGATATGGATGGTGCTACTTAGCCCTGTGTCTATGATATGTTAGACTGACAAATGTGTGACTCTCTTGCTATTGTACTACACAATACAGTTCTGTTTTGAACACTGTATTATGTGGTAAAATGGGCGCGTTTATGTCCGAGAGGCCGGTAATATTTTCATGTACAGTAGGGTGGGCCCCCTAAGATCAATTCCCCTGTGGGCCCCAGACCCCCCAGTCCGACACTGGATGTCAAATTGACTTCAGGATTCTAAAATGACAAAAGCTAAGCTGAAGAACAGAAATGCACACTATTACTTTTTATCTGATACATGGTTTTGACACAATCTGAACTGATAAAAAAAGTTGTCTCGTTGTTCCAGTCAATTGTCAGTCGTGGTCTGGACATTTTATTGACCAATTTGAACTCACATATGCAAGTAAGATTTTGGAGTTACACTCTCACCTGGCAATGCTATCTATTCATTGCCATTAAAAATACATTAGTCATTTTTTGTTAAGTTTTACGTTCTCTAGAGTTTGTTTGATTACTAAAGATACCAGAACGGCTACAGAGAACCGTTTTGGGAATAGCCTGGAATGTTATTGAATATGGTATCCTGCAATGGAGGAAAGACCGTAAACCATACCAAAAGGACACTTTAATAGTTTTTTTTTATTTAATTGCTTGCAGTAATCTCTGTAAGAAATGTAGCAACATTGTCCTTTGATTATGTTCATGTGTTGTAAGTTTCTCGATATGTATGATACTGTTACATTATTGTATTTTCAATTTTTCATGAACACCCATTATTTTGTTGAAAACCTTAATAAAAATATAATTAAAAAAAAAAACAAAAAAATACATTAGTTTTAAATTAAATGTGGAATCGTGAAAAACCATGAAGCTTGAGGGCAACTTGTCAGAATGTTTACGCCAAAGTAAGTTAGACGCTGGTTTCAGTGGTGGTTTTAGTCTAAAGGTAAGTTCACAGGGCTTAACTGTGGGGCGTACAGTACGCCTGCAATTACGACGGGCCTTCTGGACCTCGCGCCGCGGCGTGGGGGGCCTTCAGCCCGCCGGCCCCATAGATTGTCATTACTCACGCCGCGTAAGCGTCGTGAATAAATGACATGTCAATTATGAGAACTGCGGATTACCGTAATGACTGGGGCGCATTTTGCTCGTATTAGAGCGCAGTACGCTCTCAATATGTGGCTAAATGCATCCCAAAATAAGCCGTGTGAACATAGCCTAATAGAGCTTACATTTATTCATTGCAATATGACACCATTGTTATGAGGCAGGATCCATTCATTAGATGCTCTCTCCCCGCCATTAAAATACAGCTTTTTAGCTGTCCGTGCTGGGTAAACAGGGAAATCTGCAAATGCACGGACCAGTTCCTTTGAAAAAACTACTGAAACAGCGTATTATTACTAATGCAAAGAAGACAACGTGATCAACACAGTCTTAAAGCGGTATTTCCATCACAGCCAGTGCTGCTGGAAGGGCCGATTACTGTAAAGTAAGCAATTTTCAAAATGCATGTTAATTAAAAAATATGTATGGTTTCAGTTATGACTGGTAATGTAGTATTATCAAAGACTGTCTGAAAATCGAATCTCTGCTATCCCAGCCACAGGCCACATCACAGAAACGCTGCATTACCGGCCACCACTGAAAGCACACTGTTGTGGTCGGTAACCAAGGAGACAAGAGAGCAAGTTGAAGGTGTAAAAAAGGTCTGTATTAGTTAAAGCATACATTTTTAATAACATGAGTTTTCAGAATGGCTTACTTTATAGTAATTGGCCCTTTCAGCAGACCTTACTGTGATGTGAATACCCTTTTCATTTTCTGACTAATTTACTTAATAATGTGTGTGTGTGTATGATGCATGAACTGTGAAAGCAAAGCAATAGAAGTAAAATGTTTTAAGGTGATGTTATTTCTTTTTCAGGCTTTAGCGCCACTGGGAATCGGAGTCGCTACAGGAGAACAAGTGAGTGCTGCTGTATATATAAATGGGGCTGCCTTGTGACAGCTGCAGATACCTAAAAATTGTTATAGATTATAAGATTACAGGAATCTGAGAGGTTAACAGCAGCAGTCTTAGTGACTCTCCATCAGAGGGACTAGATTAAATCCAGACAAACAGGAGTCTATTCTACTTCTAGAACTAATTAAGAGCACTGCTAGCATGGCAGACTGACAAGTCTATCACTTTAGACTCTATGAGCTGGATTTCTGAAAATCAGTACCTTCTGATAGAAAACACTCATATTTCAATAGTACTTGGAAGTATACTGTATATGATCTCAATGGTTCCAGGTATATGTTTTTATGTTTAAAAAAAAGCAATTTATTGTCATTTTTACGCAGTACTACAATATATTATTATGGAAAACAAATTGTGAACTCTCTAACACAGTGGAAAAAAAACAAGCAACAACCAGAAAGCACTAACATCCATGAATTTATGAATGATTTAAACTGTATTACTGCTTTCTTTTCTATATGTACAACACTGGGGTTTTTAGTGCACATTTTAACCAAATGTTGTGTAGGCCCATCTACCAAATCGAAGTAATTCCACCAGGTGGGACCCTATCTATAGTTGCCTCACTCAGGTGGACAAAGCTGACGATGTATTCAGGGCAATACGTTCCAGTTAGGCCTGGTTCACGCGGTTTATTGCCAGCGTAATTGCGGCGCCGGCTGCCGTGTAGCAGGGGCGGGGGGCCGGCTGCTCGCCGGCCCCATCGACAACCATTATCCATGGTGCGTATCCCGCTGGGATAATGTGCATGTCACTTTCTCCCCGCTCGCCGTATTTCACGAGCGGGGAGAAGAGACGAAATCCATAGTTCTGTATAAGAACTGTGGATTACCGTAATGACTGGGACGGATTTCAGCCGTATTGCTCGAAATACGGGAACAAATCCGTCCCAAAATAAGCCGTGTGAACATGGCCTTATGGTAACTATAGGTAAGGTCCCACCTGATGAGGTTATTTTGATGTAATAGATGGCATACACAATTTGATAAAAATTTGCACTAAGAACCTCAATGTTATACATATAGAAAAGTTAGCAGTAATGAAATTTAAAATGTTCCATAAATTCAATGTTTGTAAGGGTTTTAGTGCCTACTTTGTGCTGGTAGGTTTTCCTGTGAAGTTAAGAGGTTGCTTTTTTGCACTTCAGCCATAACAGCATGCACCAGTGTTGCTGCTTCATTTGTGTTTGGATGTGCTGAATAATTTTGTCTTTTTGTCCAAAGAAGATACATTTAATTTTCTTGCTAACTTGCATTCAGCATGTATCAAACAGTAGGGGACAGATAAAGAGAATGTGACTGAATATCAAGCTACATAGGGTTCCTTTGTTGAATGTTACCATTGAGAAATACAGCGCTAAGCAGGACACAAAATATTATGATGTTTCAGTTAAGTATATATTTATATAAGGTGCGTCAGAAAACAAATATTGCTAAACTGTAAAATTGTACATGGCCTTTAAATAACAGAAGAACAGTTTCAATTGTAGTCATTTTATAAGGTCTAAGTTGTAAATGGCTGTGGGATATGTTTGTGCTATATAAATATATAATATTATTATTAGTTTAATACTCATTGCTCGTATTTACAGAAAGCAAAAACAAAAATGTGAAAACTTGGGTTATGTCTCCTAAAATTATTAAAATCCAGCTCGTAATGTTCTCAGCCTGTTTTTACTATACCAATTATATAGCTATAGTAAGTCTCTGCTTTATTCTTTGCCCAGTGCCACAACAGAGTAATGTTTAAACAGTTCCTACAAGCCTGTTCCCTCCAGTATCTCCAGATCGACAGCTGCAGATTGGGAAGTGTGAATGAAAACCTTTCTGTTCTCCTCATGGCCAAGAAATTTAATAGTAAGTCTGTAATTATAGCAGCGGAGGATACACAACTGCTACAGGGCATCAACGAGATGAATGCTTAGTTCTGATATAAAGTCTTCACCAGTATATTAGCATTGCCGTCGGACGGTTTTGCCGTCGGACGGTCCGGCGGCAAAACATTGTAGAAGCACAATCTTCCGTCCGGTTTCCCGACGGAAGATGTGCTTCTCAATGGGAGGGGGAGGGCTGTTCTCCGCTCATCGCGGAGAAAAGCCGCCCCCCCCGCGGCCGTGGGGACGGGCGCAAAACAGGACAAATACCGGCCAGCAAACCGGCCGGTATTTGTCCTGTGCCGTGTAAATGCGCCCTTATAATGAGTCCTTATAGGTGTTTAAAGCTGTATTCCTGTTATAGGGCATCTCCTGCTCCCCTAACACATATAGTTAAATGATAACATCCTGCTGCTAGTAGCAGCTTTTGGAGTGGGACCTCCCTCTCTGACAGATGAAAAGTGAATTCACATTATTGCCACTTGCTACTTTCAACGTCTGCTGCGCGTATCTTATGAAGGAAGTCATGCTTTGTGAGCTGGCACGGTGGGTACATAGGGAGTGTGACAAACTGTCTGCACACATAGCCCTCATTGCTCTCATGAATAAAATGGGTAATTTATCAGAGTTGCAAAAAGCGAGGATTGTGAATAAGTGATATGGAAACTGTAGAGCACCATGTGCCACTGATGTGAGAGATGAATGTCAGATACAAAGGTGTGTGAGGGCGTGCCAACATGCTACAATGAAACAGCTCACCACCAAAATGAACCAGGGGACTACCAGACATGTCTAAAATGACAGTTCACTTAACCCCTTACTGCCGAAGCCAGTTTTGGCCTCTCTGAAAGAGCCCCATTTTTTTAAATCTGCCATGTATCACTTTTTGACACTTTAAACTATCCATGTGATTCAGAGACTGTTTTCTCGTGACACATTGTGTTTTAAGATAGTAAGAAATTTTGGTCCAAAAAGTCCTTTTTTATTTGTGATAAATATCAAAGTATCGTGAAAAAATAGAAAAATTTACCATTTTTAAACTTCAAAAATATCTGCGTGTAAGACAGATAGTTATTCCACTCAAAATAGCTTATAACTAGCATCTACCATATGTTAACTGTAGGTTGGCATCTTTTTTTAAATGTCTTTTTTTATTTATGATATTAGTGGGCTTAGAAATTTAGTAGTAATTTTCACATTTTCAAGAAAATTTGCAATATACATTTTTTTTAGGGACCAGTCCAGTTCTAACTTGATTTTGATTGGCCTGTATGTTAGATACCCCCATAAATGACCTCATCTAAGAAACTACACCCCTTAAAGTATTCAAAACAGCATTTAGGAAGTTTATTAGCCCATTAGGTGTTTCACAGGAATTAAAGCAAAGTAGAGGTCAAATTTAAAATTTCCCTTTTTTTTTTTGCAGATTTTCAATTTTCAGCCATTATTCACAAGAACTCGGTAGATGTGATCAGGGAAATGCAACTGAATATTGATTCCCCAGATTCTGCTGTTTTCAGAGATATCCCATATGTGGCCCTAGTGCGCTATTTGGCTCAACCACAAGCCCCAGAATAGGAGGAGCACCTACTGGACTCTGGGGTTTCATTTTCATTACAATTTTATTTAGGCGCCATTTCAGGTTTGCAGACACCCTACGGGGCTAAAACTTAATAAACACCCCTCAAAAGACCCCATAGTGGAGACTACCCCCCTTAAGGAATATATCCAGGGGTGTAGTGAGTATATTAACCCCCCCACAGGTGTTTCACAACATTTTTTAGCGTTAGGCTGGTACAATGAAATTTGAATTTCCAACAATCTGCAATTTTAGCTGCAAATGTTTAATTTTTACAACGAATCCTGTAAAAAAAAAAGCATCCCAAATTTTGTTAAGCAATTTCAGCAATACCTTACAAGTGGGTGTAAACTGCTGTTTGGGCGCATGGCAGGGCGTACAAGGGAGGAAGCGCTATTTGGCTTTTGGAGCGCAGATTTTGGTGGGGTCGTCACATTTGCAAAGCCACCAAAGTACCAGAAAAGGTAAAAACCTTCCAGAAGTCTCCCCATTTTGGATTCAACACCCCTCATGGATCTCATCTAGGGGTGTACTGTGCATTTTAGGTGTACAGGTGGTCCGTAGTATTTTTTAGTATTGGGCTATGAAAATGGGGGAAAAAACGCAGTTCCACCATTGTTTTTTGGGCTTCATTTTTACTGTGTTCGCCGTACGGGATAAGTGACAGGAAAACTTTACTGTGGGGGTCAGTACAATTGCAGTGATATAAGTTTTATGTAGTTTTTTATGTTTTATTAATTTTACACAATAGAATTAAGTCTATAAGAAATTTCGTTTTTATGTTGTCCTATTCTGACAGCCATAACTTTTTTATTTTTCTGTATACGGAGCTGATTATGAGCTTGTTTTTTGCGGGATGAGTTGACGTTTTTATTAGTACCATTATGGGGTGCATATGATGCTTTGATCACTTTTAATTAAGGTTTTTGTGAGGCATTTTGAACAAAATACAGCATTCCCGGTAGTGTTTTTTATTTTTTACAGCGATCACCGTGCGGTATAAATGACATACTACTTTTACTCAGCAGGTCGGTACGATTACAACGATACCCAATTTGTATTTTTTTATAGGTTTTACTGCTTTTACACAATAAAAACACTTTTATTCAAAAAGGAAAACACGTTTTTGTATCGACATTGTCTGAGAGCCATAACTTTTTTATTTTTCGGTGTACGGAGCTGTGTTGAGTCTTTTTTTTTTGCGGATGAGTTGACGTTTTTATTGGTATCATTTTTTGGGGGACAAAACTTTTTGATCAGTTTTAAATCCATTTTTTGGAAGTAAGGGTGAAGAAAATACTGCAATCCTAGTAGTGTTTTTTATTTTTAACAGCGCTCATCGCGCAGTATCCGTGACAACTTAGATTTACTCTCCGGGTCAATACGATTACGGTGATACCCAATTTATATATTTTTTTTATTTTGAAGCACTTTTAAAAAAAAAAAAAGTGTGTAAAACAATATTTATGCATCGCTGTCTTCTGAGAGCCATAACTTTTTTATTTTTCCGTATACAGAGCTGTGTAAGGACATTTTTTTGCGGGATGAATGGATGTTTTAATTGGTACAACTTTGAAGTTTATGATCGCTTTTTATTCAATTTTATGTGCTGCGGGATGAACAAAAAAAACACAATTCTGTGACTGTTTTTTATTTTATTTTTTTACGGTGTTCACCGTGCGGGTTAATTAATGTGACAGATTTATAGGGCAGGTCGTTACGCACACGTAGATACCAAATATGGGTACTTTATTTATTTTTGCTCTTTTTTGGGGCGATTGGTGTTTGTAAAGGGGAAAAGGGCGGTGTACGTGTTTTTATTTTACTTTTTGTGTTTGTGTTTTACTCTTTTTTCACTTTTAACATTTATTTTTACATTTTTAAACTTTTTCTTCAAACAGCAATTATCAGATTGCTGTTAGAAGGCAGGCCAGTACACAATACTAGTACTGTCTACTGGTCGCCAAGACAACTGCCTGTCACCATGCCCACAATGCATTGCGGGCATGGTGACGTCACAGATGACCCCGGGAAGTGCCGTTCACTGCCGCTCACGCCTCCTGCCTGCGGCTTCATTATCGCGACCATGACTGGTTGCGATAATGAAGCGTTAATCACCCGCGGCCGGAGCTCACTCCAGCCGCGGCTGATGCGGCTCGCCCGCAAGATCGCCAGGACGTATGCATACGTCCATTTGCGGGAAGTCACTTCCCGCTAGGGCGTATGCATATGTCCTATGTCGGGAAGGGGTTAAAGGGGTTTGGCCAAGAAGTGATTTCCTTACCTAAGGGTGCTTTCACACGGTGCATTTTTGGTGCGTTTTTGATACGTTTTTCAATGCATTTTTTTGTGCAGGAAGGTACAGCAATTAATGCTGTACATTACTGCACACCAATCGCGGCAAAATCGCGGTAATTACCGCAATTTTTGCCGCGATTTTTGTGCAGCAGTGTACAGCATTAATTGCTGTACCTTCCTGCACAAAAAATGCATTGAAAAACGCATCAAAAACACACCATGTGAAAGCACCCTAACAGGCTGATACTCTCCTCTAAAGTCTTGAAAAAAGGGGCGGTGTATTCCTGTATTTAAAAAAACAAGTGCCCCCCTCCGTGATGTCATTGCACCTCCCATGCACGCTCTTGAGCCTGATATTCAGTCTCAGTCTCTGTAGTTGAGCAAACATGTTATACAGGTTTTGTGTTCTCCCCAGGGGCGTCGCTAGGCAGTTTATCCGGGGCTTGTGCCCCGAATGAAATGCCTTCTGCCCCGAATCTCTCACTGCTCAGCCGGCCAGCCCTCACTCAGTGAAGTAGCGCCGCATTGTTGAATCTCTTTACCAACGATGCGGCGCTACTGTTCTCAGAGGCTCCGCGGCTCCCTGTGATGCTGCGCTCTGCACGGGCATCGGGAGGGGCGGAGGAGAGCAGTCAGTGTATTCAGTGGCTGCAGTGTCTGTGTGTAATGCTGGAGGAGGAGGAGAAAGGCTGCAGAAAGCCTCGGGGCTCTGAACTCCTCCTCCCTCACCCCCATCCTTCTCCACCTCCTCCTGCTCAATAGTGTGAGCTGAACCCTGCAGAGCTGCCATGAGGTATTTACAGAGAGGCTGTGGGGCATATTTAATCATGATTGTAAAATGCTGTACATGTCTAGGGGCCAGTATAACAAGTGCAGACTGATGGTCAGCTCTGTGCTGACCCACAGAGCTGACAATCAATCTGCAGTTATATTGATCAACTCTGGGTGAGCAATATATAGCTGACCCACAGAGCTGATCATTATAACTGTAGACTGTCAGCTCTGTGGTTCAGTGTGATCCACAGAGCTGACAGTCTACAATTAGAATGATCAGCTCTGTGGGTCAGCAGTACATATGTATATTATCTTTGTACACCCTTCTGCATTATTAATATATATACACACACACATATAAAATATGGTGTACTAAGGGTGTACAAAGATAATATACATATGTACTGCTGACCCACAGAGCTGATCATTATAACTGTAGATTGTCAGCTCTGTATCTAATACAGAACAGTGTACTTACAATTGTACTCCATACTAAATGTTAAAAGTTTTTTTTAAAGTTTTAAAACTATAAAAATAATAAATATTAAAAGTTTAAATCACACCCTTATTGTCATTTTACAAATAAAAAAAAAAAGGTTACACAATTGGTATCGCTGCGTGTCTAAAAAGTCAGTCTAATAAAATATAATATCACTTATCCCCTCCGGTAATCACCTTAGAAAAAAAATTATTTTTGTCATTTTGGCCCTATGTATGAAAACTGCAGTAAGATTGGTCGCTCATAGCAACCAGTCAGAGCCCATAGCGACCAATCAGAGCCCACAGCCACCAATAAGAGCCCATAGTGACCAACCAGAGCCCATAGAAACCAGAGTTCCCCTTCCATTTCTTATACTGCTCTGAAAAAATAAGAGCTGAGCTCTGATTGGTGGCCGTGAGCTCTGATTGGTTACTATGAGCTCTGATTGGTTGCTATGGGCTCGGGTTGGTTGCTATGGGCTTGGGTTGGTTAATATGGGCTCGGGTTGGTTAATATGGGCTTGGGTTGGTTGATATGGGCATATACATACCTCCCTGCTATTGGGGACTATATAAACTACATACAGGGGGCAATATATCTGTCTACCTACTAAGGTGGCCTATATACCTACCTATCAAGGGTACCTATATACCTGGCTACCAACTAATGTACTCTTTATACCTACCTAACAGAGGGCTACATACCTACGTAAAGAGGGATCCTATATACCTACCTACTGGGGGGGGGGTCTATACACCTCAGTATCTAATGGGCAGCCTATATAGGAACAATGACTCCCCATCCCTCAAGCAGGCACCCGGCTCTCCTGTCACAGGAAAGCAGATTTCTGTGGGGATGGGGTATCAGCATGTTTTTCTGTATAAGCCCCATTAGTTAGGAAGGTACATACATAGACACCCCCTACCCCAGTAGGTAGGTAGATATACAGGTGCTGGAAGAAGTAATCATGGTGGCCTGGGCCGGATTGCGTACACCTGGTAGTCACATGTGGTGGCATTTGGCCCCTGTCTGGCAGGATTATTTCATCCCTATGTAGTAATATTATTGGGCCTTGGTATTGTAGAGTTTTCTTTAGTAACAATCATATGTATGGTATATTTGTTCCATGTATAGGTTTATTGTTTGGTAACTGTATGACGTGATTTGTAAGGTATTATGTTATCATACATAGATAGGTGCTTTTGAAAAATAATTGTCAGTGCGGACCCTCATTACCATGACTGATGAGGTGATGAAAAGGATCTATGTGGAATTAGTGTAAAATTATTGATAGGAGCATACGTTTTTTTCTAAATACATGCTGGAGTTCCAATGTGGCTTAAAAAAATGCTGTATGAACCCAGCCCTTCCGTGCAAAATGTAACAAAGAGGGCCCGTGCCCCGGATGTTTTAGGACCATAGCAACGCCCCTGGTTCTCCCTCTTATCTGCTCAGGAGAAAAGATTAGATCACAGCAGCCTTCACTGACTAGGAGAGACAGAGCAGTAATGTAATTATGTAAGTAAACATGGAGCATGGAACTGACTGATAATTACATTACAACCAGTGGATTCTCTATACAGTAGACACAGAAACACAGCTTCTGCTCATGCTCAGTAGCACTGCTCTCCCTCTCCCTTCAAAGCTCATTCATGTGCCCTGCCATCAGATAAAAAGTACAAACAACGCAAGAGCAGCCAGAAGCTTGCCAGATCAGCTCCTGGTCATAGCTAATGTAAACAGTCAGGAAACTAAGGGCATATAAGCAAGGCTGAAGCTCTCACAGGCTTCACTTTTTTTAATCACATATATTTAGAAAAGTGATTAAATACCCATTTTGGAGGATCCCACATCAATATTAGATTGTAGCAAAACCCCTTTAAACTACTGCGCCTGGGGATCCAAAGCAGATGGATGGT
Source organism: Phyllomedusa bahiana (assembly GCA_025379985.1). Classification (NCBI taxonomy): domain Eukaryota; kingdom Metazoa; phylum Chordata; class Amphibia; order Anura; family Hylidae; genus Phyllomedusa; species Phyllomedusa bahiana. The sequence goes on along the minus strand of JAODAL010000223.1, from coordinate 23,486 downwards.
TCCTGTCAACTCTGGTAATGAAGTTTTATCAGCAGAAAACGCTTAAATTTTCATGTCAGTGTCAGAATTGGATCTCTGCTGATTGGCAAATAGTTCCCTTTTCCAGTAAATCACGCTGTATGCTTTATTAAACATATGGGCATTGTATGCAGAGAGGCCACCTGAGCACCTGAGGAGCACCTGAGCATTCTCCCCCATCTGGTACTGTGGCTTTTCAGCATTCTACTGGGCTGGTTCTTATTCAATGTGCAGTTTTTTACTAAGCAATTAACCCCTCATGGATAGGTGAGTGAGGAATGGTGTAGCTGTGCAACTTCTTCCATGTAGCACTAAGGCTTTTACTGCCTCCTATTGGGAATGGTTGGTTGTCCTGCCAGGCAGCAGTATGACTGTGTGTCTGTGTTTTTAAGTAAGTAATGTCCAATTTTTTGTGATTTTTTTTTTTTTTTTTTTTTATACACAGTTGACATCATTGTAACCACTTAATAACGACTAATATCCAGAGTTACTGCAGTGTGCCCAGACAGCAGCTAGATGAACTGGAAGTGACTTGCAATACCATGAGGACTCTTGATGTGGTGTGCGAGCTTGTGAGTTTTGTCAAAAATATCAACTAATACCTCATGTTTGATATTTTTCCAGTATGTAGTTTTGCCCTGTAATACTGGGGAGCAGGGGATGGCAGTATTTTGGGTTAGGCACTTGGAATATGCTGGGCAACCTGCTGAATTGAAAACTGTAGCAAGGTCATCATCAATTGGTTGTAAGGCAGCTTGGTGCACCTCACGTATCCAGATAACTGGCACTTTGTGTAAGCCTTATCTATGTATCTAAAGTGAATCAATCCTTAAGCAATATAGCACACATTCAACAATTTATTATGCCAACATTACGGCCATAAAAACGAATATATAATGCTATAAAAGTCTTATTGCACTTGCGGTTCTTGTACGATCTCTTAGTTCAGAGTATCTTTCATATCTTTCATTATATCCTTATGCCGTGTTCACACGGCTTATTCAAGCCGTAATTGAGGGCCGGATTTCGCCCGCAGTTACGGCTTGAATAAGGAGTGGGACGGGGGCGCGGCGGGGGAGCTGCTCGCCGGCCCAATAGACAATGCATTATTTACGGTGTGTACGCGCCGTAAATAATGTGCATGTCACTTTCTCCCCCCGCGTTCTCTATGAGAACTGTGGATTACCGTAATGACAGGGACGGATTGGAGCCGTACTGAAGTGCAAATCCGGCGCGCAGTACGGCTCCAATCCGTGGCCAAATAAGCCGTGTGAACATGGCCTTAAAGTGCTTGTAGCGTGATCATTTTCAGTCCTGTGGTCCCATCGGCCTTCTCCGCGGATAGACGAACAAGTGAGCACGCTTGAGGAAGGGGCGGAGCCCCGAAATGTTGCGGTATTGCGCACACCTGTAAAGGCCGATGGGGCCGCAGGACTGAAAATGATCACGCTACAAGCATTTTAAGGATATAATGAAAGATATGAAAGATACTCCAAACTAGGAGATCGTACAAGAACAGCAAGTGCAATAAGACTTTTATCTTTTTTATAGCATTATATATGCGTTTTTATGGCCGTAAAGTTGGCATAATAAATTGTTGAACGTTTGCTATATTGCTTAAGGAGTGATTCACTTTAGATATGTAGTAAATATATTTGGCGGAGGTGAAGGCGCCCGAATAATTCACTCCAGCACAGGCGGCTTAAAGTTATTTAAGAAAAGAGGTCCGATATAATGATATGAGCCTTATCTATGTGCAATTGTAATCCTCGCAATCACCCCCCTCATGTACAGGAAGCATGAGAGTGGTTGTTTATCAGTATTATTGCTCTTGTCTGCTTTTTCAACTATGTATATGGCCTAACTGAATATATGGATGTGGTTTGTTGCCATGATACAACCAAACAACTAACAACACACCAGAATAAATAAGGGACTGGGGACCCTCACGATAAATCATGTCAGCATTTCCAACATACTTCTGAAAACAAAACCACAAATACTGGAAAACACTTGACCTAAAATATAACTTTTAATATTGACCCATTAAAAAATCCCTACAAAAACCTACACTTACCCTACTTCCTACACTAAATTCCTACCTATCAAAATAAGGACGACCCCTACCGGAACCTAACCTACCCAAATACCACCCTATTACACCCTAGTATTGATAAATGGACACATATAAGTACAAAGTCAATGTCCACATATAAAGATTAATATGCATATCCTATTGAGACTAGATTGTATAGATATATAGATCAATGCTCCACTCAAAACCCAATATACAACCAGACTAGATCAAAATGTATATCCAATTGAGATTGAATTGAATATATATCTAGATCAATATTCCATTTAAAGCCCAATATACAAACAAACCAACTCGTTTCCTTCCAGGATATCGGGATTCACCAGGGCCAACAAAACGGGCTCGATTTTATATCTCAAATGTACTCACTGAAAGATAAAAAATCCACACAGCACCATTGTTTTTTCTGATGATGTTGAGTGTTTTCATCAATGTATCGCCCTTTTGGGGCGGTACATTGATGATATCATTATCATCTGGACCGGATCTAGGGAGCACTTTTGCTGAAAAACTTAAAGGGGTTGTCTCGCTACAAAGAATAGCTTTCAAATTGTAGGGAACACAAAATACAGACATTTTCCAAATATATTGCTTTGTTCCTCTGTTTTCCCTAAGGAGATACAAGTGAATTTATGACCTCCCTGGCCATTTCAGTTCCCTTAGTAACCGACCTGTAAACAAATCTCCCCCTGCTGTTTGTTCAATGAGATAACAGTGAGTGACATAATCACACAGGTCTGGGCAGTGTCCACAGTGTCCTTGCCGCCAGGCAGTAAAAAGCTTGATTTATCTCAAGTAAACAGAACTGTAATTAGGGCTTTTGTTAGAGGTATCAGATAAGAAGTCCTGTGAGCAGTTTGAGAAGCTAATCTGATCTAATTAGCAACTGAACAGGCATGGAGCTGTACAAGCATGGAGCTTATGCAAATTAGTCAGTCTGAACCAGGAAGTGACAGAGTATTTCATTCATGCATCCTTTGAAACCCTGTAGGGAGACAACTCCTTTAATATCAATTCTATTGGCCTTAGGTTTACTTTTGAGGTCAATAGGGATTGTTTTTCCTTTTTGGATCTCATGATCAGGAGAGGTCCTTATGGGAGACTATAAACAACAGCCTATAGAAAGCTAGCTGCAGGCAATAGGATGGCAGGTTCATCCACATTTTATGTATACTACCCCATATTTATGTAACATGGCTGGTCCATTGTAAACCAAGCACTTGTTAGCCTTTGTTTCACCCATACACCCTAATAGATTGTAAGCTCTTGCGAGCAGGGCCCTCACACCTTGTCTCATTTGTCAGTAGCTTTTTTTATAATGTAATGTCTGGTTTGTCTGTGCTTATTCCCTCTATATTGTAAAGTGCTGTGGAATATGTTGGCGCTATATAAATAAAGATTATTATTATTAAGGTGGGAGAGTACACACCCTTACTCTCTTAAAAAGGGGATCCCAAAGGGCGAGTTTACAAGAATTCGTTGAAACTGTTTCACTGTGGCAGCATATAAGGAAGAGGCGGACTCTTTTACAAAGAGATTTGTAGAACGGGGGTACCCTAAAAAGATTCTTAGGGGTACCTACAAACAAGCCTTGACAAGCAATAGGGATCTATTGTTGAAACCAAGAAAGAGGAAGAATATGGACAAAGTGAGAATTGTAGGTACCTATGATGTGGTAGCCAAGGAGGTAAAAAAAAGATCTTTGAAACCTATTGGCCTATTCTCACCCAGGATCTGGACATTGGAATATTTTTGGAAGATCACCCGACTATCAGCTATAGACGTGGGAGGAATATTAACGATAGATTGGTGCATAGCCATTTTGTGCCTCCTAAACCACCTTGAACATGGTTGGAGGTTCCCATACAAGGGACCTATCAATGTGGTGGATGCAAAGCTTGCAATATATCCAAATCAGTAATGTTGAACACAGTAGGGATACACCAGTGGCAAGACACATGGTAGAAACCCACGGATACGACTTAAATCTTTTTTACGGTATTGGAGGTTGTTAGACCCGATCGATTATGAGAAAAAAATTCTGAAAAAGGAAACTTTTTGGACTTATCAGTTGAGGACCCTGAAGCCTGATGACCTGAACGAGACTATATCATTTACACCATTTATCTAATTGTACTGATGGGTTATCATGTTGTTTTTTTTTGCTTATGATTGTGGTTATTGTTAATTTAATTAGTGTAAATTTATTTAAAAAAAAATGTTTTTCTTCTTCCATCTACCCGAAGTATATTGTGTACATTATTATATAAGTATGTACTCTTTTCTGAATAGTATCTATATGCTATATGTAAGATTTTGCTGTTTTTGCTCACAGTATTTTTGATAAGGATACAGTAATGTTTTTTGTAAGGTACTTGATTGTAAATAGGTGCGCGTTATTCTGTATTATATATAGATTTTTTATAAGCAGTGGCGATTGTATAGGTATGGACATTTGTTTCAACTTGTTAGATCGTTTATAGTAGTGTTGGGCTTAAGATGGTTATATATTTCATTTTATGCCTGAGCCAAAACAATATACCAAGGGTACGCGATTCTGTTGGATAATGGTGCACTATGCTTCTGCTAATGTCATCAGCGGCTGCTTTGCCCTGGCTGCGACATAGCAGTCGCTCTATTTTTACTGCGCATGCGTGCAATGTCGACGGCGTCTGGATATGGCGCTCTGCACATGCGCAAAGTTATTTTGGCGCGGACAACTAATTGGATTGTTGAGAGCTATATAAGGTGAGCACATGCAGCGTGACAATGTCCTCCCTATCTAAGGAAACAAGTACGATCTAACTTATCAATATGGCTCCTTGGTGGTAATGTATCCATGCATAACTGGATGATTGTGATTATTATGTATCATTATGCCCCATTATGTATCTTATAGGCTGCCATGTTGTTTGTTACCACTTGTTTACGTAGTCTTTGTTCGTTAACATATATTATGTAGCCTTCGGTCATTAACATATATGAATTTCTGTACTCATTGTTACTAAGTACACTGTGTGGATTTTGTATCTTTGAGTGAGTACATTTGAGATATAAAATCAAGCCCGTTTTGTTGGCCCTGATAAATCCTGATATCCTGGGAGGAAACGCGTTGGTTTGTATATTGGGCTGTAAATGAAGTATTGATCTATATATCTATTCAATTCAATCTTAATTGGATATACATTTTGATCTGGTATGGTTGTATATTGGGTTTTGAGTGGAGTATTGATCTATATATCTATACAATCTAGTCTCAATAGGATATACATATTGATCTTTATAATTGACATTGACTTTGTACTTATATGTGTCCATTTATCAATACTAGGGTGTAACAGGGTGGTATTTGGGTAGGTTAGGTGCCGGTAAGGGTCGTCCTTATTGGGACGGGTTCCTCTTTATTTTGATTTAGTGTAGGCAGTAGGGTAAGTGTAGGGTTTTTGTAGGGACTTTTTAATGGGTCAATAATAAAAGTTATATTTTAGGTACATTTTTTTCCAGTATTTGTGGTTTCGTTATCATGATACAACCCCTTTAAAATTGACAATGTATGATATACAATCAGTCTTTAATAAACTCACGTGCTCAGCGTCTCATCCAGAGATTCTTTTCAAAATAGACTTATGAAGACTGCAGTGGTTAAAGGGGTGGGGTGGGGAGTGTAACATTAGGCACGATTTGTCTATTTTCACTTATGAGTGTACTTATTTGTTACCAGCAGTCGATCGCTGTGTGTTGAGTTATTTTGAGGGAACACCAAATTTACTCTGTTATACAAAAGCTGTACACCGACTACTTTAAATTGTTTCAGTGTCATATCTTCAGTGTTGTCCCAGGAACAGATATAATACGACATTTACAAAAATGTGAGGGGTGTACTCACTTTTGTGATATTCTCCTTTTATGTATTAAGTATATATACTTAATATACAATACAATAGAAAACATGTTTGTGTTCTTACGGAGTCTAATTAACGTGTCTCCATAAGATGATTAAGATTTTTTCATTTTACTATGTGGTTGTAAAAAGCAAAGTGCATTGGAGCTCTAGGTCATAAAAAAATAAAATAACTCCGACCACTATAAAACCATAATATTGGACTGAGACATAATTTTGGACCCATGGGTAATGTATTTTTATGTGTATACTTTATTATATGTGAATACTTGAAATGTCAAAAAAAACATCTTATTAGAGGAAGGATTCATATCTCATACTCCCTTTTTCTACAACAAGCTCCCCATAAAGAATGGGGGAAAGCTGGTGTAGAGGGAGAGTGTCACACAGCATTTTTTTTCTTTGAAACCCTGTTGCAATTTTTAAAACTCTTCCTACCAAAGATTATTGTATACATATTTGTTTTTTTCCTCCCTGCCTTCCAAGAGATTTGTTGTTCTGCAGACATTTGTGGGAGGATGATGTGGGTAAAGATGTAGTTTTTAATGGTACTATTTATCCTATCATACAATGTACAGGCAGTGCCCAACTTACATCTTTCCCCTAGTTACACTTGGAGACTTATGGGGCATGCTTGTAGTTCCATGTTCCACAGTAGATAGGTGCTGTGGAATGACAAGTTCCAGCATGCCACAGCAGCACACGAGGTGAAATCTTCTTGACAGGGGCATAGTCAGCAAAACAAATGTAAAAACCCTTCCCTGTACTATCCAAAATAAAAAAAATCCTTTTGTGCTGGAGTTACATTTAATGAATGCAGCCTGTGGTATGTATATAGCTCTTACAAAATAAGACTGATAGGGAGAGACACAGTGACATGTGGACTCAGACAGAGAGGGGAGGGGGGGAAGTCTCGGGAGCCAGCATGAACAGTGACGGGGGGACGAGGTCACCCAGATGGGAGGGGAAGAAACGCCGCTGCATTTCTAGAGTTGAGTAGCTGAGAGCAGTATGAATCAGCCGAACTAAAGAAGCGATACATCCCCTTTAAAGGGATTTTGCCACAATCTAAGGTTGATGTGGGATCCTCCAAAATGGGTATGGCAGGGAACATGAACAAGCTTTGAAGGGACTGGGGAGAAAGGATCCTGTGTCTTTTGTATAGAGAATCCACTAGTTGTAATGTAATTATCTGAGTAAACATGCAGATGCTCCCTGCTCAGCCCCCCTCCCTCTACCCCTGCATCAGTTTGTGAACAAATGAAAGAAGGCTGCCTGCTAGGAGCTTATCTTCTCTCCTAGGCAGATAAGAGGGAGAAACAAAAACACATATAGCTTCTGCACAATACAGTTATCCCCTGTGGATTATCCAAACAATGTTTACTCACCTACAGAGACTGAATATCAGGAGCGTGCATGGGAGGTGGTGCAATTACATCACAGATGAAGTACTTGTTTTTTTAACCCCTTTCTTCAAGCCTCAAGAGGGGAGTATCAGCCTGTTAGGTGAGGAACTTACTTCTTGGCAAAACCCCTTTAAAAATAAACCTACAGTCCCTATCCCGTTGAAAACCCGGGGACTGCCTGTATTGGGAAATAAAAACATTGATGGAGTGCAACATAAACCTCCTCCTTCCCCACAATTGTGCCATTTTTTGTGGGAGTTTTGTTTCTTATGAAGTTCACTGTTCCGTATAAATAACTTGCTATCTTCATTCTGCAGGGTGGTACAATTCCGGCAATACCAATTTTTTTCTTACAGTTTTCAAATTTGTATTACATATTCAGCAACTAATACCTTTTTATTTTTCTATTTATGGATCTGAGAGATCATTTTTGTGGGATGAAGTGTAGTTTTATGGGAACTATTTTGATACAGGCCAAAGAAAAAACTCCCCACAACTTTGGCATTGGGTATTTTTTTTTCTACTGTGGTCACCATACGGGATAAATTAAGCTATATTTTAAAAGATCGGACATCTAGACCCTATAGGGTACTTGATTACTGGACGGGGTGGGGGAATCATCATCAGAAATGATTCAGAGGAAGAGTCCAAATATGCAGGTAATTTATAATTTTGACAGCATAACATCTAACACAGCTGCCAGAAAGGAATTGTGATTTAAGCATTTTATATGTCACTATTGTCCCAAAATTTATTTAAAAAAAAAAAAAAAAAAAAAGCTTGTATTATTAATAATTTGTTATGTAACAAACGTGCTCTTCATTTGCCTTTATTCAGTTCCGGTTTGTCCACATGCTGGAGGAGTTGGACTATGTGAACTGGTTCAACATTTGATCATATTTGATTACATCTCCATTTCAGGAAGCCTAGAAAACAGGTGTGTTAACGTATTTTAGATGCACCACTGAATCACGACTGGTTGGTAGACAAATCTAAGACTTTAACGGTTTGTACAAATTTAACAGGGCACACTATATTTAAGAAATCTTCTAGCATTTGAAATCCTGGAACCTCATGAATTTTACCACTGAAGAAATGTAAAAACCTTTATGGCATTGATCACATTACATGGACATAATTGTAAAACTGTTCCATAAGAATAGTGTGTGTAGTCATGTTTTTCAGTCTGTTGAATATGGCCATCATTTATAATTATTAGTTGGGGGAGATGGCTTACAATCTACCATTTCTATCTGTTGTAGGATGTGTGAATATGTGGATCATCTACATGAACACTTTAAATACCCTGTGACTATCCGCAATGCAGCTTATATGCCTCCAATGGTAATGTATGATCTAAAAAGTAAACCACAGATTTGTTGCCGTGATTTACTGGCTGCAAACCACAATACTGTACCAAATATTTGTGTCCATGATAATCAGGCCATCGCGGCAAAGCACTACCTTATGACAAGTTATAAAATAGGCAGTAGAGCTAAGCTACTCGACCAAAAACCTTTAACTTATCAGCTATTAGCATTGCTATAAGTGTGAGTTTTAATTCTAGTTTCTAGTGGGCAGTACAATGGATAAATCGGATGACCAAATGAGATTATATCTAGATTATTGGGTGATGCAACCACATTGGCTTATTAAGGGTTCTACTAAGACTTCATTCCATGTGTATATGGCTTCATAGGGTATATAGAAGGACAGTTCCACTCTCAGGCTAGGTTCACATCTGTATTGGAGATTCTGTTCAGAACTTCCATTGTCGAGGTGGGATCAGAGCTGTTTTGCAATGGACACCAACAGACCCCATTGACTGCAACGGGGTCCGTTGGGTTTCTGCTTTAGCATCAGTCATTTTAGTGGAAGAAATAGCACAGCATGTTGAGCTATGTTTTCTGTAATTTTTCTATGGAACTTGCAATGCATGCGTTAAAGCCTAAATCAGAGCAAAGAGCCTGCTACTTAAGGGCAAATATTAAGCTCACTTTTATAGGATGAGCTTACACATTAGTGCTAGGAACACATTTTCAAACAATGACAGATATGGGAAGCAGAAGTTGGAAGATTATAGGGGGGGGGGGGGTAAATGTACCAAACCAATTGGTCAACTACTATACAATATGTAACTTATGAGTAATTTTTTTTTTTTTTTTACCATCCCTATAAGCACTGCTGAAACAAGAGCTATTGGTTAGCATATACCAATTCTTTAGTTTTATTGTTAAAAAAAATCCAAAATGTAAGAACAGTTACAGAGAAACACTAGGGTTCAACAACAAGCCAAGGAACTTAGAGACAAGGTTATGGCACTGGAAGCCTTTCCCACGGTGAAAATAAGCCAAAGTATAACCTAAGCAGTACCTAATAAAAAGCTTAGCCCCCCCTTTCATATTTTAATATTTCTATTGCAAATCAAAAACATTGACAATTTTTCTCATTACTTTCAGGACCCAGGATATTCCACCGAAATGAAAGAAGAATCCGTGTTATTGTACCAGTTCCCAAGTGGCAGTATCTGGCAGCAGCTAATGCATGAGAAAGAGGCTGAAGTTTAGAATGTATAGCCAAGAGATAAAAAACGGCCAGTGGTGGTGGATTTACTGAGCATAGGATGGACAATGCTTTTTAGAACGTCTATAAAAGACCTTTGATCACAAATTCAGAACAAATGCAGTATAGGAATAAATCAAGGATACTTTTTTTTATTTTATTTTTTTGGGGGGGGGGGGGGGGAGGGTGTGTTGTTTTTTTTTTTTTTTTTAATAAAATAATCCATGCTTCCAGTTAGTTTAGCTTGGAAAACAAATACAACTCATGCACTATAGGAATAAATCCAGCATATGTTAAGGATTGGTATGTGGGGGTAGGAGGGTTAGGCCTCGTTCACACGGCTTATTTCGGACGGATTTGCCGACGGAAAAATCCGTCGGCAAATCCGTCCGAAATAAGTCACAGCCTATTTTCTATTGATTTCAATAGAAAATACGGCGCGTCGTTCACACGACGCAAAACTCCGTTCCGGATTGCCGCCGCGGATTGACGACGGCAATCCGGACGGAAAAACAATTGACATGTCAATTCTTTCCGGACGGATTAACCACCAACAAAGATTGTAGATTGTGAATCCGTCGGGAAATAAGTTACAAATAAGTGCCACACTTAGTGACACTTATTTGCAACTGATTTTCAACTGATTTCAGAACGTATTTACATCGGAAATCCGTTGTAAATACGTTCTGAAATAAGCCGTGTGAACGAGGCCTTAAACCACCCATACTTCCAACAAGTTTAGCCTGGAAAATGATTAATTAGGATGACAAGTGCCCTAGTGCAAAGTGGCATTGCCATCCCATAATGTTATAGCAATTTACTAAAATGGAGTGTTGTGGTTGGAACCTGTACTCCTTTACTCCAAGGATTAGTGTAGCTTCAGGCCATCTGGCTCCCATTTACATTAGAAACCTCTAATGTGTATTGTAGTCTAATGTTTTTGAATTCCCATTTTGTGTTTGGTGTAATAATTCTAAAACTAGGTTGGCAGTGTTATATGGATAATTTACACCACAGTGATGTGCGTTGCTAGTGTTGACTGACATTTCTGAAAAACAGGAGTCAACATAATGCCAAATTAGTATGTAAATATGTTTTCTGTAACCATTTGCTTCATTCATAACCAGAAAACCAGGTTCAGATAATTAACATGTTTTGCACAACTACAAAAATTATTTACAACATTAAGTGAAAAAACTAGAGCAAAGGTAACCGCCTTTGGAGGGTGCTGGGGACACTTTCTAAAAGTATCACACAGCCATTTCCATTTTAATGGTGGGATGAGGGTCATAGCCTTCGAGCTGGAAATCTTCTACTTTGAAGTCATTGATGTCTTCCACCTTTCGTAGGATTTTGAGTTTCGGGAAGGGCTTAGGTTTCCTTTGAAGCTGAAACATAAAGAGAGAACCTTCTAAACTTTTGTTCCAAAATAAGGCACCTAAAATGCAGTATAGCCGGCATTCAGTGAAAAAATACCAAAAACGTTGCTTAAAGAGGTGGGAAAGCTTATATACGTTTTGGCAACTAATTTAAGAATGGATTGACCGATCATAATGTACAATTGTGTGATATTCTGGGACAAATGTTCAGTAATAAGAATATACACAATCTGACATTTACTGAAGCAGTACACCATTTTCTGGCACAAAGTATTGGTATTAAAAGGAGTATTTCCATCTTATGAAGCCATGGCAGATTGAAAAATCTGGACATTGAAGAATGAGGGTCCTACTCTCACCAACCCTAACAGACCATGGAGCGGATTTAGTGCAGCTCTCATTTCAAATTTTCACTGCTCTGCTTTACTTCTGGCCGCACACATGGAGCTGAATTAATATTTCCAGCACAGCAGACGGCCGGGGAGAAGACCAAAAAATAGAAAATAGAAACAGCACTGGGTATATGTAGAATAATAGTGCGCGTCCCACAGACTGAACGACGTCCGAAAAAATCCAAAAAAGTGAAAGGACAGCACTTCATAAGAAACCGGTGTTTATTCCTGCAACGTTTCAGCTCTAAGCAGAGCCTTTCTCAAGGCCGGGGATAAGAGTCCCAAAGCTTGGACCTCACTAATCAAAGTGATGGAAACCCTAGGGCTGCGCTATTGCTTTATTAAATAGGAACATCCTTTTGAAATAATGGTTAGGTCCATTTTATTTGAAGCATACTGCTCCATCATTTAAAATAAAAGAAGCTTATACTCTATCCTGATCCACCGCTCTGTACTTCACTCTCTGCCAGTCTTCTGCTTTCAAACAGGACATCACCACTGCAGCGGCTAATTTGCTGTAGATGTCCCGAGCAATAGGCTGTATTTTTTTTGTCCTTTTGGGAATCTGTGTTACAGTCACAATGACTGGCCACAGTATATCATTTGTAAAAATAACCGTCAGCTGATTTCTCTATCTTTGTGGCAATGTGCCGTTGGCCGACAATGTTTGGAGCGCTTACTTTGGAATGGCGAGTTCCGCTAATGCCATGGGACCACTGAAGCTCAACATCGGCTGTAGTGGTGACCCTCTCATTCTGAAAACTGGCAGAAACAGTAGACTGGCACGGAGTGAGGATGGCACAGCGGTGAATCCTAGAAGAGAGTGCTACCTTTTTTTTTTCTTTTTAAACGGGCTGCAGTATGGTTAAAAAAATATTAAATTGTTCTAGATTGGGGAAAACATGGTTTTACTAGCTTTCCTTTTGATCCTCTCCTCTTTATCGCACTCTTACTACCTAGAATACGTACCCTTCTCAAGACATCTGCTTGATGTCCGTGGTTGCCCTCTACACCTTGTCCCCTCACGTTGGGGAGACATTCACATTATAACTACTGTGGCACTATAGGGCATGTCTGCTCATGGGTCAGTGTGTGGTCTGTATCCGGGTCCTTTCTCTCCTCCCTCCACCTTGTTTCCCCTTTGATTTTGTTCACTAAGTAGTTTAATTATTCTATTGTGGTGTCATTTGGCATTAAGTAACTCTTAATTTCACATGGCTGACCGAAGGAGTTGGGCTTTTCTTCTTACATGTTACGTGGGTCCACAGGCCTTACTCATTCAGTCACTCCTTTTGCATGTCTAATGTTCTCTATCGCAGGCCCAAGGCCTAGTATTCTTTTCACACCCTCCAGAAAATTAACAAGCCTGTACACTGTTAAGCATATTGTTCTTAGTTGACCATATGGTTGTAATCTTAAATTTTGTCAATAAAGCTTCTTTGAATCAAAAAAAATATTAACTGGACATCCCCTTTAAGTCTACAGCAGCCATCTCGTTCTTCACCCTTTATATACAGGCAATGTACGAATTTCTCTGGTTACAGAGAAAGGCCCTGCAGTGTTGTATTCATGTATTCTATTACCAACAATCGCTGCATAAAGCTCTATATAGTACACAAACTACATGACCACAGTATAGACTGCTCATCTCATTATTTGTAAATTCACTTACTTGAGTTTGCAACGGCTCAACATGGTTCAGGTATACATGAGCATCACCCAAAGTGTGAATAAAGTCACCAGGCTGAATGAATGAATAAAAAACAAGCATGTCAGGAAGGCATTACAGCAGGAACGACATGATAATCCTGTCCGGGATCTTTTAGCTTTGCCCTCTGTTCAAGTATATACTTGCAACTTCCCAGGTATGAGAATTGTTTTTAGCTACGAAGAAATCTAACATCACGCAGAGGTGTAATCAACAAGGTGGTTTCTCAAGATGTATATTCATAAGGCAGGCCAATGTCACTTGGACACTACAGTGATGTGCATACATTTTTATGCGACCACCAAGAAAATAGCAAATCTATTAGAAGCATTCCCCATACCTTCAGTCCTGTGACATGTGCGATCATGTAAGTTAATAAAGCGTAACTGGCAATATTGAACGGCACCCCAAGGCCCATGTCTCCGGATCGCTGGTACAGCTGGCATGAGAGCTCATCGTTCACTACATAGAACTGGCACAGAGCGTGGCAAGGTGGTAGAGCCATCAACGGAAGATCTGTATGAGAAATAATGGATTAAAAAGGACAGAAGCAGATTTAATACAGGTTTGGAACACACTTGTCTGCTGACACCACATTGAAGAGGTTGTGTGGGATTACAAAACTGATGGCCCAATCTTAAAGGGAGATCAATCAATTTGTAACTGCAACGTCAGGTGAAGCAAACAAACATATGGAACTGCGTCACACCTGTTTAACACACACACAAATTAAATGGATACATCCATCCCCAATAGGGTCCCAATGTAAATAACATACAGTACATATATAAGGGAAATGGTCACATTAGCTGGTTACATGTTACAGTGCAGGAAGAACGGAGTAGACGGATATCTAGTTCTCTGGGGAAAGATTTATTCATTTAACCCCTTACCGACCTATGATGTACGAGTACGTCATAGCGCCGGTAAGCAGCTTTGAAACTGGATTGCAGCGCGATGTCAGCGTGGAGGGGGGGGGGGGGTGTGTGTGTTTAGACTAAGTCTAAATGAATGAAAAACGGTGCCGCGCACTGTTCTTCAGTCCGATAGGGACATCAACGGTGAGATCACCGAGACCCGATGGGCTAACATGGCAGCGGGAAGCCTTGTGAAGGCTTTCATCACTGCCATGTTTTGAATTTCCCCACTTCCGGCACCAGGCCGGAAGTGGAGAAACCGCCATCTTTGTACAGCCTAATGCATTGTCTGTGCAATGCATTAGACTGTATTAACGATCGCACTCTCTAGTGGTGAAGCGCCCTAGGTGGACTCCATGTTAAAGTAAAAAAAAATAAAGTTTTAAAGCGTAAAAAAAAAAAAAAGTATTAAAAGTTCAAGTCACCTCCCCTTTCACCATTTTACAAATAAAACAGATAAAATAAAATTTTTTTTTTATTTATTTGGCATCGGCGCGTCCAAAAAAGTCCGCTCTATAAAAATATAACATTTATCCCTACGCTGGTTTTGCGGTTTTTGGTTATTTTACATCCCATAAAAGTGATCAAAAAAGTCACATGCATTCCAAACTGCTGGCAATAAAAAGTACGCTTTAACCCGCAAAAAAATGCGCCCTCACTGACATCCGTAGGTCTTAGTACAAAAAAAAGTTATTGATTGCACAAAATGGCGCAAATTTCGGAAAGAGAAAATGTTTGACATTGCTTTTTACGGTACCAAAACTGAACGGAAACCCTACATGTTTGGTGTTGCCGGATGCGTAGAGTACAGATAACACATCATTTTTACCGAATAATAAACTCAGTTTAAAAAAAAAAAAAAAAAAATACCCCCAAACATGGCGTAAGTACTTTTTTTCACATTTTGCCCCACTTTGAATTTTTTTGCAGTTCCCCAGTATATTCTATAGTAATATGAATAACACCATTAGAAAGTACATCTTGTCCTGCAAAATAAAAGCCCTCATGTGTCTTTGTAGGTGGAAAAAAAATAAAATAAATTATGGCTTTCAGAGGGCGAGGAGGAAACAATTTAGAGCAATATTATGACTGTCCGTCAGGAAGGGGTTAAACTCCTGCTTATTCTGGGTCCAGTGGGCAGACTTATCGGTGATAGAAAGTCTTCTCTGCAAATAAACCGATACAAAGAAGGCTGTCAATCACTAGACCAGCAAACACGACTCCTTACCCCAGAGTAAGCCGTACTTTAAATGAATAAAATACAAGTTCTACTGAATCTTTTTCCCACAAAACAGTCTGCTCAGCTCTATCTATAGCATGTTCAATGTGACAGGTTCCCTTTAACATGCACATTTTTTTTTTACCGAATGCTATTGTATAAACTAACAGACTCCTGACTATTTTATACTTATTTTTTCATTTTCCAGTATATAGACATATCAGCTAAATGGAGGTCAAAAATGGCAAGATTTTGGCCTCTGTGAGGCCATTTAATTCCATGGATGCGTTTAGTGTCTACATTGGGAGTTTTCATACATGCTGAACGGACATCACAAATGTAATGTGTATCTAGCCTTCGCAGAGTGCAATCCTATTAATTAGATGAATGATATGGTGCTGGGAAATAAGCAATTGATTAGTCCTGAACAACCCCTTTAATACATAAAGGTATGATGGTGCATACGCTTTATTAATTGCAAATCACATTATCGGCTTTTTGTGAATGGTTTACCAAATGACAAACGAAAATTTATTTTGACGCGGAACATCTAGCCAATGCACAAGATTCGTGAATATTGTTGCGTCAAAGTCAAACTTTCTTAATACTTTAACAGGGAAGATGATAAACCTCAAGAAAAACAGAACAAGATGTGTTTTTTTCTATTTGCAAGAAAACAGTTGCAAATTACCAGCAGGAATATTAACTGAACAGGCGCCACAGACCAAAAGGTCCAGTTTCATATGAATAATTGCAAAATGCAAGTGTGCGTACCTTTAGGGTTCCAGCTGCACATGATGATCCTCCTATCATCAGGATTATTCTTGATGGTGTCAATCACTTTCTGTAGCTGGTCAACGCCTTCCCCTGTGTAATCTGCCAATGGTAGGATATGGGTGATCCAAAGGTTGAATTTAACCAAAGTGTAATAGAGAAGTATATCAATCAAAGCCCATTTCAACATTGCAGTTACCTGTGTGAATGTCTTTGTACTCGGCCCCAAAATGCCTCCACTGAAATCCATATACAGGGCCAAGGTCTCCTTCCTCTCGGGATACAAATCCTTGCTTATCCAAAAATTCCCTGGAACCATTTGCATCCCAAATTTTCACACCTTTCGCAGAAAGCTCTTTTGCATTTGTGGAACCCTTGAGAGGGAAGGAGAGGAGAAAAGAAGATGAATGAAAAAATAAAATTAAAGTAAGAAAAATTCTCCCAATAGGACATTGGGGAAACTGCAAAGTGTTACGTTGGCCCAGTAACATATGTATAGACAAATGTGTATGAAATGAACAAAACTCAGGTAATGTACTTTTATCTAGATACAGATTGATGGCAGAGCTGCCTGTGACAAATGTGGTAGGTGTATGGAACAGTGTAGTCTATGCCATAATTACATTTTTCCTTTTGTGTGGTATCCCAATGTATCCCCCTGGAGCAATGGAGATCATAAAGGATACTTGTCCTCTGTCTGACCAATATAACCCTATAGAAAAGTTCAGCAGATAAGTCAGGCTTTTCCAACGTGTACATACATAAGCCAGATATAAACCGGGCCTCAAAGTAACAATTCCTCAGGTTACTTTTACAATCACTGAAAGGACTTTTTTTTTTCTTGCTATTCTTATTATATAGAATTTGTCAAACTACTTGCATCAAATAGAGACATTCAGTATAGTCATGTCTGCAATATCATGTGCAACAGGGACATCTTCTGGCTACTATGATATATTGCACATTAACATTCCCAGCTTGCAACTTTAAATGAATGTAAGGGCTTGTCCCCACCACAGGTTTTCAGTCGGTTTTGCAGATGGTTTTCAGATTTGAAAACGGTCTGTAAACCAACGGTCAATCTGTTACATTGATTTAAATAGAAAATCCGTGCAGTGGACCGCACTGCACGGGTTTTCCACCGGAGTATTTTTTTTACACTGCCGGGCGGTCCGAAGAACTTAGAACATGTTCATTCTTCTGCCCGGTTTTCGGGCACAATATGAATATTTTGGTGCAAAGGGGGAGGGCTTGAATCCACAAACCGTGGACAGAAACGTCCCCCAAAACCACGTACAAGATGTCAAAATACCAGATAGCTTCTTTAATCAGAATCCGACCAGTATTTGCTTACTCCCGTATTGACGCACCCTAAGGATATGCTCACAGGGCGTATTGCAGCACGTATCGTATGCACCGCAAACGCACCGGGCGTTTTGGAACCACGCAGTGATCAGCCTGTAATTCCAAATCACGCGGGTGCTGGCTCCATAGACATGCACTGTCAGCAGTGCTTAATCGCCACTAACAATTCACATGTCAATTCTCCCCCCGCGCGTACAATACGATGGTATTGTGGATTCTAAATAAAGAATCTGCTTAAAAATCCATCCAAAAACCTGTGGAGACGGGGTCTTACCTTAATAAACCACAGCAGTTCTTCCAGGACTCCTTTCCAGAAGACACGCTTTGTGGTCAGCAGAGGGAACTGATCTGTTGAAAAAGACAGTAGCGACAGTTAATATTCCCAGCTCATCCATGAGGGTGACCATCTACAGCGAATGCTACCATGCTCCTCAACCTTTCTGCCATATAGCTATAGCCGTGTGTTGGGCTATGTTCACACAGCTTAATTGCGGGATGTATTTCACCTCGCATTTACACCGTGTGTACGGGGGGGGGTGGGACGTCAGCCCGCCGGCCCCATAGACATTCATTGTTCTCGGCGCGTATACGCCGTGAATAAATGACATGTCACTTCTCTCCCCACTCCCCTTATTGTGTGAGCAGGGAGAGGAGATGGAATCCATAGTTCTCTATGAGAACTATGGATTCCATAATGACTGGGACGTTTTTCAGCCCAAAATTCACGCAGTACGGCGCGAATTACGGGCTGAAATACATCCCAAAATAAGCCGTGTGAACATAGCCTTATAGCGCACATGGTGTAGTGGTGTAGGTTTACCGGTATGTCGGCTGTAACACCCACTACCGCTCGGTTCTACTCAACTATGGAGCCAGATCGGTCCAGGTGTTACATCCAGAATACACAAAGTTAAACAGATCCAAATGGGTCTTTACACTCTACCACCTGTCCCTTGTAATAATGCAGACCATGTCAGTAGTGTGAACAGAGCTGAAGGGTTGTTTAACCCCTTAACGACCGCGCACCGTCTTTTGACGGCGGCCGGTGCGGGTCGTTCGTCTGCAGCGACGTCTTTTGGCGTCGCTGCAGACATCGGAGTTTGCGGCGCCCGGCGCCACAGCTGCGCTAGGATCGGGGCTGAACTACACAGCCCCGATCCCAGAGCATCTCCTGCAGCATCGGGAGCGCGAGGTAACCTCCGCAACCCGATGCTTTAACCCTTTGATTGCGGCGGTGCGTTACCGCAGCGCAATCAAAGGATCCCTGCTCTGTGGGTGATCGGAACGCCCGGTCACCCGACAGAGCTCAGGGACGGCTGCACAGTCAGCTCTGGGGACCTAGCATGGCCCCAGAGTTGTCTGTGTAGAAGCCAGTGATTAGGAGCACTGTGTGCTGTCCTAATCACTGCCTGTGTCAGTCTGACACAGATTAGCATGTATTAGCATA
The DNA here is from genome assembly GCA_025379985.1 of Phyllomedusa bahiana. Taxonomy (NCBI): domain Eukaryota; kingdom Metazoa; phylum Chordata; class Amphibia; order Anura; family Hylidae; genus Phyllomedusa; species Phyllomedusa bahiana. Next base: position 4,303 of record JAODAL010000223.1, on the reverse strand, counting down.
TATGAATATGCTAATACATTACTAAGTGTAAAAAAAAAATAAAAAAAAATGTTTAAACAGTTCTCCCTTCATGGGAGTCAAAAAAAAAAGTACAAAAAAACCCATAAAAAGTGTAAAAAAAAATAAAAAAATAAAATAAAAAATAAATATTTAATAAAAATAATTGTACATAAATTACACGCACAAAAAAAACCTACACATATTTGGTATCCACACGACCGTAATAACCTGTAGAATTAATCTAACAAGTTATTAAGTGTGAAATGTGAATGGTGTAAAAAAAAAATTAAAATAACCAAAAAATTTTTTGTAAAAAAATAAAAAAAATACTGCAATTATTTATAAGTGTACTTAAACTATTCCCTTATAAAGTACAACTTGTCTCGAATAAAACGAGGCCTCATCCAACTGAGTCATTGAAAAAATAAAAAAGTTACAACTGTTTAAACGCAAGGAGGCCAAAACTAAAAAAATGTTCTGGTCATTAACTACTTTTCAGGCGTTCGGCTTAAGGGGTTAACACAGTGTTCCCCAACTCCAGTCCTCAAGGCACACCAACAGGTCATGTTTTCAGGATCTCCCACAGAACGCACCGACCATAATGACATCACCTGTGCAGAACGCACCGACCATAATGACATCACCTGTGCAGAACGCACCGACCATAATGACATCACCTGTGCAGAACGCACCGACCATAATGACATCACCTGTGCAGAACGCACCGACCATAATGACATCACCTGTGCAGAACGCACCGACCATAATGACATCACCTGTGCAACACTGAGGAAATCCTGAAAACAAGACCTGTTGGTGCGCCTTGAGGACTAGGGTTGGGAACCTCTGGTTTAACACATCGTGTTTTGCAGAAAGCACACATTTTCTGTGCTTTTTTTGTTGCAATAACTGCAGCAACCTGAGGTTATCTGGAAGACGAGAGGGAAATCTAAAACACTACAGATGCTTTTTTATGGCCTTTTCTTTGCATGTGTGTTGAGCTTTTTTTTTTTTTTATTACATTTTTTTTTATGTTTGTGTTTTCTTCAACATTGGGCAAGGTTCACGTGCTGTTTGATGCATAAAGTACCCATTATGCACACCAAAATATCTATTAAAAACTACTTTGGGTCTTATGGATGAAAAATGTCTAGCACAGGGGTCCTCAAACTTTTTACACAGGGGGCCAGTTCACTGTCCCTCAGACCATTGGAGGGCTGGAATATAGATTTTTTTTTATATAAAAAAAACCCCACTATGAACAAATTCCTATGCACACATTATTTTGAAGTAAAAAAACAAAACAGGAACAAATACAATATTTAAAATGAAGAACAAGTTAAAGGGTTTGTCTCACTACAAAGATTAGCTTTCAACATGTTGGGATCACTAAAGACTTTTTCCAAATATATTGCGTTTTTTTTTTGTTTTTTTTTTAAGGAGCTACAAGTGATTTTATCATATTCCTGGGTCTCTCTGGTTCCCCAACTGACTTCTCTCTGGTTCCTGTGTTCTTCTCCCCCCCTGCTATTTGTGCTATCTGATAGCAGGGAGTGACATCATCACATAGGACTGTGAGAGCTTGTTTGTTATCTGATCTTCCAGACAAAAGCCAGTAATTACTGCTGTTTACTTTACCTCAGAAGCTTCCCTGGTCCTGACAGCATGAGATTTATCTAATTAGCAGAAGTCTGAATACACGGAGCTCATATGATAATTAGACAGCTTGACCAGGAAGTGACAGAGCAAAGCAGCATTATTTCATTCATGCATCCTATGAAACTTTGAGCTGAGACAACCTCTTTAAATCAACAAACTTACTGGTATTTCAATGGGAAATATGGGCCTGCTTTTGGCTAATGAGATGGTCAATGTCCAGTTCCAAATTTGTCACTGCTAGTCGTAACAAGTGATGCAAGTGTGCGGGATGAATTGACATTTTACTTGGTGTTACTTTGGCATTTATATGGCTTTTTATTCCATTTTATGTGCTGCGGGATGAACAAAAAAAATCACAATTCTGTGAATCTGTTACGGCATTCACCGTGCAGGTTACATAACCTGAGAGATTTATAGGGCAGGTTGTTACTTACGTGGCAATACCAAATATGCATACTTTTTTGGCCGACGGCGTTTGTAAAGGGAAAAGGGCGGTGTATTTATATTTTGTGTTTCACGTTCTTCTTTTTTTTTTACTTTCTCACTTTTCCCCATAGAGGATTTGAATTAGTATACACAGCATTGCTGGTCACTCGCCATGACAACATTTGTAGAATTCCCAATGCTGACCACATTTGTTATAGATTCCAGCTCTCCCAGATAACAAGTCTGCTTAGCAATAATCAGGGATGGGTGCCAGGAATAGATCACCGCCAAACTAGATAAACCCGGATTCTGGCGCCGAAATCCGTAAAAAAAACCACCCGGATTCTGGCGCCGAAATCCGTAAAAAAAACCACCCGGATTCTGGCGCCGAAATCCGTAAAAAAAAACCACCCGGATTCTGGCGCCGAAATCCGTAAAAAACAGATTTTTTTTTTACGCCAGAAGCGAGATAACTTATTAGCGCCAAAATATGTTCTAGCTTTTTTTAGAACATGTTGCAAAATACGACCAATAAAAAAAACGAGCAGAAAAAAGCTCAGTGTAGACAGCAGGAGGGTTTTACATTAGAATCTATGGGAGATGATTACAGTTTTTTTCCAGCATTTTTAGAAAACGGAAAACGCTGAAAAAAAACGGACGTGCAGTGTAGACAGAGCCTAATAATTATAGGGCTTATAAAAAGGTGGTCACCTCTGTTCTACCAAGTTGGCTCCTTTCTCACGGCTGTCCTGACTCGGGGAGGAGGGGGCTCCTGTCCTGACACTCGAAGGGGGGCCGCCTGGGGTCCAAGGGTCCTCTCCTGTGGCGGGGAAAGGGTGAGGGGTGACCACATCCTGCTCAGACCTCAGAAGTCGCTTCAGCGGGGCGTGGAATGTGGCTTGGGGGGGGGACTCTCGCTGCGGAAAGGGGGTGCCCTTTATGGTTTTGGAAAGTGTCCGCTCTCCACCATTCACTCGCAGCCACCTCCATATACTAAGGCATGTTATTAAAGGCGGTTTTGGGCCCCGGGTTTTCCGCAGCCAAAAACCTCGTCGACCTCCCAAAACTCGCGTTTCCAGACGCGGGTTTCGGGGGGGTCCGGCACGGGTGGGGGGTGGTTTGGGGCGCAGCTTCCCCCATCAAATTTAAAAGCAGGGGGAAAACCCCCCACACCGCGGCCCACCACGCACCCCCCCGCGTCAGCACCACGCGGCCGCCACGCCGAGCATCCCTGCAAGAATTGACAGGGGGGTTACCCACGCGCGGATTTCCGCGCCAAAACCTGCGGGGTTTTGAAAATTAAAGCGGGTTTTCCCAAAGAAACCATGTTAATAAACTAGGCGCGATTTGGCCGCGGAAACCGTGACCAAACCCCGTCTTTTGAACAGCCCTAAGTCCGCCCCCACAGTCCAACCCCCCACCTAAGCTGGGGCCCCTCCCCAGCTTTCACGAGCCCTCACGTCACCTATCCCCGCCCACGGCACCTACCATAACATGGGAGATGCCGGGTGACGTGAGGCATTGCGACGGCAGGGGCCAGCTTAGGTAAAGCGCAGCAGGACTTAGGGACTTTCCCGGGACCTTAAAACAAGAACATCAGGGGGGGCGGCCGGATAAACTCCCTCGGCGGGGGCTGCATGTGGCCCGTGGGATGTAGTTTGAGGACCCCTGGTCTAGCAGTAAGACTGTCTCTGTTGCCCATAGCAACCAATCAGAACTCAGCTTTCATTTCATATAGTGCTCTGGAATAAATACCCCAAAAATATGAAAGAATCCACCAATGGGGGGAAAACGTGCCCGTCCGGAAGAACACAGTAAACAGAAGAGCAGGGAGAGGGAGGTGAATAGGTTTTTTGTATTTTCCGGGGGCCCCATACGGGTAGGATTTTTTTTTTTCGTCCTTTTGGGGACCCCCGTGTCCAGACTAACAAATTATGTGAAACATGGCATCATTTGTGATGGGACAAAGACACTACAAAAAGGGGTTTTGAAAAAGGTCTCGTCGACAAAAGCGGGAGGGGGGTCTTTTCAGACATGCCGAATGGGGGGGGGGGGAGGAGGGGGCCTTACAGACATGCCGAATTGGGGGGGGGGGGGGGGGCCTTACAGCCCCAATGGGGGGGGCCTTACAGACATGCCGAATTTGGGGGGGGGGGGGGCTTTCGAATCCGAATGGGGGGGGGCCCCTTAAGACATGGAAAGGGGGGGGGCCTTAAAC